>JWPT01000069.1:0-174903 GCA_000812245.1 Onygena corvina | reverse complement strand
GAAGCGAACGCTCCATTGCTCGTTCATCTTCAATTACATTCATCTTCATCTGCGAGTCGATTTTCATGTCATTAAAGGAGAATCAGAGATCCCATCTAGGTCTAGGTGAGTCAGCATCCACTAGTTATCGATAAGGCCCGGCCGCGAGCTCAACCCTGGATTTGCGCTGGTGAGCGATCTCTCCAGCTCGCTTTAATATTTTGATTCACTGCTTACAAGCACCTGTTATGCTCTAAGTACAACCTTTTTACTCTCTGTAGATACCCATTGACAGCATTCGGTCACCATGTCTCACTCTAAGCGCAACACATCTCTCCCACACTTTACATCCTACGAACGGTCCCTTCTCCGCTCGACCTGGGGCTCTCAAAGCACCCGTCTATCTCGAGAATCTTTCCTCCAGTTCTCCTCATGCCGGCTCTGCCTCCTTCCAGCGCGCGAACCAGTCGTGGCCTGCTCCACAAACGGAGATCTGTTCTGTCGCGAATGCGCCGTCAACGACCTGCTTGCCCAGCGGAAAGAGATCAAACGCCTAGAAAAGGTGCGCGAAACAGCGAAAATTGAAAGAGAAGAAGATAATGAACGACTGGCAGCGGAGGCACGGGAGAGAGAGCTTAAGGAGTTCGAGATGGTCAGCATGGGGCTTGAAGAGCGCAAGATGAAAAGGAAACGTGAACTCGACGACAGCAGATCCGAGAGTGGATTAGCTGCTAGCAATGGAACGGGAAGGACAGAGAGTATGGAATCGAAACGGATACGCAAAGAGGGCTTCGAGTTAGACGAAGGGGAGATGCGGAGGATTGCATTGGAGGAACGGGAGAAGATGATGAAGAAGATTGAGAAAGAAAAGGCTAGTCTCCCTCGTCAACCTGATAGCTTCACGAAACCTAACAGTATCCGTAGGCGGAATCCTCGAAGTCTCAACTTCCATCTTTTTGGGTACCATCATTAACACCCTCCGTGGCTGAAAATGGTGAGGGTACGAAACCGGCGAAACTCAGCCCAATATGCCCTGCATCGACACCTGAAAATAAACATGGATACTCTTTAAAATCTCTCGTAACCGTGCACTTTACGGAAGAGAGAGATGAGAAGACAGGGGATATGTTGCGCATATGTCCAAGCTGCAAAAAGGCGCTCAGCAATGGCGTCAAAGCGATGCGTATGTGTTTCAAACCAACAACCAGGGACAATACTGACTGTCGATTTTAGTCACTAAACCGTGCGGACATGTGCTGTGTAAACGTTGCGTGGATCAGTTCATGACAGTAGACAAAGGCCCAGACCCGCATTCTACTGACCCCTCTGAAGCGAGACGATTAGGCAAGATATTTTGCTATGTATGTGAGACTGATTTGACGAGCAAAAAGGAGGGTAAAGAAGGGAAGAAGGATAGAGAGAAGATACAGCCAGGCTTGGTCGAGATATCATCTGAAGGTACCGGGTTTGCCGGTGGCGGAAAGAACATGGCATCTAAATCTGGGACGGCATTTCAATGCTAACTATACTATTGGACGGTAGTTTGAAAACAAGATATATTGGGTATATGTGATATACTCGTTTAACAATGATACGACAGACCTGCCAGCTAGGTTGCCATTATAATAATTAGAATAACCAGGCCCGAGATAACTACTCACAGAAACATGGGAGCAGCAACCGAAAGGCGCAATCTTACAAGGGAAATGGTAGACAAAAAGTAAACACAAACAATGACGCTATATGGAAACGGCTTTAAAGAATGACCAATCACGACGGCAAGCTCTTTCTGTTGCTTGCCTTCTTGAACTCGCGGACGTGAATGTCGCAATTGACCTCCTGGCACAGAATTCCTCGCCTGTAAGGAAGTAATTTGCTCGCAAACTCAAGACCGCTCGCACGTTCAATTGCTTCTAGAGGAACCTCGAAGTCCTGAAGGCGTTTGTCGTTAGGAATCCTAGCATTGGGAAGAACGAAAGCTCCAAGGCTGACTTTTCCATTCTCTCCGTTTCCGTCTTCGGCGAAGATGACCTTGTAGAAATGCGTGGGCACGGCGACGTTGGGAGGGTTGCCGATCACCTCGTAACTGACCTTCCACTTCCCATCTTCCGAGTCACGCTTGGGTAGATAGAGGGGTCCTGTGACAATGCGTACGGAAGGGTATTTTTCAGTCAGTCTGCGGCAGAAGTCCTCAAAGTGCGCCCAGTAATCGCGATTGAACCCCTCTCCGACTTGCGGGCACATATTGGCCAGCGAGAAGGTAGAGTCCATGGCTTCCTGGCTCCATTTCGCGTCCGCAGCAGGCACTTGGTGTCCTCTATCATAGCCGGAGCGGTAGTAGTCGCTGAGTCGCGCGCGGAAAGCTGCTGGAATGCTTGGCTCTTCGTAGAAATGGCTGTAACGGCGGTCTCCATTGTCCTCGGCGACGGAATCTGGAGTGATATGCTCGGCTACCCAGGCAGGATTGCGAGTCCGGCGATCATAGCCTGCGACCAAAGGTGGGCTGGTGATGTTGTCTGAGATTGGGCCGGGAAACCCATACTTGAAGAGACCTGCTGGGTCCACGGGAGCCTCTGAAGCGACCGACGGCAGCGATGGGACAGGAGCTCGTGCTGCCGCAGTGATGGGAGAAGCTTTCAGAGGGGGCGGAGGAGATCGACCGGCTGCTGGAGGCGAGATTGTCTGGTGACGAGATCCGCTGGAGGAGTATATTAGAGCAGTGACGCCGGCGCCTGTTGCTACTCCAGCGGCTGCGATGATCGCAAGAGTGGCCTTCGACATGGCTAGAGGGATCGCTGAAACGGCCAATCGTCGACAAAAAGAGTGAACAGCGTAATGAGTGTTGATATACGGTATAAAACGAAAGTGAAGCCTCGTCCTCGTCGTCGTCCCGGTCGCTCAGCTGGACTTCGGACGTTTCTTTTGGCCCAAGAAGAAAAGTGACAGCTTTGGCCGGGCCGACTGTTGATCCACGACTGAATATTGAGACCGGCTTCAGGCTGCATAAACAAGTATTCTCACGCATTGATTAACATTATTCTAGGCTTCGGAAATAACCGACAATGGTCATATCAGCGTGACTTCGACACTAGACTACGGACATCAAACGGTGGTGCAAGGATCCCAAAGAAATTACCCCAGTTGAACCAGCGACTATATCTTCTCACGCAGCGGCCGTTGATGAAAACATGACCTAGAAGTTCGCACACCAGTCCCTGCTTGGTTAGAATGTGGTGTATAAACTCTTCCGCTTCAATGTCATTGTCTACCACTCGGTGAAGCACTGGCCGTTCTTTCATCAGCTTGGAAGCGATCCACATCGAGGCTACTCGCCCAAAAACGCCGGCCCCAAGGACTAGACAGAGAGTCGTCAGTGCAACGGAGATCGTTATTAGCGTCGATGATGCGAAGGTCGCGGTTCCTGCTGCAAAGACGCCTATCGAGATAGCTTTGGATATCACACGCAAAGCGGCATGAGCGCGACTGGTACCGGAAACCGAGATTATGACCATGAAGGTTTGCCGCGTTACATTATAGGGCTGCGATGAATCCATGGTAACGTATCCTACCGTATTAAACCCATGCCGTCCGAGGTTATCGAGGAGGATCGATTGGTGGCTACTTAGGGGCGGCCTCTGGAAAGATCTAGTATCACCAATAAGAGTCGAAGATGAGGCTTGACTATTCTCGTAGGTGGTCGGCCATGAAGGGCGCATCGATTGTCGAGGCTTGACTTCGGCTTCAACTCCATCTTCAGTGAGGTCTGTTGAGGTCGAATGAAGTGGAAACAAGGCCGGTGCGTCGTCACTGATACGGACCGATCTAGGTGCCGTGGAGACCCGTATTGTCCATTGCCGAGTAAATGGGATTCCAGCAAAATTGGCAAAAAGAGATGAAAGCGCAACGACCATATACCAGCCTAACATCCAGCCGGAGAACTAGAGAGCGGTTAGCTACGTGACTTCTCCCAGTCTAGGGCAACGGGATCTTACTGAGCACCACCAGGACACTATTCCCCCTATACCCGTAAACCAGCAAGCAAATATGATGATCCCAATCCAAAACAACTGGCAAAATATACCAAAGGCGGTCAAAAGGCGTTTGCTGTTCCCTACCGGATCACGCGCGCGGGCTTCAACCTTATCCGCAAATGTTGCGGCGTCCATCTCTTTGTTGGCCAAGGGTTTAACAGGCTCGAAGTGGTCTTCTCTCCTTGTCGTACCGATCCAGCCCCCAAACGTGAAACTGTCTTTCTCATATTCTGAGGAAAGATCAGGGACAATGTTACCTCCCAGCGAGAGCATCATGGCGAGAACGCCAGCAAAGGGCATAATCTTAAAAAGGATCCAGAGTTCCTTCGACGGTGCACCAATAAGTGCACCTGCTGTTGGTAGAAGACTCAGCGCGCCTGCAGACCCAGATGCTCCAGCCTGGTAAATGGGACCGACACTTGAGAGGGCTATTGACAGTTTAGTGAAACATTGATGTCGGTTTCCTTGACGGATGGTGTCGCCTTGTGATCTCCACTCGTTGAAATTGAACAGGCTGGTAATCGAGTAGACGTCAGCGATGACTTTGGGGTCTGTTTCGTTGATGGAGCGCTCGATCTGCGTATCGTCTGTTGCTTGGGCAGATGCTAATCCAATGAAAACAAATGGAAGTATCAGATACAAGGCCCGCGCTGTCATGCGTAAAAGGTTGACCTGGGACGCCGACTGAGAGGGTTTCCAAGAGGCCATTTGAACTTATGTTGGAGATATCAGTGAAAAGGTGAGGTTGGAGATTTAGATGATGAACATAGTGAGTGATGTCTGTTGTGTGTTATTAGATAGTCAAGGAAATCGGATGACAATCAGATCTCGCGATTGTCGGATACTCTTATAGAAGCGCTTTTCTACTGCTAAAGCGAGATGGCCCGTGCTGCTCTCCTACCGCTGTAGCAAAGTATGATAGCATCGTTAGGTTGCCTCAAACGCTGGCTTCTTGCTCTTTGATTTAGCATTGGTAGAAACGTGCGGCCATAACTTTGCTCCATAGGATATCGCTAACCTAGCAGCTTGTGGTTGGCTAGAAGAACGAGTGTTTAGCCCTGCAATAGAGGAACTCATCAATGCGACTGTCACCATACAAGGCTGCAAATTCCGAATTCGGACAGTCGTGGACCATAGAATCATCGTCTGAGATATACATAATGCTCCCCCTCCTAGTACGCGAGGTCCGCTGGTACATGTTGTCTCGAGAGAACGTGTACCAGCCCGCATCAGAATATAACCGCCGAGTCCTGCAGCCTTCTAGTCGACACCCTTCGCCGCCTCGCTTCATTTTGGGGGCCACTCGTATTTAGATACATTGTTGGAAACAACGGAGTAGGTAGTATAAGCTTTGCTATAGCCCCCGTATGCTTGGCAGCACTAGGCGGTTCTCCGTAGATCAAAGCGCCCTAGAAGGATAGTGAGGCCGCGTTTTCCTTTGACTTGCATACTGTCCATTTTGGATCAAAATAACAGAGCTAAAATACTAGACAACGAAGAAATTAAAATTCACTGACAATGCGAACTTCTACACAATGAGTTCATTTATTTTTCGAGGAGATACATACCTAGCGAAAGGTTGATTCGAAAGTGTGGAATAGTAAGAATAGCGCGCCATCCATTGGCTAGGCTTCGCCTGCTCACGGGCTGTGCTACTTCATGAAGTATGGTACAGTGTATGTGGTGTTCATGCACGGTGCATGGAAACGTTAACGTGCAGGAGAAAGAAACTTGGCGCCTGCAAGATAAAACAGCCACATGACGGGTTCTGCAACGGAAATATTAAACTCCGGCAAGGCTGATTTCCATGGATTCAAAACGTTCAAGGTGATTCACTACGCGCTTTGATACGTTAAGGGTAGCCTGACACACATCCTGGACCCCATGTTTTAGAAGTTGTGCAGGCGCTTTGTTGCTTTCTTGTTTGCGGGAATCGATCGTAGAGCTGTGATTGGACGAAAGCACCAGGCGGGCCGTCCGCCGCCCCGGAGAGCCTCAACCGTAATGCCGGGAAAGCTTGTGTCGCACTCTGGATTTCTCAGGAGAATGCTCACTATAGCTAAGAGAGCAGCTGATTGAGATAGACATTGAAGCTAGTGCCCTGAATTCACAAGTAAAGCCTTTCCGTATACTTTTATACTATGAACAACTTGCCGCTGTAAAGACAATGGGCTTCAATGTTCATTTGGGACACCACGCCAAGCCTTATCATGTGTAAATCCGTTTATAAATCAAATTTCACGTGATTCAGCTGAAGAGTATCCACGTGATCAACTCTAAATGTGACGCAAGGACCTTGCGAGGCAGGCTAGTCTACTTTGGGAAGTTCCCCCCATTGCAGGAATAAAGTCCGACGGAGAGAAAGTCAAGCTTTGTTTTGAGCTTCTTTCGACCTTCGTCTCTCTTCCCCTCAGTTTGTTCGAATATATGTTGATGACCTGGCGTTAGTGTTGCTGTCGTCGTCGTTGGTTATTCCGGTGACACGGGCAGGATAAGCGGGATATTGTACCGTTCTGCAGGCGAACAGGCAGCCATTTCAGGGAGTCACCGATGTCTGTCGACAATATGGTGTCAGGTATCGATATCCAGGGGTGGATAATGAGCTGTATCAGCGGTGTCGGTATGTTCAGACCATATGCCAAGACCGGGGCACTGGCTAACGAACGGGGATCTATCTAGCTTGTGCACTAGGATCAGGCCTCATCTGTGTCGACGTTATTGCGCAATACCTGGGCCAAAAGGACTTCAGAATAGCGGAGAGCAATATATTTCTCTCGTCGTCACTGAGCTTGAGTGGAGGAGTTGTGGTACGCTTATACCTTACTATTGGATGAAAAAGGAAAGGTACCATGGCTAACACGTCTTCAGCTGTTCACTGCATTATATAGCATGCTGCCAACTTCAAAGAACTACCTCATTCGTGCCGGATATTCCACACAGGCCGCTGCCTACACGTTGATAGGGCTTTTTCTCTCCGGCGTCATCGTCATTAACATTTTTTCTGTTCTGCTGCATAGATGGATGCCGTCCCATGTCGTCAGCTGCGAACATTCGCACTCTCATCTCCACAAAAGTAATGATGTCGAGGAGCACGGTGATCACTTTCGCCAGTCTTGTCAAGCCTCAACAGAAAATACCCCCCTTTTATCACACGACCATGGTACACCTGGCATGACCGATCGTGATGTTTCGCCTGGACATGGTGTGACGCCAAGCAGGCCTGCAACCGGGTCGAGATCGGTTACAGCACAATTATCGGAACAGCTAACCCGCCTGATGGGTGGTACATCGAAGGCTACTTGTGCAAACGGGAAGTGCTTCGGTGTTTCGCAAGCCTGTGGACTAGAGTGTGCAAAGCTAAGGATCCAAGATGATACAGAAGGCGGCACAGGGAGTGGGGCGACTGAGGTTACCATCCTTGCGCGGCCCGTGACCTACAGTGAAGATGCTACTACATCAACTCCCACTGCTGCTAGAGACGTTGGCAACGGTCAAACTACCAGAAACGGCAACCTCAATCCATTATCTAGCACTGCAACAACTGCATACGAAGCCTCGCCAGCCCCAGAGGACTCACCAGTCCACCATCACCATGTCCCGCAAAATGCCTTCTTATCCATTGGCCTTCAAACATCTCTTGCTATTGCTCTGCACAAACTTCCCGAGGGCTTCATAACTTATGCAACAAACCACACCAACCCAGCTCTCGGCTGGTCCGTCTTTGTTGCGATTTCCATTCACAATATCACGGAGGGCTTCGCCATGTCCTTACCCTTGTATTTAGCGCTGAAGTCACGGCTCAAGGCTATCCTTTGGTCTAGCATATTAGGTGGAATTAGTCAACCTGCCGGTGCCGGACTTGCCGCCCTATGGATTTGGGGATCGACAAAACGTGGGGGCAACGCTAGTGGTATTCATGAGGACCCTCCTGAAGGCCCATCGTGGGCCGTGTATGGCTGCATGTTTGCGGTAACTGCTGGTGTGATGACGAATGTCGGGCTTCAATTATTCGCAGAGAGTATGATGCTCTCTCATCGACGGGGTCTATGCATCGGCTTTGCCTTCGCGGGAATGGGCATCATTGGCCTTAGCTTTGCATTGACCGCTCGTTAGGGTATCGCAAGACCCTGAAATTCCCATAGAGAGTCCCTTCATCGAGCAAGTCAGCATTAGAGTTAGGTGATAGACCAAAGTTGCTAAATACACTTGTTGTACATACATATATAATCGACTTGCACTAAGATGAGGAAGCAAATGCTTCAAGCACTGCCTTCGTTTTGTTTCTCCTTCTCCCTTTCCCGCTTTCTGGCAAGGTACCTCTCCTTGGCGCTCATAACATCTGTCTGAGATTTTTGACTCTTGTTCTTCTCTGCCAAGGCTCGTTGCTGTGCTTCTTCCTCTTCCTTCTCCTTCAGTAGTTTCTCTTCCAGCTGTTGAGAGAGCATCTCCGTCTGCCGTGCCCTTTGCATCTCACGAGCGGCCCGAACGTTGCCCCGTTCTAGTCCAGCATTTCTTGCAAATGCTGCGCCAGGTCGCGAAGTGTCTGCTGTACCAGTCGCGGGCCTAGGCTTCGACACAACGTTTAGCCCGGCAGAGAGTAGCTGTCGCTTATCAACTACCTCTCCCTCATCGTTAACGGCGATCTTTGCACCTCTTGCATTCAGCTCCTCCGCTATTTGACCTGCTGATTTCTCTTTTGTTTCCTCATCCTTGCCG
The DNA here is from genome assembly GCA_000812245.1 of Onygena corvina. Taxonomy (NCBI): domain Eukaryota; kingdom Fungi; phylum Ascomycota; class Eurotiomycetes; order Onygenales; family Onygenaceae; genus Onygena; species Onygena corvina. Next base: position 166,177 of record JWPT01000069.1, on the reverse strand, counting down.
GCTCCCTTATTCGTCGCATCCTTGTTCTTGGCTGCCTCTTGCGCCGTTTTGACAATTTCTTCATGCCGTTGTTCATCTCTTTTCAGCACATCCCTATAGAACCCAGCCATACCCATACCTTTTCTCCTCTTTTGCGCCTCTTCTTCTTCCTTCTTAGCTTCTTCAGCTTCTATCTTTCTAACTTCTTCCTGCTGCGCCTTATATGCAGCCGTGACGAATTTCTCCTTATCTGCAAACACATCGCCCTCGGCCTCTCTTTCGCGAGCGAGCACTTTATCGCGCGCCTTTAGCTGGTCCCGTTTTCGTACATCTGCGCTGCGAAGTAGGGCAGTCATGTATTTCGGCCCCTGCGCCTGCGCAGAGGGGTCGTCGTTCACGTTGCTAGATTTTGCTTTAGATTTGGCGTGCAAAGAGTCGTAAACGGCATCATAATCGTATATTGACGAATCAAAGGTTTCAGCCTCTTTAGAGTGTTTCTTGCTGCTATAAAGAGCTGCTAGGTTGGTGTATTCGCGTTTAGAGGGAACGTCGGATGATTGTGATTTGGCGGTATGAGGCGATTGTGACACAGGTTTTTGGCTACTTGATACAGAAGACAATCCGCCTAACGTTGTAATTTCGACGTCTTTGGACTCATGGCCATCGGATCTCTTTCGGTCTTCGTCGTCCGAGTCAGGGTCATCCCATAGACTCTTGCGCTTCTGGCCAGCTAACGACGAGGACAAAGGCTTCTTCGTGTTGCTTTTGGACAGATTTAGTCCATAACTTAGCTTTGGCGGAGCCATCTGATATAGCCTCGAAGCCTGTTGTCTATACAGAGGACGGAAGCTTCTGAAGGTCTCTTATCGCCGTGATAATCGCGTATCACGTGAAAGGCACCGGCAATCTGCTTACGTGATCCATTTTGATTCCATCGCTTCAAGGGATGAAGGCATCACATTCGGGTTCAAGAACAAGATACAGGAAGATCTGGACCAAGATGTCATACTATTTCACGATATTATCGTCAACGGATGTGCCGCTCTTCAGCCAAGTGTTTGGGACTTCCAAAGGAGGCGGAGATGGCGTTGCTCGGTTCCGATTCGCAGATAACGAGAAATACATGAACCAGTTTATTGTCCATGCGAGCCTTGACATCGTTGAAGAAGTTCAATGGACCAATGGCGCCATGTAAGTTAAGGGCAATGATAATGCTGTTGCTCTTTTCCTACCTATCGAGAGCTTGCTCTGACTGTTGCGCAGGTACTTGAAACACATTGACACCTACCCGCCGGCATCAGCGTACATCTCTGCCTTTCTCACAGGCACCGGCGTGCGATTTATCCTCCTTCACCAACCTCCACAATCATCCTCGCAGTCCAATACTGGGGGATCCGGTGGTGGTGGTGGCGTGAGTGGTTTATCGGCGTCTAATTTCCTGTCAGGGACGTCAGGGTCGGCACGCGGCTCCTCCACATCAATAGCTCATAATCCCACTTCCCCGCAGACAGAGGATGCGATACGGCAGTTTATGAATGAAGTATATGAGAATTGGGTCAAAGCAGCAATGAGCCCATTTTATCGGCGTGGGATGCAGGTCACAAGCCCTGCATTTCGCGCGAGGATGATGGCAGCTGGGAAGAAATGGCTATGAATGTTTCTGGAAAGAAATACTCTTATCACTTGCTTTACAAGGAGCTCCTAATTCGACTATCCTGCGTCATTGCTTGTGAACATGTCCGAGTTCCTCGAGGTACTTCCGGACAACCCTACTTGGAGCTATACCCACCACGTTCAGACCCGAGCCCGAAACTCGTCAGTCTTTGGTATAGCACTTCATCGCTGTGCTAGATATCCTACCATATGAGAACAGACATGGTTTTGACAACCGGCATCCTCGAGCTATGGTGGTTGCGGAGAATGAAATAGATAAGGGACATCAAGCTACACGCGCCAAGTATGAGGCGGCGAAGTATCTGTATTTGCGCTGGCCTTTATAGGTGGAGGTTGCAAGCCTGTAACACGGCTCGGTTGTTACTGACAATAAGGTACTTTCCCATGTAGATGTGACTTTGATACTCAGTTGTTGAGAAAGCAGCCTCTCGTTTGCTCATAGGAGACATAAGTTTATATTCAATGAGTGCGAGGCATCAGCCAAGACCGCCATCCTGGTTTCTAAAGAAGAGAAAATAAAAACCAGAAGTCCGGAGTCGGCCCGAGAAAACAAAAATAAGAAATAGAGTCGCGCCAAAGCGTTATATCAATGTAGTCAAAATCCTGGGATCGAGGTTAAAAGCCAGACGCCATAACACGAACGCCATGGAGGCCATATAAAGTAGCGGCAATGAACGCCTGAAATGAAGAGAACAAAAAGGAAAAGAGACACGAGTGAGGAAAACAAAAGGATTAGAGGTGTGATCAGCTTGTTCGTACATCTTTTTGTGACTCACGAAACCATCATCTGCGGCGCCATTTTCTTCACTAGAAGACTCTTGAAATTATCCACAGCATGCACGAGATCGTCGATTCGCGACGTGGCCCCGAATAGGCCACCTTCCATCTTAACGCTATTGCACGAGAACGTATGCAGGGTATGGTCGACTGCGATGGCTCCGTCTTCGAGCAGGAGACAGTCGAACCCTTTATCGCAGGCTTCCCGTAAGGTACTCATCACGGCGCCGTCGGTGGTCATGCCGACAAAAACGAGATTTTTAATGCCCTTGTTACGAAGGAGCAGCTCGAAATCAGTATGTGAGAAGGCCCCGCGGCACGGCTTATCGATGACCGGCTCGCCCTCAATCGGGTAGAGCTCTGGGACGGTGTCGTGACCTGGTTCGCCGCGGATGAGTAGCCGGCCGAGCGGGCCTGTGGAACCAATGCCGGTGGCTGTTGGGTTGTTGTGCGAGCGGAAGTTCTCACGGGTGGTTAGAGTCGAGAGATCCGGTCGATGGCCCTCACGGGTGTGGTAGATGGGGAATCCGGCAGCTCGGAAGGCATCCAGCAGCCGGCGTATTTTGGGTATCAGCGCCATTGCAGGTGTGACATCGTAGCCTTGATACGCCATGTAGCCTTCTTGCGAGCATACTGGGCACATGCTATCAGCACAGGTAAGTAAATAGGGAAGAGTATACTACGTACCATCACGCTGCATGTCGACGACGACCAGGGCAGTGGTGAACGGGGTGAACGTGGCGTCATGGGGCCAATCATACGGCACGGCGGTGACCTGGCCCTTCTTCACGCGGTGGTGAGGCGTCTGCCGCGGCTTGTCCATTATAGCTCCATGGTTATGTGTCGGGTTGAGCACGGTGAGGGTCCATATGCCGGGATTCCCGGCAGCCACAAGCATGAAGGGACAGTCCATGAGCCTCGAGGTGCGTTTCCGCTTGCGAGTCTCCTCGGTGAGGCCATTGCGAGGCCTGTACTGGCCGCCACGGTCACATCTCAACCACACCTTGGCCGTGCGGCCGGGCTTCTTCTCGGTTGGCGTGCTGGACGATTTGACGACGACGTTGTACCCGTGGGCCTTTGCGTGGGCGTGGACCGACGCTATCAACGAGGCCTTATCGGGGTAGGTACCTTCAGGCGGCGGGACAAGGTCGTCCACGGGCGACAGATCTGGGATATCCTGCAAGTCGCTGGGCGCGTCGAGGGTCAGGTCCGAGGGGTCTGCCATGATCGCCGCATGGCCGAGTGACGCGAACAGCCCTTCTTTCCCGAGATTAGTGCCATTGCAAGCAAGCATGGGTGAGACGGTGCAGGAGGGGAGGGGGAAGAGGAGGTATCTAGTCCATGTGTATCCACAGCAAAGGGGTCGCTGTGCGTGGAGGTATGGGCGCAGGGTGTCTAGCTATCCGGGCGACGAGCAGAGGGCGGCAGAGCAGCGCGGGCGTGGTGGCAGTCAAGGACAAACGCGCACGTACCGGGAGGGACAGAGCACAGCGCTACACGGACGCTGCTGGGGGGGGCGGGGGAGCGGGCTGGCTGGCGTCTCCGATCTAGATATCGCGACGCTCTTTTTTCTTGCTGCCGTCTGGCCGTTTAATTTTTGGAGCGGGAAAAAGTCCCGAGGCTGGGGGAGGATCACGTGGGTGCTGACTAAGTGTTGGCCTTTATTTACTCCCGTCACAAGTTGTTGCGGTCGTTATTCCTGTGTCGTCGCGAGGACTACGTGCGAGACAGGTGCAAGATGTGAATACCCCGAGCCGAGTGCAGTGACGTCTCTAACGGGTGTATAGGTGCAAGCTGGAGGACCCCGCCTTGCTGCCGAGTACGCCTGACGGAGGACCCCTGGGCCTGGTGGACAGCATCGAGGAGGATGATACCCAGACCGTAGACAGCAGCAGTGATGCTATCAGTACCTTTGTCAGCCCGCTGGTGCTTGAAAACGACACGATATACGGTCTGGCCCGCCGCTTCTCGGAGGTCTTCAAGGAGCTTGCGGCCGGCTCGCTGAAGCAGTTCTTCCCAACGGCAGTCACCCGTCTCCCCACGGGCCAGGAGACGGGCCACTACCTGGCGGCATATGTGGGCCTTTCTTACCTCAAGGTTGCCTTCATTGACCTGCTGGGCGCGAAGGAGACGCCGGTTCCGCTGGGTGGTGATACCCTGGTGGGTACGCCGCGAGTACGGCGCACCCTTGAGAAGGCCTGGTCCATCGAGGACCGGCTGAAAAAGGACAACGCAAAGGACCTGTTTGCCTGGATCGGGGACTGCGTGGCTGAGGTTGTAGCCGACAGCCTAGATTCGGGGCAAGGTGACTGTCCGGCGTCCATAGAGATGGGTATATCCTTTTGCTTCCCAATAAAGTTCGTTTCTTTACTGGACTGGGCCTTGCCTGTTGCCCCTTATATCAGCTATACATTAACATCTGATCTAGGCAGGGAAGTCTACATGAGGCGGTTCTTATGCCTACAGGTAAAGGTTTCGCCATCAACTCGAACCTCAATCTAAGGGAGGCTCTTCTGGACGGCTACGATCGCCATATACGGCGTGCCAACCGGGAGTTTGATGCTACTACCAAACGACTACGCAGTTCTTCGTTGCCCACCCTGAAGATAGTTGCCATAACAAACGACACCGTCGCCACGCTGGCATCCTTAGCGTACTCGGTGCCATCCATTCCTAACAGCAAGGTTGTCATGGGCCTGATCGTCGGGTCTGGGTGCAACGCCACCATCCTCATGGACATGAAAGATCTCCACGAAGAAAAGACAGAGCAGGTCCGCCTCAACCAGCCCGAGGCGACTGAGGTGCTTGTAAGCACGGAATGGACACTGGCCGACTCCGCCGCCCCCCTTAAGGAGTTTGGCATTGCTACGGAATGGGACGAGATGCTCGAGGCAGCTAGCAGTCGGCCCGGCTTCCAGCCACTGGAATATATGGTAGGCGGTCGATACATAGGCGAGCTGGTCCGCATCATGACCTACGACTACTTTGTAAACTTCCTCAGGATCCCACGTGAAGCAGTCCCCCTGAATCTCAAGGAGCCATACCGACTGCGGACCGAGTTTCTTTCCCATGTCGTTGCGTCCCCTTCCGCCACAAACCAGACTCTTGCTGCCGAGCTTTGCGTCAAGTTACCCTCTCAAGGCCCATCCAGCGAATGGGACTGGACCCCAGAGACAGCACAAGCGCTGAGGACCATTGCGTCCAACGTGCAACTTCGGTCAGCTGCCCTGATCGCCGCTGCAACCGCCGGCCTCCTCGCCTGCACCGGCCACATTCGTTTAGCAGAGCTCCCGAGTCCGGAACCCGACTCGGATCGGCCTGCCCAAGAAGCCAGCTCCGTCTTGCGGCCCAGCGAGCAACGCAGTCCTGAAGAGTTGGTCGTTGCGTTCTCTGGTGGCGTCATACAGCTCTATCCATGGTACAAGGTAATGGTGCAAAAATTTCTGGACAGGATACTCCTGGCCGGTGAACCGCAGGACGGAGGGAAGAGCGTGCTTCTGCGAGAAGCCAGCGATGGTGGCATTATTGGCGTGGGTGTCTTAGCTGGTACGACCGGCGGCAAGATCGAGACGATCACGGGAGCGGGCCTGGAGGCTGTGCGGGACACAAAGGATCCTCAGTCATGATACATGAGAACACGATACCACAGTATGGGCGGCTTTCTTAGCATCTCTAAGGACAGTCTTAATTTTGTCGGTGCTACACGGCGTATGGCCCTGGGGATATCCACGCGAGGGCGCTCTTGGGGAGGCAAAGGCTGCAGAAGATCCCACATTTCGTGGCAACAGGGAAATGCCAATGTTTATACACGTTATCCTGTATTGATAGTTCTTCCATATACTCTTTAACGCGGCTACATTCATGATATGACTGATATCACCTCGTTTTAAACTGGCAAAACGCGCGCGCCTGACAGGTCAGGTGACCAACCCTCGAGTAGTTTCACGTGACGGCGGTTGTCAGGGCGTTGCTGACTCAGCCTGTCATCAACATCGGCGACAACAACAGGGGGAAGAAGGGCGACGAAGAACAGAACGATAGCGACCCAGTGGCGGACGACAAAGCGACGGCACGGAGGACATCCGGACGGCGAAAGGACAGCCGAGCGACTGGTAAGTACAAGGTAGGTAGACAGGCTCCTGTCCGCCTGCGCCCAGATTAGCATCCTCCACGTCAACAGCCGGCGCAATTTCCGGCGGCCTTCCCTTCGTCTGGACTCGACGGCCAATGTCAGCCAGAGGACTGGATATATTATAAAGACGTCGCTGCAGTAGGCTTCTCCACAGCCTGTTTTCAGGTACTGAAATACCCAGAAAAGAAGCACCTCAACATGGCTGTTGAGGACGCCCCGTCATCGCCACCAAATTCCTCCACCAACACTGCCGACGCAATCGCCTACTACAAATCGCAATATGAGCTTCTTGAGGCCGAGCTTGCAGATTTCCAGTCATCCAGTCGCGAGCTAGAAACAGAGTTGGAGAAAGACATCGAGGCGTCGGAGCAGAGGGAACGGAAGCTCAAGGAGAAGGTCGAGAGTTTGGGCTACGAGGTCGAGGAATGGAAGGTGAGCGAGCCTCTGATATGCCCCGACGCGCGTTCAACCAGTACATCCGAGCATGTCTTTCTGATAGAATACTGCGCAGACCAAGTATAAGCAAGCCAAGACGGAAGCCAATTCGGTGCAGAGCACGTTACAGAAAGAGATCACGACGCTACGAGACTCGAACCGGACGCTGCAGCTGAAGCTTCGCGATATAGAGGTTGCCAACGATGATTTCGAGAGACAAGCGCGCAACACCACCTCTTCATTAGAGGACGTAGAGTCCAAATACAACGTCTCCATCGAGCGCGGGGTACTCCTCGAAGAAGAGATCAAGAACGGCGAGCAGGAGCGGGAAGCATTGCGTATCCAGGAGCAGCGGCTGCGCGACGAGCTAGCGGATCTCAAGGTGGAAACTCACATCGTCCAGGAGAAGCTACGGAAGGCTGAAATAGCACTGGAACGAAAGGTGAAGCTATCCCCGCTGGATTCCGGTTCGATGACCAGCCATCGCATCGGTGCCCCGGACCATTCGCCCGCAACGACTGCCTCCTCCCCCATCGCCACTCCACTCACGAAGTCGGCCTCTTCAGTCGCATCCGAGGTCGCAACGCCTCCATCCCCACCTTTCTCCGAGACCTCGACGAGCGGTGCATTCAGGGGCGCTACTCCAAGTCTGCCGCGGTCTCGCATCTCCATGTCTGACACCACTTCAATCCCCCAGCATCAAAAGTCCCACTCCCGGTCCTCACGGCACTCTCGTGTCCCTTCAACGTCGATGAGCAGCACTACAGGCCGCATGACCCCGTCTGCCGGACGACGCATCACATCCAACAGCGTGCCCAAGTCCGGCTCTCTACACCAGATCCGTGGTCTGATTGGCAAGATGCAGAAGCTGGAGGAGCGAGTACAGTCCGCGCGATCACGATTGCCCGCACCGGTCGAGACGCCTCCGCGCACATCTCCGCGTTCCGGCTCTGCGCTAGGGCAAGCCTACATCTCCTCGTCCGTAACGGTGCGTAGCAACAGGAAACGGTCCAACGGCAGCGTCGCCAGCTCGAGGGACCTCGAGCCAATCACCCCGTCATCCCGGATATCACAGAACCGAAACTCGTTCGGAGGTCCGCCCGCAGGCGTTTCCACACCCTCACGACCAAGCAGTCGCACAAGCATGTCATCCTCACGCTGCTCAGTCAACTTGACGTCGTCGAGCAGCGTCGCACAACCCCGACCGGACTCTCGCCAGAGCCTGAACAGCTCGCGGGGCCCTCTCGGCCACTATACCAGCAACTCGCTCAACATGGGCATAACGAACATAGCGGACGCCTTGCAAAGCCAGGGCAACGGCAGCAGCAACGGCACCGGCATAAGCAGTGGCTCTCGGCGGCCTCGCTCGTCGCTCAGCAACTACAACCCGTCAGCCAGCATGTCGTACATCGACGAGGACAACGCTGAGATGGACCTGAGTATGCACACGCCCACACCGCGACGATATGACAGCGTAGGATCCGTCAGCGCCATCCCAACACCCGCCGCGCTGAAGAGGAGACAGAGCGGCGGAATGTCCTCGATACCCACCCCAGCAGCGACGGCGACGCCCCGACGGACCAGCTCGGCTCTCGGAAGGAGAGAAGGCGATATGCCCCCGCCGTCGATTGGCAGGAAGAAGTCGACCATCGGGGCTCGCCCTTCGTCGTCCCTGGGGAGCCTGGGCGAGACTTATTAGCTGGCCTCTAATTAAAAACGCCATGATACTCTCTCACATCCTTCTCACCCCATCTACCAATCAACCTTCCTTCCTTTACCCCCCAACTCCTCACGGCGAGATACTCGCAAATACGGGACGGACGGTTTTCCGCCAACACCAGCACAAATTCGCTTACCTCTCCTATGTTCCTAACCAGCTCTTCCGCTCTTTTCAGCATATCATCTTAGATAATGACGCATCATGTTCCATTCTTTCCATCTTTCCTGCATTTCCTACCAGTTGCCCGTTTATACCCCGTGTTTGCGCTTCCTCACCCTGCAGCTTTCCTTCCTCTAGCGGATTCAGAGACAGAACCAGACCAGACCAGCCTCGACTCACTAATGAATCCCAGTCTCGGAGTATTTCCCAGCCCCTGTCAGCCTTCCGTAGCTGCTGCATTGCATTGCATCCATTCTCCATCTGCGTTCTCCCCGTATCGTAACTTCGGGTTTCGGCCTCGCACGCCGAGCCTTAGCTAAGCCTTACTTAGTCAGCCCCCGCATGCGGCCTAGCGCCGTATTTCTGTTGGGGAAAACTCAGGCCCGTTGGGTACGGCCATTACGGCAATACAGTAAGATACCGACGTGCGCACGGCGAGAGTCCTTACAGTTAGTGATAAGTGTCGAGCGCGTACTCCGTAGATAGACGTGCAATGGCACGATGCCGGCGAGTGAAGCTGAAGCAGCAGAGCGGACATTTAGATGACGTCGAGGCCAGGCTACCGGACACTTTTCGCGGGCCCAACGTTGCGGCGGGCCAAAAGGCTCCTTGGCCTGGTGGACAGTAAAAGTGGACGCAGGGGGGAGGGGCCAGCGTATCGGCGGTACCGTACGTTACGCGCTGCTCGGCCCGGCTGTGGCCCTGGTACCGCCCGGATACGCGATCGTTACGCCGCAAGCTCAATCGCCCGATCGGGAAGCAGGACCAGCACTTTTTCTTCTCCAGCTTCTTCATGGCCTGACCTCCCTCTCTCTTCTTCTTCTTCTTCTTCTTCCTCCTCCGCCTCCTCCTCTTCCTCGTCGCCAGCGTCGCCTTTTCTTTCTTCTGCCTGCCGCCGTCCGCGTCGAGGCGCATTCACTTCATCTCTCAACACTCCCCCTCTTCTTCCATTCCTTGCTATAGGCGCACCCCCATTGCCTGATGGTAGCAGGCTGCTTGCGGCGTTTCGGCTGAACTATTACCTATATTCATACACAGCACCCCCAAGACCGCTAGAACGACGTTAGACTGTCGTCGGTAATTCCAGAAATCCCTCGTCAGCATCTCCAGAGGCTCCGAAAAGTCGGTCACCATGCCTGAAGCTGGCTCGACGACCGTCAATGGCTACGGCAGCGCGTATGCCGCCAAACACAACCTCCCCTCACATTTTATCGGTGGAAACCGGCTGGATCTAGCTCCTCCGGGTGCCGTCAAGGACTTCGTGGCCAAGAACGATGGTCATTCCGTCATCACTTCCGTATGAGCTCTGGCGATTCTCTGGAATATAACTGCATGCACCTCGAGACTAACCCAAGATTGTAGGTTCTGATTGCCAACAACGGTATTGCGGCCGTCAAGGAGATTCGATCCGTGCGGAAATGGGCTTACGAGACCTTTGGCGATGAGCGGGCCATTCAGTTCACCGTCATGGCCACCCCGGAGGATTTGGGAGCGAACGCAGATTACATTCGTATGGCAGATCAATACGTAGAGGTGTGTATTCTCCTATGCTTTCGAAGGAAGCAGGAAGGGCTAACTTGATAGGTCCCTGGTGGAACTAATAATAATAATTACGCAAACGTCGAGCTGATCGTCGATGTTGCGGAACGGATGGGCGTGCACGCCGTTTGGGCTGGATGGTACGCCAATCATCCCACAGCTCAATCTACATGTCGCTAACAGATTATAGGGGACATGCTTCTGAAAACCCCAAGCTTCCTGAATCGCTCGCCGCCTCTCCTAAAAAGATCATCTTCATCGGCCCGCCAGGCAATGCAATGCGCTCTCTCGGAGACAAGATCTCGTCCACGATAGTTGCTCAGCACGCGGGGGTTCCCTGCATTCCGTGGTCGGGCACGGGCGTAGACGAGGTCAATGTCGACGAGGAGGGCATTGTCACCGTGGCGGACGATGTGTATGATCTCGGATGCACCCACAACGCTCAGGAGGGTCTCCAAAAGGCTCGTGAGATCGGTTTCCCCGTCATGGTCAAGGCATCCGAGGGTGGTGGTGGAAAGGGTATCCGCAAGGTCGACAGCGAGGAGAACTTCGACGCTCTGTACAATGCCGCCGCTAGCGAGATTCCCGGATCGCCCATCTTCATCATGAAGCTTGCTGGAAACGCCAGACATCTGGAGGTCCAGCTTCTTGCTGATCAGTATGGTAACAACATCTCCTTGTTCGGCCGTGATTGCTCCGTCCAGCGAAGACACCAGAAGATTATTGAGGAAGCTCCGGTTACTGTTGCCAAGCAGTCTACCTTCCAGGAAATGGAGAAGGCCGCTGTCCGTCTTGGTCGTCTCGTCGGTTACGTCTCCGCCGGTACTGTCGAATACCTCTACTCTCACGCCGACGATAAGTTCTACTTCCTTGAACTCAACCCCCGTCTGCAGGTCGAGCACCCAACCACCGAGATGGTCACCGGTGTCAACCTTCCTGCTGCTCAGCTGCAGATTGCCATGGGTATTCCTCTCCACCGCATTCGTGACATCCGTCTCCTCTACGGCGTTGACCCCAACACTTCCTCGGTCATTGACTTCGGCTTCTCCAACGAGGAGAGTACCAAGGTTCAGCGCCGCCCCCAGCCAAAGGGCCACACTACCGCTTGCCGAATCACCTCCGAAGATCCAGGCGAAGGTTTCAAGCCATCGAGCGGAACGATGCACGAACTTAATTTCCGAAGTTCCTCAAATGTCTGGGGCTACTTCTCTGTGGGTACTGCCGGCGGGATCCACAGTTTCTCCGACTCCCAGTTCGGTCACATCTTTGCTTATGGAGAGAACCGATCTGCCTCCCGGAAGCACATGGTCGTTGCTCTCAAGGAATTGAGCATTCGTGGTGACTTTAGGACTACCGTGGAGTACCTCATCAAGCTGCTCGAGACCCCTGCCTTTGAGGATAACACCATCACTACCGGATGGCTCGACGAGCTTATCACCAAGAAACTGACTGCTGAACGCCCAGATCCGATGGTCGCCGTCATCTGCGGTGCCATGACCAAAGCGCATCTCGCCAGCGACGCTTGCGAGTCCGAGTATCGCAAGGGTATCGAGAAGGGTCAAGTTCCTGCCAAGGACGTTCTCAGCACCGTCTTCCCAATTGACTTCATCTACGAGGGCTCTCGTTACAAGTTCACGGCCACTCGCTCCAGCATCGACAGCTACCATCTCTATATCAACGGCAGCAAGTGCACCGTAGGTGTTCGTGCTCTAGCAGATGGTGGTCTTCTCATTCTGCTCGACGGCCGAAGCCACAACGTTTACTGGAAGGAAGAGGCCGCTGCCACTCGTCTGTCCGTCGATGGCAAGACCTGCCTTCTCGAGCTGGAGAACGATCCCACTCAACTCCGAACTCCCAGCCCTGGTAAGCTGGTCAAGTTTACAGTTGAGAACGGCGAGCATGTCCGCGCCGGCCAAAGCTTCGCTGAAGTCGAGGTTATGAAGATGTACATGCCATTGATTGCCCAGGAAGATGGTGTTGTTCAATTCATCAAGCAGCCCGGTGCTACTCTTGAGGCTGGTGATATCCTCGGTATTCTTGCTCTTGATGATCCATCCCGTGTTAAGCATGCCTCTCCATTCCACGGCCAGTTGCCTGAATTGGGCCCCCCTCAGGTTCTAGGTAACAAGCCTCCACAGCGATTCCAGCTTCTCCTCAAGATTCTACAGGATATTCTTCGCGGATATGACAACCAGGTTATCATGGGAACCACTTTGAACGAGCTCATCGAGGTCCTCCGCAACCCAGAACTGCCATATGGGGAGTGGAACGCATATGCCTCTGCCTTGCATTCCCGCATGCCTCAGAAGCTTGATGCCCAAATGACACAGGTGATTGAGAGGGCGAAAGCACGCAAGGCTGATTTCCCCGCTTCTCAGCTCTTGAAGGTCGTCTCTCGATTCATCGACGAAAACGTCAAGCCTGCCGATGCTGACACCCTCCGAGCTACCATTGCGCCACTCTTGCAAATTCTTGAGCGTTACAACGAAGGCCTTAAGGTCCAGGAGTATAAAGTCATTATCTCCCTCCTAGAGCAATACTGGGAAGTTGAGCGCTTGTTCGCTCAGGGCAACACTCGCGATGAGAGCGTTATCTTGAAGCTCCGTGACGAGAACAAGGATAATGTCTCACATGTTATCCAGACCGTTCTCTCACACAGCAAGATTGCGTCCAAGAATAACCTCATTCTTGCCATTCTTGACATGTATCGCCCCAACAAGCCGAACGTCGGTAACGTTGCAAACTACCTCAAGACCATCCTCCGCAAGTTGGCTGAGCTCGAATCCCGCGCCACCGCAAAGGTCGCCCTCAAGGCTCGTGAGGTCCTTATCCAGTGTGCTTTGCCTTCTCTCGAGGAGCGTGTTGCTCAGATGGAGCATATCCTACGATCTTCCGTAATTGAGTCTAAGTACGGCGAGACCGGCTGGGACCACAGAGAGCCTGACCTTCACGTTCTCAAGGAAGTCGTTGATTCAAAGTATACCGTTTTCGATGTTCTTCCTTTGTTCTTCGCCCACAGCGACCAGTGGGTGTCCCTCGCTGCTCTGGAAGTGTACGTCCGCCGTGCCTACCGTGCGTACTCACTGAAGGGTATTGAGTATCACAACTCTGCCGAAGCGCCATACTTTGTCTCTTGGGATTTCAACCTCAACAAGGCGCCTCATTCTGAGTTCGGCTTGCCTGGCCAGTCCACTACTTCCTCTGTTCCAGGTACCCCAATTTCTGAGGTCAACCCATTCAAGAAATTTGGGTCCATCAGCGATATGGCTCACTTCAGCAAAGGCTCCGACGAAGTGACGAGAAAGGGTGTCTTGATCCCCGTCCACTATGTCGACGAAGCGGAGGAGGTTCTTTACAAGGCTCTCAGCGTCTTCCCCCGTGCCACAGCGTCCGCAGCTAAGCCCAAGAAGAACGGTGCCCTGCCGGATCGCAGCAAGCCAGTTCCTCGATCTGAGGACGACGAGCTTTCTGGTGTCTGCAACGTTGCTATTCGTGACGTTGAAGATATGGATGACTCGGAGCTTGCTACTCGCCTTGCTACTCTCGTTAGTGAAGCTAAGGCTGAATTGCTTGCTCGTGGCATCCGCCGCTTGACCTTCGTCTGTGGCCACGAAGACGGTACCTACCCCGGCTACTTCACTTTCCGCGGTCCCACATATACCGAAGACGTTAGCATCCGTCACAGTGAACCCGCCCTCGCCTTCCAGCTTGAACTTGGCCGTCTTTCCAAGTTCAAGATCAAGCCAGTCTTCACCGAAAACCGTAATTTGCACGTTTACGAGGCTATCGGTAAGGGTCCTGAGCTTAGCGACAATGCAGTTGACAAGCGCTATTTCACTCGTGCTGTGGTTCGTCCTGGCAGACTACGCGATGATATTCCTACTGCGGAGTATCTCATTTCGGAGGCCGACAACCTGATGACTGATATTCTCGATGCCCTTGAAATCATTGGCAACAACAACTCCGATCTCAACCACATCTTCATTAATTTCACTCCTGTGTTCCCCTTGGAGCCAGCTGATGTTGAGAAAGCCCTTGCTGGCTTTTTGGAGCGATTCGGTCGTCGTCTCTGGCGCCTGCGCGTCACTGGTGCTGAAATTCGTATCCTCTGCACTGATCCCGCCACTGGTGCTGCTTACCCCCTCCGAGTGGTCATCACCAACACTTCTGGCTACATCATCCAGGTCGAGCTTTACGTTGAGCGTAAATCCGAGAAGGGTGAATGGATCTTCCACTCTATTGGTGGCACTACCAAGATCGGATCCATGCATCTCCGCCCCGTCTCCACCCCTTACCCTACCAAGGAATGGCTCCAACCTAAGAGATACAAGGCCCATCTCATGGGTACCCAGTATGTATACGATTTCCCAGAGCTCTTCCGCCAAGCTATCCAGAACAGCTGGACCTCCGCCATTGCTGCTCACCCTGCTTTGGCTGAGAAGAGGCCTGCGCTGGGCACTTGCATCGAGTACTCTGAGCTTGTTCTCGATGATAGAGATAATTTGGCTGAAGTGTCTCGTGAGCCTGGCACCAATTCTCACGGTATGGTTGGATGGTTGATCACTGCTAAGACCCCCGAGTACCCACGTGGACGACGCTTCATCGTCATTGCCAACGATATTACCTACCAGATCGGTTCATTTGGACCGCAGGAAGATAAATTTTTCTACCAGTGTACCGAGATGGCCAGAAAGCTCGGAATTCCCAGAATTTACCTGTCTGCTAACTCTGGTGCTCGTATTGGTATGGCTGATGAGTTCATGTCGCAGTTCAATGTCGCTTGGAATGATCCAGAGAAACCAGAGCGCGGTTTCAAATACCTCTACCTCACACCTGAGGCAGAGCAGCGTCTTTCCAAGGAGAAGAAGAAGGATGTCATCACGGAGTTGATCACCGAAGACGGCGAGGAGCGCTACAAGATCACCACCATTATTGGAGCTAAGGATGGTCTTGGTGTTGAGTGTCTCAGGGGCTCCGGTCTGATTGCCGGTGCCACCTCGAAGGCGTATGAGGACATTTTCACCATTACTCTCGTTACCTGCCGTTCCGTCGGTATTGGTGCCTACCTTGTCCGTCTAGGTCACCGTGCCATCCAGGTTGAGGGCCAGCCAATCATCCTGACTGGTGCACCAGCTATCAACAAGCTTCTAGGACGTGAAGTCTACACTTCCAACTTACAGCTTGGTGGTACTCAGATTATGTACAGCAATGGTGTCTCGCATATGACCGCCAATGACGACTTCGCCGGTATTACCAAGATTGTCGAATGGATGTCCTTCATCCCAGAAAAGAAGGGAGCTCCAATTCCTATCCGCCCATCTGCCGATCCTTGGAACCGCGAAATTACATACTGCCCCCCACCTAAGCAGCCATATGATGTCCGCTGGCTCATCAATGGAAAGGAGGATGACGAAGGATACCTGTCCGGACTCTTTGACAAGGGTTCTTTCGAAGAGGCCCTTGGTGGTTGGGCTCGAACTGTCGTTGTGGGCCGCGCCAGACTTGGTGGCATTCCAATCGGAGTCATTGCTGTCGAGACTCGATCCGTCGACTGCGTCACCCCCGCTGACCCCGCCAACCCCGACTCCATGGAGGTTCTTTCTACCGAAGCCGGTGGAGTCTGGTATCCTAACTCTGCGTTCAAGACCGCCCAGGCCCTCAAGGATTTCAACTACGGTGAACAGCTCCCCGTTATGATTCTTGCTAACTGGCGTGGTTTCTCTGGTGGTCAGCGTGACATGTACAACGAGGTTCTCAAGTACGGCTCCTACATTGTTGACGCCTTGGTGAAGTATGAGCAGCCCATCTTCGTTTACATCCCTCCACACGGTGAACTTCGTGGTGGTTCCTGGGTCGTCATTGACCCAACCATCAACCCGGACCAGATGGAGATGTACGCCGACGTCGAATCCCGCGGTGGTATCCTCGAACCAGAGGGCATCGTGAACATCAAGTACCGCCGCGACAAACAGCTTGATACGATGGCTCGCCTCGACCCCGAATACGGTGCCCTCCGCCAGGCCCTCAGCGATAAGTCTCTTGGCGCCGAGAAACTCTCTTCCATCAAGGCCCAGATGACCGAGCGTGAAGAAAAGTTGCTCCCTGTATACCTGCAGATCGCCCTTCAATTCGCTGACCTGCACGATCGCGCCGGCCGCATGAAAGCCAAGGGAACTATCCGCAGACCCCTCGAGTGGAAGAACGCTCGCCGCTTCTTCTACTGGCGTCTCCGCCGTCGTTTGAGCGAGGAGATCATCCTCAAGCGCATGGCGGTCGCCAGCCCAGCTTCCACCGCTGCTGCTCCATCTCCAGCCCCTGCTACCGTCACTCCAACTCTCCCCAGCCATGTCGCTACCTCACCACCCATCAACACTTCCAGCATCGTCACCGCCCGCTCTTCACGAGACGATAACCTTGCCAAACTCAAGGCCTGGACTGAGATCGACGACGATGAATTTGAAACCAACGATCGTGAGGTCGCAATGTGGTATGAAGAAAATAAGACGAGCGTGTACGAGAAGATCGAGTCTCTCAAGACTGATGGTGTCGCTACCGAAGTTGCTGCTCTGCTCATGGGCAACAAGGAAGGCGGTCTCCGTGGAGTGCGACAGATTCTCAACAGACTTTCTGCTGCCGAAAAGACTGAGGTGCTGAAGTACTTAGCTACCGCATGAGCTCACTTAATGCCTAATAAATAGAGAGGCGTTTCTATCTTGTCCCTTTTATGATGATCTGTTTGTGATTCAATATGCGTTTTTGCCTGTATAATCGTTTTTCTTTTTTTGGCCGTGTCCGTTTTACTTATGGTACCATGGGATGATGTCAAGTATTATTGCGATGCGCTTCGATAGTTTCATCGGTCAATGTTGTAATTACTTAGAATTCA
The DNA here is from genome assembly GCA_000812245.1 of Onygena corvina. Taxonomy (NCBI): domain Eukaryota; kingdom Fungi; phylum Ascomycota; class Eurotiomycetes; order Onygenales; family Onygenaceae; genus Onygena; species Onygena corvina. The sequence continues at coordinate 148,876 of JWPT01000069.1, read as the reverse complement.
GTCTTCAATTGTCTCCTCAACATTCTTTCCAGTTCGACGTGCCTTAGATCCCTTTCGCTGGCTGCTGTCTTGGCAGGGTCGTCGCCTGTCACATGATGTATTATTAAGCCATGTCAGGTGATGAGGCTGTGGCTAAGACACTTCCAGGTTTGGAAAGTTACTCCGAGACGGGTATTTTTAGGCTGCATCAATATCCGCGCTCCGATTGGCTGGGCCCAGGCAGCAGTGTTCCTGCGGCTTATCGATTAAGACGACGACAACATCGAGCCGCAGTGCGCAGGCACCCGCCGCCAGAGAAACGACACACTGATATATATACATCCTCGTCTCCTAAATCGCTGAAAAGTATACATCTATCCGTATCTGAAAAGAGACCTCAAATCACTTTTGTCGCTTCGGCGCGTCAACTCCGACAGAATGTCTGTGCTGCGGCATGGTAGCGCCTTTCTCCAGCGACGGCTGACGAAGCTGTATACCGACACCAAGTCTTCCTGTGAAAACGTCACTACTGCAGCTAGGCCAAACGATGATCCCGACCTCGTCTCTCTTAATCGGCAGTTTCGAACACAGAAAGATAGACTGTTGGCGTGGGGTTTAGACTGGAGTGACGCCAGCGCTGCACAGCCACATGATATCGACGAAGCATTGACAGAAGCCGGGTTCAGCGATGTCGTCGCAAGTGTCATGTCATCTATTCAAAAACTACTCAACGAGGCAGAGCAGCTACAACATCCGAATACTCCAGACAATCTTGGGAGTAAGATCACTGATGGCGGCTATAGCACTCCAACTGCTACGGCGCTTAAGACAACTTGGACTGAAGCAGAAATTTCTCGATCTAAAGTCTTGTTGGAGGAGTTGACTTCCCATATTGATACCCTCTACGACTTATCAGCATCCAGACGGGACATGAGCATGAGCATATCATCAAGCACTCCGCAAAACGAAAAATATATCCACCATCACAGGTTATCGAAAAAGTCTAGAGAAGCTATGCGTCCGATGCTAACCTCGCCCAAATCAGCTGGTAAAATCCCTCGTCGCCGAGAAACGGCCCCCGAACAAGGCACAGGGAAGATGCTAGGGGGCAGTCCATTAATCAACATGCATTTTGATTCTTCTCCTACCCTGAGAACTGAAAGTTACCAACAAGCATCACTTCACAATCAGCAGAATGCGGAATTCTGTCTGGATCGCTCGGCCCTAAGTCTCTCGAAGGACTGCATTGCGGACGCAGCAACCCCACCACCTTACGAGGCCATTGCCGCTTCAACAACTTCAAGGGCGATGGGATATATAAACAGAAACGCTGTTCCCTCATGTGTATTGAGAAACTGTCCTGGGACCTCTATCCCCGTGATTGTTGAATATCTTCCTATATTAGTGGAAGCACAGCGATCCCTCATCCAGCCCTTGAAAGAGCGCCTGAAAACCATTAGCCAGATTTTAGATGGCCTCGTTCAAAACTCAAGGGTTTCGCATCTTGGTCTATTAAGATTTATTGGCTATTATATCGACATGACTTACTCCCGATACGCATTCGTCTATCAGGCACCTACCGATTTTTCGCCATTTTTGCAACAACCGAGCAACTCCATGCAAGCCAGGCCGCTCATCTCTTTACTTCACACTGGCGATGACAAACAAGAGGGACCGGTGCCTAATCTTGAAGTTCGACTAGCACTTGCATACAGCTTATTTCTATCAGTGCTACATTTAAGAAGCCAAAACCTTGTCCACGGCAATATCAACAGCAACAACATCATAATTTTCCCGGGGGTCCATGTGTCTAATAACGGATCCACATGCAACGAAAGCTCGGATTTTCGTCGTCCTTATCTCACATCGTTCAGTCAATTCGATGATGAGGATAAGAATGCGCCTCCAGAACCCTTGTCATCGAGTATGTACCGGCATCCTGATGATAGACGATCTCACCATGATAAGTCTGCTTGGTCGTACGATATGTACAGTCTAGGGCTAGTCTTGCTTGAAATCGGCTTATGGACACCCATCGGAAGGCTGTGGAAAATGAAATACAACAACGCTATGTTCAAATCAAGAATTGAAAACGTCTACGTGCAAAAACTGGCAGCTAAGTGCGGAGGCGCTTACATGCAAGTCGTTCAGTTATGCCTTGATACCCCGAATTTCCATTTATCGACAGAGCCTATGGCCGACCTAAGTCTCAGGATTCCCGAGACACATCACTACCCATGGACTGACCCAAGTACTTCAAATGATTGGATTACATTTTCGAAGAACTTTGTTTACACAATGAGCAAAATCCTTTGGAAATGCTGCGGTGTTGATGTATTTTCTGCTCCTCCAGCTTCAGACCTAGAGCACTCATTACCCCCGCCGCTCAGTTTCAGATCAGATTTCTCCTCGTTTCAGCAAGTAACCCTCGATGAGCCAAGTACGGATTTGATCGAACCAATTGTTTCTATCGACCTTCAAGAAGATACGTTCGCAAATCCAGATATCAAGAACAACGGTGAAATCTGCGACAATAACGAAAAGAAAACCCGAAAACGATCTTTGAAGAAATGGGCTAACGTGGAGATTCCCGAAAATCATCTTCAGACCTGGAATAGTTCACTGATGCCAAAATTAAGCAAGCTCCTTCAAAAGATCCTAAAAGACTCCCCAGAGTCATGCGGTGCAAATCTATTAATTGCTGGAGAAACAGCGGACACGGCAAAAACAACGATATGCGTTACCTGCACCAATGTCAGAAAAGTCCGTGCCGCGTTGAAGAAATATTTTGAATACGATCGCGAGCATTGGAATTTAATCGTCATTCGTGGGGATATCAAAAGATCAAAAGTACCGAGAAAAAGGCGTCGCAAGCCAAAAGCGAACCAAGAATTAGTTCTTGCAGAGGCCCCTTCCATTGACTACAACGCTCATTATCAAGAAAAGCCAATATGTGGTGCATCTATTGGTGCCTTTCGCTATGACGAACATTTACCACCGGTTTCCTACGGTGGCGCAATTCTTGTTGATGATGTACCATATGGGATGACTGTTCACCATATGCTAGATACTCCTTGTGAAGATGATGACGATGATTACGGATACAATGACGAAGACGTGGATTACCCTCCGCGATCCGCAGCAAGCTATCTACCGAATCCAGAACCAACTCTCGATTCCTCCTTCTCATGGGGCAATACCAACCGGCCAGAGGCCGTCTATACCCTTGAATTTACTGACGATGAGGACAATGATGATGACGAGTCCGTAGCTCATAGCCTAGGCGAGTCATTTGATGATCATTGGTTATCAGATGGTTATTCAAGTGATGAGGGAGATGACTACGCTTATGATGACGATGATGCAGCATCAATCGGCGATACAATCGGTGTGGAACCGGGCGAAGAGCCTCGAATTATGGTCACACAGCCGGCGCTTGATGACGTGCACGAAGATTTTTTTCCGACACCCGAAGATAGGGATGATGAGCACCTTACATCCCACTCTTTAGGCTTCGTCCACGCCTCATCTGGTGTTCGTAGGTGGACTCGAGACGGCATTAAACATGAAGTGGATTGGGCATTAATCAGAATTGATCTGGACAGGATGGAAGTTAGTAACCAGGTTCCTAACAGCTCAGCACTACGAGACTCCTCCAGGCCGAATCGAAGACATACCCAAGCCAATACTAATGCCTTTCGGACGTTAACGAAAATTGCTAAACTTGATGATCTCGGGGGGCTTAACGTACAATGCTGCGGTCGAACAAGCGGCTTCCAAAGTGGCCGTATTTCCAAAGCTATGACTCTTGTTAAAATGTATGGACGTCAATCATTCTCCACCAGCTTTAGCGTTGACGGCAATTTTGGAGGTACACTACTTAATCTATCTTGGTCAATTCTTCAAACGCTAACTTACTTTTAGTTCCGGGGGATTCTGGAGCTTGGGTATTCAACGATAAGAATCAAGTTTGTGGACATGTTTTAGCTTGGTCTGAGAGGAGTAGAAGTGCCTATATTGCCCCTATGGAAATCCTCCTCAACGATATCGCTCGTACGCTTTGCGCATATAGCGTGAAACTTCCCGGCGGTGATGAAGAGATATGTTACCGTGACCCTGCGACATCGGCGTCTGTGATCAGAGCACCACCAGCTGTGTTACCCATTCATTCAGTGAAACCTCTCCCATCAACTCCCATAGTGCCAGAACGCCTTCCAGTTGAATTTCAGAAGCTCTCTCTCGACAGGGAAGATTCGGCGTGCAGCAATTCTCGGGTTGGAACTGCTAAAACTTTGAATGACGTTCCTGGAAATTATCGAAGTAATAGCGCGTTGATGCCACATGCCAGAACTATAGAGCGACAGATAGCTTGATTTATTATATGATATATGCCATGTTAGATATCCTTTTCTTGTAATTATCTTTTGATGAGCTGCTCTCTGCACACTTTGCCAGCTTCTCTAATTCTACCTACAACCAGCAGTCATTCGTGTAGGCGTAAAACAATCGCCAAACATAAACATATGTACGTTAAAGCTTGCTATGAGTATATAGTCTATCCCATTTAAATGCTCTTTATCAATTCTTCTAGAGCTCAATATGCCCATGATCCTTTTGCCGTGCCGTATACCTTACTCTTCAGACATTTGGTCAAAAATTAGAAACCAAAAAATTGACTTTTATAATATCAGTTGCCTGCAATTGTAAACTTCATAATCTTAACTTTTAACATGATCCTGTTATTTTTTTCGCATCCAAGGCCTCTTTCTTGGATCTGCGAACATTGGATCCCCATATAATCGAATTGTCGATTACGATTACTAGACATTGTTAATAAAATTTCCAAAGCTATTGGAAGAATATCTTGAAAAACTTACCCACAAAATAGCAGAGAATTATGGTAGGGGAAGGCCATGAGCTATTAATGTAGTCTCCAAGGGGAGAATCTGACGCCCCAAACCTGTCGAATACCGAAAATAGTGATATGAGTGATAGTAATACACCAAATGTAGTAGTTATCACGATACTCAAAACTTCTGCGCGACTCTTATGAGATTTGGAGAACCAATGCTGGAGTGCGAGAAAGATGAGAGTGAGTCCTGCAGCTGTGAAGTAGCTTACGAATATGATATTCATAGCCACCACGATTCTCTCAAACTCAGAGGGGATGGAATAATTTTCTAGCATCCAACTGCCAGTCTCTTCCTCGATGGGGACTGCAATGGAAAAGGAATGCATAGTCCAGACGGAGACTCGCATTGTTAAACTCCGAAAAACATCAGATTCCGCAAGTGTCTTAGCATCTTTGAACGCCAACATTTTTTCGTAAATTGGAGTGAAATCGGGTAACTTTCCACCTTTTAGGAACTGACTAGAAAGGGACCCAAGGGCCTTCTTGAAGTGGTCGACTACTTCAGCTGAAGTTGCGGAATTCTTGATATCGATGGGCAAGTGCACAAACGTATCAGTCAAGATGTTCCATGCGACGCCGTACAAAATCCAAGTTCGGCTTCCTTTACTTGTGATGAGAATAGTGAGATGTAGGGGGAAATGAAGGATAGCCCATATCTGCTGCCGAATATATCCAAAACGCTGTTCATCAATAATATCCTTATACAGGGCATATACAAAGCACTGATTGACCATTAGCTTCCTTTCCTTGTGGTGTATTGGAAATATATGTTAATACTTACTATGAGTAAGGTATGGCAGGTTATTAGGCTAAGGGAGGTTTTCGTGAGTAGAGATGTCTGGACAGCAATAGTTTTAATCTGTCGCAGGTTAGTCACTGTTTGCGTTAGAAATGAAAAGGAGGACGGTCATGCTTACAGAGTCCGTCATTCCAACAATGCCCTCCCCAAGGACAATCAAGGTCAATCCTACAAATCTCTCTACCAATGGAGTTCCTTTAAAACTGAGGGTTTCCCAAAAGCTTGAAATAACAATCATGATAACAGTTTCAATGGCAATCACAAAGTAGCATGCCCATTGTGGAACGTATTCGGTAGTCAAGCTAAAACCAAGGAACGCAACTGCTGCCGCGAAGAGAGTAGCAATGGTGATAAGTTTAGCTATAAAGGCTGACCTATAGCTCCTTAAATACCAAGCGACGGTAATATACTGTGCAATAAGCACAAACCTTGAGGACATGAGGAGAAAACTCATATGGCGGAGTACAATGCGTTGATCGGAATATCCATCCACATTGAGCTTGGCAGCGAAGATCGCATATCCGGTCATCAGCGCAATATGAATGAGTTTGAAAAGTCTACCGGTGATGGAATCTGCGTAGAATCTAACATCGAATATAGTTGCCTGAAACCAGGAAAACCACAGCACGATCATAAAGAATATATATGTTCCTATGCCTGTGTAACGTCAGATGGTGGGGTTCACTAAGAACGCAGACCACGCTCAACTTACTGCTCCATGTAGTCAAGCCTTGAGAAGAATTGAATGTTGCGAGTGCCCCAACAAAGAAAAGGTCGAATAGCAATTCCATTGAGCTAGGCTGACGGCTCTTTTTAAGTATGGGGTGGACGCTTAAGGCGGAAGACGAGTCGTTCGATGCTCGATCTTTGTCGCCATTGGTCTTTTCGTGGGATTCATTTGGTACAAGTGGACTTGCGATTATGGGCAGTGGTTTTCTCCAGTTCCATTCAGTGTAGTTGCTCTGAAAGATGTTCTTGACCCTCATTTTCAAAGCGAGCGTGGTTGTCGAGGGTATAGACGGCCAAACCAGATCGCCGGGAAGCGCTTTATTTCTATCACCGGTGAAGAAATTCGCATACGCTACTTCTCCTCACATCTGGACCCTGAATATTCCTTACTAAGATGCCCTGCATCGCCGAGAAGTCGCTCTGCAGGTGCCCACTCTTCATCGGTTTAGGCGGCCAATTACCTGCCTGTTCTGCTCCAGGGATAGATGAAAGATCGGCCTTTGTTGCTGGGGGCTAAATCTTAAATCGTTTGTCCAGCACGGTCGGCGAAAAATGCGCAAATCAAAGCTGCAGATAACTAGCCTTATCACTGACGATCTGATGCATTTTGTCCGCGGAGTTTCGATTCATGTCAGTCATAGGCATGATGTTGAGTGACAATAAAGGTTCGAACCCAACGGAATACCTCTTAGAGGAGTGCTTGACGTCTTTGAGCGGCTTTTCGCAGCACAGAAGGCTCCCTCGAGGAGGTCACCAGCCGCGAGCTCGTGCGTTTCAGGGCGTTGATGCAGGGGAGACTCGGCGGGAGCGCAACAAGGAATCCCGCTGGCTACCGCCCCACTTCATTGTCAACAGAGTGGGATGATGGGGGCGGTGCTTAGCACTCTACGCGTCACCGTAGCCAGCCCAGCACCCCAGATAGGATGCCAGTCTCGATTCCCGTGCATGGATGGTCCTCGTTGTGCCTCTTGACAGGAGGATGAATAGAGATCGGCCGGCCCGGCTTTTAAGGCTTAAAGTCCGCGCTTACTAACAGGGTTCCCGATAGCCTATTATCACGTGGAGGACCCCATGCCAAGCTTCACAGCCTCCTCGTTCCTTTTCACGACATTCAAAATACGGCGCGGTTGGAGCATTCATGGATATTACAGCCGAAGTTGCTATTCTAGCCTAGTTGGGACTCCGTCTACTCCGTACTCTAAGACCAGACCCTCCAAGCATGCTTGCCCTATCCACGTTGTATCAAGGGATATCAAAGCCGAAGCATGCTATCCTTGTCTTAATGGGGCTCCGTCTACTCGAGCACAAAGACTATACTCTTCAACCACACCTTGTCGACGTTGTAACATTCTCCATCGGCGTTTCCACATGCAATTATGGCCGGCTGTATGGTGAAGAGGATTTCGTGGCCATCCATTCTAGTGTCATCCGAGTCCAGCTTCTGTAGCCGGTGTGCTGACATGACGTCGGAGCAAACTTGAAAGAAGTCCCCACCATTGAACCACACACAATGCAGGTGAGTTCTTTGAGTCCACAGCTTGGTCGATAAATCGCTAGCAGAAATCAGTAACTTGATTAGGTCTCGTCGGCTTTCTTCCGCTCTCTGGCTTGTGAGCTTTTCGTAGTCTACCAGCCCGTTTAGTGTCGAAGTGATATCTGCGGCAATGATCTCACAGAGATTTTTCCGTGTCGTCACATCCCTGTTTTCAGTATGATCTCGCGAAATTATCCCTCCTGCTAGTTGAACGGTCTGGCAGCGCCATAAATGGGCTTCTGTCTCGTCAACTAATAAATGTTAGTCAATGCTCACTACATATTTGGAACTACTCACCAGTTCGAAAGTCATCATACAAATTGTCTAACCTTCGCCCGAACAATTCCCCAGGGCTAACGGTCTCTTCAAACTGACTTTTTTTAAACAAGTGGAAGGGGCTTGCAACGAGATGCCGGAATACATATGTCGATAAGATCGTCTGTATGAGGAGGAATGGCATTTTCTCTTTGCATTTGCTCAATTCCTTAATCATCCCGGTCATTGGTCCGTCTACGCCTAGCAGCTCCCCTAGTTTCTCAGCTAAAGTTGATAGCGCAGCATCCGAAAGGCGCTGAGGATCTGAAAAGGCTGAGCTGGAGTAGACTTTTGCCCAGGATCTCACACCATTCTCGAGCGCCGCCAGACGTCGGCTGACTTCAGTATCGTCCAAGGGTATCCCTCGGCTAGCTTGCGAATTCCTAAAGGCACGCTCTTGGGCTAATCTTATCTGCTCTTTTTGGGCGAGGAGCTCCGCCTCCTTCTGTTGTAGATTGCTCCTCAATGCCTTTACAGTCATTTCGAGTTCTCTAATTTTTTCTTTCCAATGGTCTTCAGAGGCTTGAAGCAATACTTGGCTGCTTGCGGTCAACTCGAAGCCCCCAATGAGCTCTTTCTGAAAGTTTTCGAGGGCACCGTTTATCCCCTGGCCCTTAATGGTCACTTCTAAATTTGCTTTCAGCTTTTTTTGAAGGAACCCAGATAGTTCTTTTATTTCCTTGCCATGGAATGTTACTTCCACTCCTTCAACTATCTCTTCTTGAAGGTTGTTAGTAGCCGCACACAAGCTCTGGCCGTGTACAGTGAACTCCATCTTTTCAACTACCTGCTGCCGAAAGGCATTGGAGGCTCCATGCAATTCCTGACAATTCCTAAAGTTAGTGATGAGCCCTTAACTTGACTTGAGGTCCTTACAAAGGTGGGACGCGGATTCTTTTCAAGAAATCGTTGAAGGTTCTTTTCTTGATTTTTCAATCTTCGTTTCTTGCTTTGATATAGCTCATGCTCGGCTGCTGAACTCTTCAGTAGTTCTTTTATTGAATTGGAGTTGTTCATTTTCCTAGTCTGAAGGAACACTGCTGGGGATTCAAACTGGAGTGAGAGGCCAATGGCCACGCAAAACTTTTGAGGGTGCCCTGAGCTTCAAATTAAGCATGGTTTGAAGATAGTCAACGAGCAATTCACATCCTTACTTTAGGTGTTGTGGTCACAGTACTGCTTCAAAGGCACTTTGAGAGGCATTGAGATTGATTTGATTTCAATTCGCTTGTGGATTGTTCGTGGGGCGGAGATGAAAGCGTTCAAAGGAACATCCCGTGGAGCTTAGCCTCGAGCAACACAAGTGACAACAACACAGCTTTCAAAGAGAAAATTTCTTTATCCATTGTGTGGAAGCTAGCTATTATACACAAAACATCAACCTATGCTAGCAGCTCATTCGTTCAAGTTTAACCTTTCGATGTTACTACCTCTAAGACCGGTCAATCTCCCCTAAAATCTCAAGGAAGTCTTTTCATACTGCTTCTACCCGGCAAAATGGCTCACAAGAGGCAATTAAAAGCGGAGCTAGAAGAGAAGAATGCCTCAGAGAACCAGAAACGGCGCAACGTAGGCGTTCATAAACTGATCGTCGGAGTTGACTATGGCACGACGTTTACTGGTATGTCATTTCAGTTTGCAGTTATGAAGTCAATACTTCACTACGTTGATGTTGATTAATACAATCGAAGGGGTGAGCTGGGCCTCAACCGCCCGAAAGGGCATTGAGAATATAACAGTCATCACGACATGGCCTGGTGCTGGGAGATCAGCTACGATTTTCAAAACCCCCTCTCGGATCGCCTATCCTGAACGAAATTATAAGATCAGTGAAAAGAAGTGGGGCTTCCAAGTTCAGGCTGGAATGATATCTCATTCTTGGACAAAACTTCTCCTCGATAAGAACTCTCAAATGGCAGAATTTGACGACCAAACCCTCTCATTCCAAAAGGAGAGCGGAATGCCCGTCCTCAATCTCCCTCCTGGCAAAGATGCAGTATCCGTGGTTGCTGATTTCTTAGAAGGTGTATACAAACACACAATGAGTATTCTTGAGCAAAGAATTTCTTCTGACGTATTGGCTATCACCCCAATTGAATTCTGGTTCACAATGCCAGCTATATGGTCAGATGCTGCAAAGCACTCTACAAGAGATGCGGCAATGCGCGCTGGTTTTGGTTCACGCCTGGAAGACGAAATTTTTATGATTCCAGAACCGGAAGCTGCAGCGATCACGGCCCTTACTGAGCACTCGAAGAATGACACTCTGAGTATCATAAAGGCAAGATCTAATTCCATTTTACATATCTGCTTGCATGACTGACCAAGTGTGTAGCCTTTCGATGGTGTCCTAGTTTGCGACTGCGGGGGAGGTACGGTGGTAAGGTTCCCTTCCCATTCTTACATTGTGGCTGGAACTAAGTATTGAATTCAACTTAGGACATAACCACCTATCGAATTTTGAAAACAGTCCCAGAGCTTGTATTTGAGGAACTTTGCCCCGGTGCCGGTATGCAATGTCCATCTAGTTTAGAGTAGTCCAACATTAACTGACTACTTGAAGGGGCAAAATGCGGGTCTACTACCATTGATCGAAAACTCCATAGCTTGATGGTGAAAAGGTTTGGAGACATTTTTCGAGACCTCCCTCCTAAACTGAAAGGCCCGGGTAGTAAGTTTATGGATGAATTCGAAACAATCAAACATGATTTTGGGCACGATGGAGGAAATGACGACGGCATTTTTGAACTTCCCCTTGATATTGAAACAAAAGGTTCTATCGCTTCTCGATATTTTGATTCTGATGAAAGGCTTGTAATGCTCTCAAGGTACATCCTTTTTTGGTTAACTCATCCCAAACTCTACCACTCTACTGACCTTTCAAAAAGCAAGGACCTCCGCGGTTTATTTGACCCAGTAGTGGAAAATATTAAAGCATTAATTCATAGTCAGCTCGAGTCCGCCAACCGACAGCACAAGAATTCTGCTATTAAGGTAAGTTACAACGAACAGCTTATAATAGCATGCACTAATATTATCAAGACTATCATCCTAGTCGGAGGATTTGGTAATTCCCAGTATCTCTTACAAGAACTTATGAAGGAATTTTCAGCTGGATCGAAAGTTCAAATAATTGTACCGGAAAATGCGTATGTAATTGCATATCCGAGCAATATACTCTACTAACGTGCACTATACCAAACAGACAAGCTGCTATTGTCAGAGGAGCAGTCCTTAGGGGTTTGGAAGGCTTACGTCCCGTTGCCAGGCGAAGTCGCCTTCATTATGGTTTTGAGATAAATATGCCCTTTAGAAAAGGGAAGGATGAAGAGTGCCACTCATTCATAGACGTCTTTGACGGCCGGAAGTATTCTTCCGGCCGTATGGAGTGGATGGTGAAGAAGGTACGTTTTCTCGCTTTGTGAGTAGTCGGTACTAATTCTGGTCAGAATGAGAAATTGAGAGAGAATTCCACTAAGAAAAAGAGCCTGACATTTTCCGACGAGGAGTTACCTACTACGTTGAGAGTAGAGCTATACTCTTGCGCTCTAGATGAAGCGCCGGAGCGTGTCGAAGCTGCCGGTAAGTTACATCTGCTCACATAATATTTAGCCTTTGAATAACAATTAGCATAGGCATCGACTTAGTTGGACATTTGGTAGTTAATTTTACCGAGAGTGATTGGAGTGCGCTAGAAACAAAAGTAAGGTACGGTGGGGCGCAAATTTTTCGAATGAATTACGAGGCACACATGTGCTTTTCAGGTGCAGAGGGAGTCCTCCAATTCTCTGCAATGTCGAACAAAAGAAAATTGGGCGAAACGCACATTGATTTCTCAGCGAATTAAGACGTTTTGAGCATATGAACTTTGGGTTTCGCCAAGACGGGACATGCGGGCTGAACCTTATCTGGTTGTTTAATCATACCTCAGAACAGCGTTGGTCTTGCGGTCTTGCATTCTGGTTTGGATGATAGGTTGATACAAAGGTGTGAGTAAATTGAATGATAGCACTAGAAAATACTGATATGGAAAGTAAAAATGTATTTGAATTTTGAGCGCTCTCATTGAAATAGTATCATGACGCGCCAGCTGCCAGCTACCCAAATGATGAGTGTACTAAGATACCCAAACCAAAAACTATGTATTATTTCTATGAAACAGGGAAGATTTATGAAGTTATCATCCTCCTAGCAGGGCCGACATTCCTCGCGCGTTTCTCACCCAGGTTATGAAGACGTTCCCCAATCATGTACACGTCGTCTCTGATACTAACCCGCCAAACGCCGACTTGACGTTGCAAAATACGCAATCCCCAGACTAATAGCACCAATAAAAGGAATATGGGATAAGAATACCGATAAACCTGATAATGCACCGTAGCCGAAGACCCAGCGTAGAAAGTTGTGTTAAGCATGAAACCAATTGAAAGCGGGCAGAGCGTTGCAACGAGGAACAGAAGAGAAGCGGGTATAAAAAAGAATCTCGTCGCTAGCCATATGTCCGGTTTGGCCCAACCGTCCCGAACTACTCCTCGAAGTGCGAAGGCAGACATAGAAAAAGGGTTCCTAGAAAGGAACCGAATGGCCATACGAACGTAAAGTATTCCTAGAGTCCAGTCTTGAACGAAGTAGATGATATGTCCTTCCGTAGGATTAAGATAAGTGTGTAATGGGATAGAAAAGTAAAACTCGGTGATGAGAGCTAAAACCGACGGAAGGAAAAGACCTAAAGCAACAGCCATGTAGGTTATACGAAGCAGTTTGACAATCAGGTCACAGGCTTTGTAAAGGAGATGTTTGGGTGACCTCATATAAGGCTCTGAGCCCTCGCGTATAGTATGAACAATTCTAGAGAAATGCAGATATCCATAATACAGCATTCCAATGGCGTACACGCCGGCTGAGAGTGCGTAGATATCATTGACACGTATGTGAGGTGGGAACATGAATGATAGCATTCGACGTCCGATGATGAGAGGTATTATGGTGATTCCAACACCAGTTGCGGCGGCAAAAAGCCAAAGTAGCAATAAGAATGCAAAGATTCTAGTCCGGAAGTTTGGTGGAATGTAGACCTGAGAGTACAACTCGTTCTTCTTTCCATGACGACCATCATCATGGTCTGGTTTTCCATCTATACGGTTGTTGTCTTCATCTACTTCAACAAAAACCTGTTCACCCTTAGGTATCCGAACCTGATCGGAGGCCGGAGCGCGAACGAATCTCCCATCACGAAGAAAGCGTCGGGGAGTAGGTTTCTCCTTGGCGAATGGTGCAACAAAAAACTCACGCCATGACGAATGTTCTGTGTATCCTTCTTCGTCTGGCTTTCGGTCTCCAAAAAGGAAATTCGTAAGCCTAAGCCACCTAGCGCACTCATGGAACCACCAATCGTAGATTTTATGCAGTCCATCTGAAGGTTTGATTGCTCGAATGGCGACTGGCATTACGAAGTTGTAGAAAAGTAGATCCACTGGGAATTCGAGTACGGGCTCATTGGATGACCAGTAGACAGGCAGGACCCCACTGAACGTGATAGATAGGCCCCAAACAACTCCGCCTAGACAGATAATGACCAAGGCCCCGTAAACCATTGCGCTAAACGCAATCTTGCGGAGCTGAGTAGTGATATTGCGCTCCAGAACATCGCGCACAGGATGGAAGGTAGGGTCATCTGGATCTCGAATGAAGTCTGTACCAAAGATTATTAGCCCTGAAGGTTTTTCTGTCGACGGAGATTGTGTGAAAAACTTACAAAGGACACCACTGCGCATAATCTTTCGACACATCGAAACGAATAGCGCAAAGTGAAACATATAACATGTTCCGATGAACCAATGAACAAATAGGGAGGTTAATGGGGATTCCAAAGTGAAGGCTACCCTAGACGCGAACAGTCCGTTTCCAAAAAGTGGTAGCAGGGCGATATCCAGGAGAATACCGCAGTATAATGGGAATACAATCATCTCGATTCCTATTATGACGATAACTTTCATGACACCTCCGGCTTGGCGTAGAATCTCAGCAACAGTGCCGTCCCCTCTTTGGCCATCACGGCGAGGGCCCATAATTAATCCAGAAATCCGGAGATAAGCAACACCAAGGAGAGAGGCAAAGCAGTAGCCCAAAATAATGGCAATCAGCCTATCTTTGGAGCTCCAGCGGCTTAACTCATAGCTTGCTGAGGTGGTCGTGTTCTGGGCTAGGACACTAGCGCTAGCCCAATCACTTGATCCGGTGATGAAGCCGAATAGACCACCCAAGCTCTCTAGGAAAGTTAACACCATGCCAGGAGCTCTTGGGAGATCTGTAAGTATGAAATTTTTCAGAGCCAGATAAGGACTTTCTGACTGTATGATACTTAGAGGAAAGTCATAGAGAAGACTCTTTCCGCCGTTGAGTAGTACGGTTGCCATTAAGGCAAGCCTAGCTTGATGTAATTTCAACGCCTCGTGCGACACGGCTGAAAACATTGGAAGGTCGGATTCGTGGAAGGTAAACATAGTCGTGATGAGCCCTGTCAGTCTTTGGCTACTCCCCTCTATCAATGATAGGGAAGCAAAGGTGATAGAGTTGGCAGCAGATAATTTCCCGAGGCTCGGAAGGAAGAGCCCCAATTGCGCTAAGATTGCCCGAACCAAAACGTTCATGAGGTAAACAACGTACGCAAAACATCCGAGAATCACGTCTACGGTGATATCAGCAAGCATTGAAACGGCCGTGATGGGAACCCTGATGAGTAGCCCGACAGGGTTGACTAGCATCACTAAAGCGATTTTACCCCATAGGTATGGAAGCCAAATTCCAACGGACACGGTAAAGGAGATCAAGATCGCACTGAAGACCGCATTTTGCAGTAGACCAAAGAGGGGACCATGCATTCCAATAAGCTCCATGACACCCTCTAGGTCATCCGCATCCTCGACGGCCTCGACATCGTTGCCTTCTGCAGCGTCATTAGCAGCAGGCGCTTGTCGAGGACGATTTTGCGCTTGATTTGCATCGCCAGCAGCACGCCTGTGTCGTTGATGCTGGCGTAAAAGAGCTGGTTGGCGGTCAACGCCATCTTCATCATTTTCTGGTTCTGGTAGTACAATTGGAATGCCGCCCCAGAAAAAGTTATAACAGGTATCGAACAGATTCTTTGGAGGGACTAGATCTGTGTATTGTAGCCCTCGCGGTGCAAGACCGTCTAGAATGGCATCCAAAGAGTCCGGTATTGTTGCCTCGTTGTTGGCCATATCGAGTTCTCTAGTATCATTTCTCAACAAATCTTCAGCATCTTCAGCAACACCGTAAAAAGCCGAAATCGTACTGCGATCGTCGTCGTCGCCATCATTATCATCATGTTCGTCGGAGGAGGATTGATCAGAAGGGGTTGGAATGGAGGATATAACGGATGTTGTTGCCACTAGTATATCGTCATTAGGATAAGCTGTGGCTGAGGCCGCTGCCGGCAGCGGCCTAGGCAACTCCTGAACAGGAGAAGGAATACCGTCGCCCGTGTCGGGGAACCTCCACTGAGTGACACCTTGTTGCCTGAAAGGATTGAACTGCGAAGTGTTTTCTTTCCCGACAGCTGGTACCTGCAAGGAAGACGATCCCTGGTCCACCTCGCCATCGGTATCCCGTTTGTTTTGATTGATACCGAACGACGTGAAGCGATCACCACTGGCGCCGTTAGTATGATTCTCTTCTGTGGGTTCATCCCACATGCTCGGGCGATTAGAGGCGTCAGCCGGTATCTGGAAGGGCCGATTGGAATTGTGGAAGTTTCCAGGAGATCTTTGCGTATCGCGGTCACGAACGTTGTTAGGGTGTGCGGTACTATCGGGGTATGAGCCGATGTAGTTCGGAGCAAAAGGATTATATGTTTGCGGGTCAGGGATAGCGTTTTCAAAACGAAACCTTCTTCCGGGCATAATATCAACATTAAAATCAGGTTCGTTGCCAGGCTCCTCTAGTGTCGGTTCAGGCAATTCAACGTCGGCATGGACGACGTCCTCATCCCCGATTATTTCGGCTACTTCTTCCTCTTCGTCTTCCTCCTCTGCCTCCTCTTCATCCTCTTCCTCCTCTTCCTCCTCTTCTTCTTCATCTCGCGCTGGGTCCGCGACTTGATGCTCCCTTCCGCGATTCATAAGTTGGCCCAGGGCCTCTCCTTCACCCTCGGGCAGATTGATCACAGGCTGCTGCTGAACAACCCATTCTCGGATCAAGAATACAAGGATGAAGGATATAACAACCAGCAGAGTGATGAGCTGGCCCTCAAGGATGTCGATAAAGATATTATTTAGGGTTGGATACGGGGTAGCTTTGTTGAGGAATGTCACGTCTGATAACCATGATGGCTGTCGCATAGGTTTTGACGTCAGTGGTATATATGTAGATTGATTTGAACTTGTAGATGTCGGTGGGAAGAAAGCATTCGAGAAGATGGCCCTTGCGATGGAGTATATCAGGGGCTCGCCGGTAGTAAAGTTGATCGTGGATGGAGCCGTATGGGGCTGAGGGCTACCGTCGACCGACGTTGGGATAGCGAGCGATATCCCGGAGGACTTTGACGCTAGGAGAGGTGTTGCGGGCGATGTTCCGTGCGCCGCTAGCCACTCAACGCTCTTGTTTGCCACAGTCATTGTCGGCCCTTGCGCCATGGACGGGGCAGGCCAGCGCCCGTCTGCTAACCAGAACAAGGCTCGCCATATAGCTCTCATCAAGTACGGGAGCAAGGCGAGCCAGACGAAAGCCACCAGGGCGAATCGCAGCCACGTCACCACGGCCCGGAAGGCATGGAAGGAGAGCTCTTTTAGAAAAATAGGTACAGGTAACTCGCTCGGCATGTTGGGGTCGTAAAGTTTCGTAAAGCGGAATGGCATTTTGCACAGTTCACAGTGTTTCTTCTGAGAATGAGAGAGCCAATCCATCAGGCAGTTCTGGTGCACGAACTTGATGCTCCCACTGCATTTGCAGGGATAGAACAGCTGTTCACCCTCTGTCCCTTCGCCACGACATATTCGGCACGTATCGACTTCATCGGCGTTGTCAGCCTTGCCGGCATGATTTGTCTCGAAGGCTGGGTCGTTCATGATGTCAGGTGTGCTCGCCCGGCGCCTCCCAGCGAAGTCGATGTTGCCGTTCTCCCAATCCATCGTTGCTCGCGGACAGACCGGATGATGCAGAGCAGTCTTTGCAGTTCTCTGCAGCCTAGCAGTCCACCAGGACCATCGATTCACCTTGGTGCAGTGTCACTGCGGAGGAAATGATGTCGTGTGTTAGGTGGCATCAACAACGGATCCTCTCAAACTGCGGCCAAAACGGGATCTACCAAGCGGTGAGCAGTTGCACTGGGAAGGGGAACGGTCTGTACGCCCTGCTACACCTACCATGCAGCGTCCAGAGGGCGAGAGAGAGGAGGGTGCTGGGTATAAAGCGTCTCTTTGCGTCCTTGTTCCTTGTTCTTTCGTCGCCGGAGATAAAAAGGACGTTGCTGACTAAGGAATAAGCTTAGTCATTCTGCATCGGACTTACCTTGTTCCGCCGTACATACAATCTAGATACACCAGCCCTGGCTCAAGATACGATGGGACCGCTCTGGTCAAGTGTGATAGATAGGTACAGTGTAGAGCTGAGCTAGTGGTAGAAGACTACTACTCACCACTGTAGGCGACGGGGTGGCCGGAGAAACCTGCCGCATCGGGGGGCCAGACATGTGACAGTGGAGCCGCGCCCAAAAGGCAAAAAACATGATCTCAGCCTGCAGAAACTCAGATCGTGATGTCAATGTCGATGCCATATGGTGATTGTATCGGCCATTCGACGCCGCTGCTAACGGCCTCCCGCCACCGTTGCCCGCCCTGCCAGCTCTGCCAGCTCTGCCAGCTCTCCGTCCGCCCGGCTAATCGCGGTTGCACCATATATATACACCTCTTCATGACACGTACACGCCGCTCGTTTACGTCAACACCGCGCGCTCCTCTTGAGCTTTTCCCTCGCTAGCCCCAGAGTTTTGTTTTATCCTGCAATTCGAATTTGTGGCAGGCTGGCGGCAGGGGTGTGACCCTTTGACACGGTCGTGATGGACCCGGAACAGGTGGTGAAGGTGGAGGGCGTCGACATCAAAGATGATACATTCGCTACCAAGCAGGCTCTGCCTGACAGGCCTACGCAGTGGAGGGTCAAGAAACCTTTCAACCCTGTTAGAAGCACAATAAGCATGCTTCTAAGGTACGACCGCTATCCTTCTCCCTTGGTCGCGTGTTTGACCCTCACTGACGCCGTTCATACAGGCTCTTCGTGTGGTATTCGCTCTTCACCGCTGTCTTCCGCTGTCCGGCGTCGATATCTGAGCTCAACGACGACTCACCTCGAGTCTGCAAGCCGTATCTAGTCTCGCGGACGCACCTGGACCCGCTTATAGCTCCTCTTTATCACAGATATGCGGAGCCCTATGTCAGCAAGATACAGCCATACACCGACTCTTTCTATCGAGACGTATACACTCCCACCGCGCACTTCTCCAAACACGTATACCATGGCTACGCGGCGGAATACGTGGAGAAGGGCGTGGACTTAGCCAAGGAGCAATGGGTCCAGCGGGTATCACCACACATTGACCCTCTACAGAAGCAGGTCACCGATTATTATGCCGCGTCCGTTGAGCCGCACGTCAAGTCCGTGCAGTCGACAGTCGTCCCTTATCTTCATGTGGCCGCCTCGCGCAGCGTCCACATCAAGGACAATTACCTCGTTCCGTCATATATTCGAGCGAAACCAGTGGTTATCAAAGTCTACGTGACTGTTCGGCACTTTGTCGACACGAAAATAGCGCCATATGCCTGGAGAATATGGGCTGCCATCTGCACTTTTGTCAACGGCACGGTTCGAACGCACATCGTACATCTTTATTCCGAAAATGTCGAGCCACAGCTCGTTAAAATCGGAGAAAAGCTTGCTAGCTATCGCGAGGGAAGGACGATTCAACATGTTAACCTAGAAACCTCCAGGTAGGATATCTCTATCTAACCATTCTATCACACTCGTGCTAATAGTTTTTCCCTAAGTTCTATAACTGAGTCTGGCCCTACAGGCGATTCCAAGGCCAAACGGCCTACCGAGTCGAGAGCTACTTATCTCTCGCCGCCAGCGGAGTCTCCTACCACTACCACGAAGCTTACCCCTGCTCAACGCACCCAGGAAGCCCGCGATATCATCTCGGCTGACTTAAAAACCTGGAAGAAGAAGTCCAGAGCTTTGGCTGAGGAAGGGCGCAGACATGTACAACAGCAGGCTCAAGATGCCGTTGCTAAAATATACAATCACCATAAACCTACAGCGGAGTCTCTTCTTGACTCGTTGGAGGAAGTCGTCGAACTGGAGCTACGTGGATTGAGACATGGGTTGTCTGAAATTGTGCAGTCAATTCCCACCCAGTATACCCAGGAAGATGAAGACAAAGCTCAAGATGAACTGCTCAAATTGCTGAAGTCGTCCAGTCTCGCTATCCGGGAAGCCGCCCATTCCGTTCGCGTCTGGTTCAATCAGTATACTGACACACTCAACACCACTGTCTTAAATGCCATAAACGCCACTCTCGAAGTACTTGAATATTCTCCCAATCTTGCACTCCAAGACATTGGAATGCGCTGGGCTCGCATGGAACACGGTGTCACCTACGACGACTGGGCGAAGTTCTATGAACTGAAAGCAGAACTCACGCACTGGAAAGATGAAGTCCGTGTCTTCGTTATGCAAGACAGCGCCTATGTCTCAGCAAAAGCATTTGCAGATAATATCGTCGCAGCTGGCATGGACATTGCACAGGACGCTGCACAACAGCTTTCAGAACTGAAGGCTATTGGTAGTCTAAAAATCGAGGCTGGCGAATCGAGTGGAGACTTTGATGTCACGCATATCACCCCTGAAATGATAGAGGAAAGGAGAAGGAGTTCTATGATTACGGGCTCGATCACTACCCCCATAGCCACGTCCACTCCTTCTGGGGGCCATGACGACTCGAGTCTATATACGTCAGGGGATACAAATGTCGTGCAAGCAATATCTGAGACATCAGCTCCCGTCGAGAGTCTTGAGGCCGAAGTCGAGACACCGCACGTAGAGAATCATGGAGAGCAGCCAAAGGCAGCTCTTTTCGATGAAGAGTCGAGCACTTTGGTGTTTGAAGATCCAGATATAGAGCCGAGCCCTGAGGAATTAATTCCGGATCCGACCCAGACGATAGAAACTCCAAGCGCGCCTTCGCCCGACCCTACTTCCACAGAGCTCAGCGATGGGGAAGCCACATCCTCCCCAACCTCAGAGCTTTTGAAATCGGACCTGTCAGACGCAGGCCCGTTGCCTGTAGAAGAAGTAATAGGTTCCCTCGGCCAAGCGCCAATCCAACAAATGGCTGCCGTAGGGTACCACGAGATCATTGGCTCAGAATCTGAACAGTCGTCTCTCAAAGCCGAATCAATTTCGCCATCGAGTACCCATTCATCAGCTTCCACGTTCATGACTCAAAGGTTTGACGAACCAGTAGATGTTGACTCAAAGGAGAGCGGCGCTATTCCTTCTCCGGACCCCGTGTCGGAGTCTTCTTCTGCGCTAACTCCTTTGATGGAAGCTATAGGGGCCGATGAAATTATTGGCTCGGCGACGGATGAGTTCAGTTCTCTTGTCAGCTCAGCGAAGGCTGGACTGGAAAGAAATACCCTTCTACCCAGCGATGAAGCCCATCTTCTTATCGAAAATGCCAGCACTAAACTCGACGAAGTACTTTCATCAGCACAGTCCTCCCTTGCTTCTATCGAGGAACCATCTACCATCCCCTCCGCATCGGCCACCGCCACCCCCGAGGAGAAACCTCGTGAATTCATTGATAGTGAAATCGAAAGGCTAAAAGCCGCACTACAGGACGCCCAAGCACGGCTGTCAGAGTTAAATAAAGCGGGAGGCGCGGTAGTGGACATCCCTGAGTCTGAATCGGAGTCGGAGTCCCAGTCTACGGCTCCTAACGCTCCCTCCTCCGCCCATTTACTCCGCTGAGATTCGAGAGCATGATGGGTCTTGATTAGGGCCTTTCTCATTGTATAAAAATATGAAAACCAGTCATGTTCGTCTTTCCTTTGTGTTAAGTGTGATGATACGATACCTTTTTCTTTTCTGTCCCTATGCAGGCGAATTTCTTCAAGGTTCCTATATACACTTCTTATCCTTATCGTTGATTAACAGCGCGGGATGCAATGTATTATTGTTGTCTACCATATACTACAATTACGGGCTCACAGATGATTTACCGGGCCACATACTCATACAGTCACGATCCGCTTTACCTTCAACGTACTGATCTGATCCGTGTCCATTTTAGAAGTAAATCCGTATTTTCGTAGCAGAGGGACATTCCAGTCCAAGGTCACAGGGAACAACGCACGAAGTGATCCCCAGCCAATTCCTAGTGCTGACCTCCATGGCCTCGCGGCAATGATGATACTCCGTGTGGCAAGGAGCTGATGACTGAACAGGCACTTAGTGGTATACATACTCCCAGCATGACAGCTAATTTTTCTTCTTAAAGAGAAGCTATTGGATGCAATGATTGATCGTCCATACGACTGGGATCCGCGATGAGCATGTATCATGTATTCTCCTCCAAACCCGAAGTGGCTTCACAGCTTTGCATGGAGGCTGCGAATGCAAGCCTAACCTGTGCAACGTCGCCCTGGACGGAGATATTCTTGCTGGACATTCTACGGATATCTCCTGTGGCGCAATATATATCCCCAGAAGCAAGATAAATGTAATAAGCTGATCGGCTTTATTGATCGACCGCTCTGACTGACTCTTAACAGCCAGGCTGTCGGCTTGCATGAAAAGGGTCAAGTCTGGATATAAATATGCCCAAGGGCATCATGGCTATCCCCGGACCAACGATCATAGCCATAGCCAGTCTACTTTGAAGCCCCCCCTGAAAAGCACATCTCCATCATGCAGCTCCAAAACCTCCTTAAAGTCCTCGCGTCAGTCCTTGCAATCAACGGCGCCGCCGCTGAGCTGCACGAACGCGACATCTACCTCCGTGATATTGCTCCAGGCCAGCTCCGACACATCGCAAAATACCAGGCTAGACACGCCCAGTCCCTGACCGTAGACCAACACGAGGCTCTCGAACGCATGAGGAACGTCATCAACAACCACTCGATCGACAGGATCGTGGAGGCCCGCGCCCTCTGCGTTTCCGCGTTTGGCATGAAGGAGTGCAGGAAAGTGTTGAACGTCGGAAATGCCAGTAACAATGCGCGAAGGGGTCCGCTCGCTGGAAGGGCTCCGACCTGCGAGTGTGCGGACCAGAGCCCGTACTGTAATGGATCTCAGCACTGCAAGTATAAGCTGGGTGACTGCAACTTCACGAGCAGTGAGTGACTCTTGAAGAGGGATCTTCCGATTTCGATGTCATGAATCAGACTCTAACGTGATATCTTCCCTAGAGGGCTGCGGAACCCTTGGACTCTATGTATGCAACGGCCTCTGCGAGTGATATAGAGATGTTCGGTCGGGACGTGCCTCGAGACGAGTCTAATGTGGAGTATTATTCTGGTTGAGCTAGGCTGTTGATATGCCTTTAATATTTGTTCATTCCGGGCAATGTAGGTAGCTAGCTAGGAGAATCGCCATGACTGTCATGACTTCTTTGCTAGACTTTTATCAGCATCTCTTCATCGTATCCTTAGAATCTCGTAGATCGTGGTCTGTTGTTGTGCCCGTAGCAGACATCAGCACAGATACCTGTCCAATGCTCATAGCAATGCACTGTGATAGAGATATAAATGACAGACAGCAGCACGTCTATCTGTACTTGACTCTCTGTCCGCCGCCTCTCTTCTCGAGCTTCTTCTGCCGCTTGCTCTCAGCCTGCGCTGAGCCTTCGTCCGCGCCCAAGTCCGCTGCAGCAGCGCCTCCTCCCATGCCCGGCAGGCCGTTCTTCACTCCCATGAAGGTCGAATAGGCCAGCCAGGTGGAATACAGCGGCACGCCCGCCCACAGCCACCAGCCATAGTCCCCGAAGACGCAGGCCGCGGCCATGCAGCCCCACGTCCAGTACAGCACGTCCCAGCAGTACTCCGTCAGGCCCGCAGCCTCGAGATTCTCCCCCGGCGACTGCAGCGCGCCGCTCGCCGCATCGTAGCGCGGCCGGCCGAGCCGTTCGAAGTAGAACTCGATGACGAGCGTGGGCGCCGTCAGCAGGCCGTACCTCAGCAGCGACGCCGGCCGGTTGAAGAGGAAGTGCAGCAGCAGCACGAGCGCGTGCAGCGAGGCGGAGATGATGTGAGTCCGCGCGAGCAGCGAGCTGTTGCGTGCGGCGAGCGTCTTCGCGGCTTTCTACTGCGGTGTCAGCGTGCATCTCGAGCCGGCAGCAAAGGGGCCAACCTGCGCCATGTCCACCTCTGCCTCTTAGTCTCTGCCTCTTATATCTCTGTCTCTTAGTCTCTGCCTCTTGATGTCTCCGGTATCGTCTTGAACTGCTCGTAGTTTATCGGTCAGCCACCAGCCACCGCAGAAAAAGCACTGCGCATCGCCTCCCCAACCCGCGTTTGTTATTCCATGCAACACCCAGCTCGCACTCGCGACGTCGCCAGCACCGCAGAACACCAGCTACGTGCTGCTCCATCTATCTATATCTACTGCCGTCGCCGCCGTCTGCCCCGGAGTCGCTCGAGTTCCGCCGCCGCCGCGCCCAGCAGCAGCAGCCGGCCGTCTCCTTGTCCTCCCTGCGCCGTCTGCCAGGGACAACACCGCGCCGGCAGACGTCGAGGACAGCCTCAACCTCATGTCAACTGCGTCCTGCGGCTGCTATGAGACTGCTAAATCCCTCTGGCAACAGCGCAGCCCCGGCCTTCTGACTGCGACCTCCCTAGGATCCCGCGCGCCGCCTGAGACTCGCCCTCACGCCGTCACTCTCACACATACATTCTCTCTCTCAGACCATCCTCTCAGACCATCTCAGACCATCTCTCGCTGGTTTTCACTCTCTTCGTCTGGTTGAATGCGTCACCTAAGTCGAGTTACCTACGATCTTCAACCGTCTGATCTCCCACACCACACCTAACGCACGGTTATGGCTCCGTCCGCTCCTCATATCTCAAGCCAGCTACGGCAGCTGGTCTATTACCACCTCGACAATAATCTCCTCCGCAACGCCCTCTTCCTCGCCGGCCGACTGCACGCCTTTGAACCCCGGTCCTCCGAAGCCGCGTACCTCCTAGCACAGTGCCTCCTGCAGTCCGGCCAGCCCAAGTATGCCTGGGAAATCTGCCGCAATGCCGGCTCCCGGGGGACACATGTCGGCTGTGCCTATATCTATGCCCAGACCTGTCTCGATCTCGGCCACTACATGGAAGGCATAACCGCTCTAGAGAGGTGCAAGGCCCAGTGGATATCGAGGAACAACTGGAGTAAGCTTCTCGCATAGACTGTTGGGGCTAAATCAAGATCTAATTACGTGTGGAACAGATAAGCACAGTGAGAGTCGCAGACATCATCTGCCAGATGCAGCTGCTGTCATCTGTCTGCAGGGGAAGCTGTGGCATGCGCACAAGGATATACACAAAGCTGTCGACTGCTATGTCGAAGCACTCAAACTCAATCCCTTTCTTTGGGATGCTTTCACCGGCCTTTGTGAGACAGGTATGTGATGGTGCCACTTTCCGCACTTCATGGCATGTCTACTGATCAACTGCGTAGGCGCAAACGTCCGAGTACCGAACATCTACAAGATGACTCCCGAACTGGTCACCATGCTCAGCTCAACACCGCCGGATAGTCACACAACCTCGGATCGGGCCAATACTAATGGCCAGCCATTGCAGGCACAGCCAAACATCAATTCCAGCGTCGACCCTTTCCTCGCCCTCAACGGCACTGGTACTAGCTACGGAAGCTCTGCACTATGGGAAAAGCTGAACGGAAGCACCGTCAGCGTGGCTTCTGGGTGCGCGACAGTGCCTGAAGGCCTCGAAACCCCGAATCCTCACAGCGATACTGACGATTTCCGGGTCCGCCACAACCCAATGACAGGAGATTCGTATGGCGAACCTCCATTTGCTCCTGCGCGGAAGCAAAGATCCATGCAGGTACTAGGGGTCGAAGGCGGCGTCGACCAACCAAAACTCATGAAGTCGACCAGCACTCGATCCAGGTCTAAGTTGAAATCGTCACCCATGGAGGAATTGGCGCCTGGTAAAGAGCCTACGTCTATACAGCAACCGGTCGCTTCAGCAGACCGGAAAAGGACTGTGTCCGGACACATTGCTCCAACAAACTTAACGCAGCAGCCGGTGGAACCCGGTGCTCCCCAACGGCGGAGTGTTCGTCTGTTCAATCAGATCCGACCCACAAGTAAGTTCTCTACTTCAGGAGTCGGCCTTGGGTCTCGAGAAGGACGAGAAATCAAAAAGGCAAAGTCTGCCAGCACAAAGAGCCGCAGCACCAACCTCACTGCTCCCCTCGGCCGCGCCGTAGGTGCGCCCCGGAAACATGGAGATGACACCGATGCCGATAGTAAAGAGAGCCGATCGGGCGGTAACTCGTCGGAGTCTCTGAACGGCGTACCGAGATCGCAATTTCCAGACAAGTCGAAGGAGATAGATGCCCTGAGCTGGACGCTAGATCTCTTTTCGAGGCTGGCAAGCGGATACTCTGCGCTGAGCAACTACAGATGTCAGGATGCCCTCCAGATCTACAACTCTCTTCCACAGAACCAACGGGAAACACCATGGGTATTATCACAGATTGGCCGGTCCTACTACGAACAAGCTCTATACAGCGATGCGGAAAAATACTTCCTCAGGATCAGAACCATAGCGCCATCCCGCATGGAAGGGATGGAGGTATACTCCACGGTACTTTGGCATCTTAAAAACGAAGTAGAGCTTGCATACCTCGCGCACGAACTGATGGAAACCGATCGCTTGGCTCCCGAATCCTGGTGCGCGATTGGAAATTCTTTCTCTCTCCAGGGAGACCACGATCAAGCGCTGAAATGCTTCAAACGAGCGGCACAGCTAGATCCCAGATTCGCATACGGCTATACCCTCCAGGGACACGAGTACATGTCGAACGAGGAATATGACAAAGCTCTCGATGCATACCGAC
Organism: Onygena corvina; assembly: GCA_000812245.1. Taxonomy (NCBI): domain Eukaryota; kingdom Fungi; phylum Ascomycota; class Eurotiomycetes; order Onygenales; family Onygenaceae; genus Onygena; species Onygena corvina. The sequence continues at coordinate 122,461 of JWPT01000069.1, read as the reverse complement.
ATGCCATCAACGCCGATCCACGCCATTATAGCGCTTGGTACGGTCTTGGAAAGGTATATGAACGGATGGGCAAGCTGAAATTCGCCGAGCAGCATCTCCGAACGGCATCTAATATCAACCCCGCCAACGTCGTCTTGATCTGCAGTATAGGCCTTGTTCTCGAACGGCAGAGCAATCTTAAAGGAGCGCTGCTGCAATACAGCCGTGCCTCGTCTCTCTCGCCACAGTCCGTGCTTGCTCGGCTTCGAAAAGCACGCACGCTTCTCAAACTCAACGAGATACCCCTTGCGCATGTGGAACTGAAGGTTCTGAAAGACGTGGCGCCTGACGAACCTAACGTGCATTACCTGCTGGGCAAGCTTTATAAAATGATGCACGACAAGGGAAATGCAATAAAGCACTTCACGACTGCACTAAATTTGGATCCTAAGGTATGTCTCTTTCTATCCCGCCGTGCATCTTGATCAGTAGCATGAGCTGACCGAGTTAGGCTGCGCAATTTATCAAAGAAGCCATGGAGTCCCTTGAAAACCCTGATGACCTTGATGATGACATGACATGATATTGGCGGTTTCCATCTCAATCATCCCCCCCGCTACGGAACTCTTTCCGTCCTTATTGTGTATCTTTTCTTCTCTTCTCTTCGAGCTCCTCCTACCTTGGTGACGGGGTGACTAGCGGACAGCTGCTCCTGTCTTAATTACCGGCATGGCTCCTTGTGGGGTTTGATTCCTTATCTTTGGTGTCTCTTTGGTGTTGGCGTTGGTGTTTTTGCCGGCTGGTTTCTGGGATAATGCATAACGAGCATACATAACGCAGCGGAGTAATAGCATTAGGGGAAAAAGTGAAACGAAAGAAACAAGTGGACTTGGAGGACGCTTCTGTCACTCCGCCACTCGCTTTCCTGTCGGCACTTTTCGACCTGGTGGGCGTGGGGACAAATGTACATTTGGCCGTTTTTACAAAAGGGATGAAAGGATGATGGATACATGGATAGATGAACGGGGGATGGACTGGATGTTGATATTTATCTTTCTTTTCCCTTGACCTCTTCTACTCGATTCCGCCAGCCCTAGGAGACGGTCTTCTGTTCTATCCTCTTCAGATAGAATCGATTAATTATTGTTATCCTGTTCTGCGCCCTTTTTGAATCATATAAAATCACATATCTCTTTATACGCATCCTCTTCTTCTCCTAAAGACGCGACGGTCTCCCATGCCTTTTCCCACTCAGATTTCGAAATCACGTTCTCTACCAGTCCACGAAAGTAACGTATAAGCAGCAACCGTTCATGTATAAGACGCATAGCTGCTATTAACTCCGAGTGATAATCAATTTTCCCAGCGAGCTATTATCACTTTGTTTCACGGAATTAAGGCCGGTGGAAGGATCTCTACTAGGCGACGAATCCCGGTCCCTTTCTCCCGAGACAACGACGTCATGACTTTTCTATCATCCTAATTACAGACGAAACACCATGCGCACCAAACAGACAGAGTTATAGGAGGCCGCGTGCTTCAACAAAGGCGGCATAAACGAGCAGACAGTTGGGTCTCAACAACTCAAACCCCTGACCAGCCCGCGCAAGTGCCGACCACCACCAGGAAAAAAAAAACATCCACCAAAAAATAAAAAAAAAAGGCCATCACCGTCACCGCCTAAATTCTATTCACTTTCCGCTCGCTTTCCACAGCTTGCGCATCGCATGTCCTGGGCTCTCTGAAGTTTTCATCCCCAGCAAAAGGCGCCGAGCGACTATGGCTATCCTCTCCTACATCCTCTCGGGCCTCACATCCTACGCGGCCCTCACCCTGGGTCTATTCGGCCTCTCTATAAAACTGCCCCGCGCAGGCTTCTTCGCTCGCTGCCTGTCTGCCTACGCCTGTCTGGTCTTCTGTGCCGCATATGGAGTGCTTGCATCTGTCTTTCTGCGTCTCGTCGGCTACGGCCAGATCTCCCAATGGACCGTTGCCAGAGCGTTCAAGTGGTCCATGTGGCTTACTACCGGCGTGCATTTCGACATCGTTGAGGGCCAGGAATATCTTTCTACTCGGCCCGCTGTGTTCCTCTTGAACCATCAGACGGAGCTCGACGTTCTCATGCTCGGCTCTGTGCTCCCGCAGTATTCCGCTGTCACGGCTAAGAGATCGCTCTCGCGAGTCCCGGTGCTTGGATGGTTCATGACTCTGTCTGGAACTGTCTTCATTGACCGTGCAAACCGTGAGACTGCTTTCAAGGCGTTTGAGAATGCAGCTACTCAGATGAAGGAAAAATTGCAGAGTGTGATCATCTTTCCAGAGGGTACCAGGAGCTACTCGCGGGAGCCGGCCATGCTACCCTTCAAGAAGGGCGCTTTCCATCTGGCGGTGCAGGCCCAAGCTGATATCGTGCCGGTTGTGTCCGAAAACTACTCGCATGTCCTAGATGTCAAGAAGATGAAGTTTACTTCAGGAAGCATCAAGGTCAAAGGTTTGCGTTTCCTGCGACTATCGAACTTGTCGTATCTATTTTACAATGCTAATTACCCTACAGTTCTTTCTCCCATTAGCACCAAGGGTCTTACCGCTGCAGATGTTGATAGACTAGCCACGACTACGAGACAGTCAATGCTAGACGTCATGGTGGAGATGGCCAAAGCGAGGAAAATTGAGGGCATTGCCCAAACACAGGTCGAAATCGAAAACGCACCTCGAGCTTCGCGAGCTACCGCTGTCGAAATATAATGACCTACACTCAAATGGTTGTCGTCTACCGCCACTAAGCGACAAACCGGTCCATCGAGCAGTCCGAGCTAGTCGCTGGACGCATATCCACCAACAAGCGGGCTGCGCGTGTTAGCCCAATTTATCGAGGCTGCCCGATTATATACCACCACACTCGAGCTCATTATACAGAGGGAATGAAATTTCTCGCAGCGCTAACAGCTCTCGAGGTATGCATATATTGACGAGCGACACATGGAATCAACGTCGGCGGGCTGATGGTGTTCAAGTGAATGACCTCAGCCTTTTGAATAACTTACCACACACGTGGGGCCCCGTTTTACCTAAAGCATTGCATTGGGAGTATGGGTATCTGTATCATTATCGGAGCTTAGTAGATAATGAATTATGACTTTCATGTACATAAGAATCCTTCGATGGGTGCTTTATATACATAGTAATAGAAACGAGATATGAAAGAAATTCATCTTGTTCGCGTAATGCATCGAGTCTTCTCACTTTGAAAGACAGTCACATTCCCCTATGGCACAAGATTTGATGTCGTTCTCGATATCGACAGGCTTGAAGTCCTCCCATTGAGCGGAATCAGACGACTTTTCAAACCCTCCCCCTCGCGTGGCCGTTGCTAATATATATCGATCTCCAAAGGAGACAACCTCCATGCGCACGTTATCAACCACCTTCCCACTAAGCCGAATTTCGATATCCGTCTTAGGAACACCCCAGTCATGGTGGCCTTCTGGCTCAGGTGCAACAACATTCGAAAATTCAAGCTTCTGTAACCATCCCGCAAGCAACCCCTCTCCGACCATCTTGATATAAGCCTCCTTCAGCGCCCAGTAGGTATAGAATAGCCGGGTACGGTAATATATAGACTTAGCCAGCCGCTCGGACGGCGTATCCGTAGGGCTCAGCTTCACTCCAGAAGTGTCTGTCTTAATGATATTAAGTTCGCCCGCCGAAAATGCTTCAGTGAAGATGTCGACAAATTCACAGAACTCCTTCTCAGTAGTAGGAATAGAATCTGGACTCCGTTTTTCCCGTTCGTCAGTGCAGGTTATGTCGACTCCGACCTGGGGAGGGCCATCAAGCCCGCATTGTGAGGAGGGCTCAAGACTGCTGTGCGCATAGCTCGCTCCTAAACCAGTCGGAAATGAACAGCCGACCAAGGCTACCATGGAGGCCTGGTGGCTGACGTTAAATTCAATTTGCAACGAGGTTGCGCTCTCACCATCCTTGTAGGCTTCTTTCAGCGGGGTATAGCAGGGTCTGCTGTGAGGCTGAGGGGTCCGACTGATGATGATCTGGTTCCAAGGCACTCGCAAGATGCGGTGTATATATAGATATTTCAGCAGGCAGGACGCAAGGGACATATGCTGGTCGGCTACACGGAAAAAAGCTCTGATCTTCTTCTGATCTGATGCTTGGAGGGTGTTGATAAGGGGAAGCGCCGTTGTGGTCTGGGTGTGCTCGCGCATATCAATGTACCATCGAGTAAGCTGCCGAGAGGGGTTATCAGTAGGATTTATATGTGACGACATGTTGGTATGTTATAGCTCGTGTAATTTTGAGGAAATAAAGATGGAAAACGCTGAACATAGTATGACGCTTGTGTGGCTGTACATGGTGGAAGTTGAAGCTATGGAGAGAAACCTGGGATAATGACAATAGCCGCGTTGCAGCCTTGGGCCGCCTTGATATGGATGTTCTGCCATGTAGCTACAGAGATTATTTACAGCCTTGTGCGTTTTCAACTGGACATACATCTTTTAGAAGCTATTAGCTATCACGTTTGATACTCTCGAATTTACCCGCTCTAAAGAAAGATACATATGGAGACTACAGTCGCTAGGGGAGCGAGACAAAGCCAACTATCCCGGAGTCCCTTGATTCTTACACTTACCCCTAGTCCTTTGCTTGCAGTCTGAGTTACCGTCCGAGTGGCCATTACGGTCGACGGTGTTCTTGAGGAGGATGTCGTGGTGAGAGCATAGGTCGCACGGTAGTAGACCCTCGGGAATTCGTAGAAGTGCTGTGTCGAGAAACAGGCAACCAAAGAATGAATTCCCGTGGCTGGAACGTCTTTCGAATTGAAAATAGTGACGGTGTCGCATATTTCCGTGCCACTAGGGAGGTTTGATTTTATTAGCCTGGACATCGCCAGTGCAAGGAAATTTATGTATCTATAAAATAAGAAAAAATCGATGTTTACCAGTCAGCCCTCACGCCGTTAGAATGTACGCCAACGTTCCCTTCACACGCGACCAGAGGATTGCAGAACTGCTCGCCAATGGGGCAGCAGGCACCGAATCTCGGGCCGGCTGCGTAGTAACTGTGTAATGGGCAGGTATATGGATACCCTGCAGAATGTTAAGTTAGACCGATGTTGCAAAGTGATTTGCATGTATACTGGCGAGGGAGCACACAGTAGACGCTTGATGAGTACCACCCGATCAGATCAGCGCCCGCACCCTGGCGCTTCTCCAGCGCGGACTCCAATCTCGGCGCATCGGTGATGAGGGTGTACTGGGGATCTCGGGTCGGGCTGCCCTGGGCCTCTGCGTAAGCTATGAGGGAGCTAATAAAAAGGACGGAGGCAAGCTGCATTTTCATGCCTTTTAGCTTGTAAACAAGTGAATGAACAGTTGGATTATGGACAGCGAGAATAATTGCATTCTATTCGAGGCGGTTAAATCGTCCAGTCATAGACATGTCGATCATTGTTGCCCAACTTCGCGCTAAAAGCATCCAAGTTTTTAAAGAAATCAATGATCTTCCTCGAGTTTGCATATCAGACCGACCTTGAAGAGGCAGCCAGGAGCTCAGGAATCTTTTTATACCAGCTTGCAATGGACGCAAACGGTAAATGCAACCTGTTCAGTGAAGATGATCAAGTTCCAACTAGATCATCCTACTCCTAGGTTTGCTATCTTGCTTGGGCCATACCACACTGTCATCATGTATACAGTCTAGACAAGATGCTGCCGAGTATTCTATCGTCCCTCAAGTCTTCTTGCTGCGTCTGTTGTTTCTTTCTTTGCGCCATTTTGACCTCGGCAAGTTCAACGCCGAGACGGATTAACTTTGAGCCGTCAAGCTTATATTACATAATCACTATCGATAAGATTTTTATTTTGAGTCAAAAGGGCGCGAAGTTGAAGCCGGGGAGAGGTCAGACTGAGGGCTACAGACTCCATCTACGGTGACTGTCTGTTCAATATGACGCCGGACGGTATTCTTGACACGCCCAGTACCTCGAGGAACCATGCGATAATGATCACCGTCGGTGTTCTCGCCTTGCAGGGCGCTTTCTACGAGCACATCCAGCTCCTGAATGTCGCAGCGTCCCGACTGAGGGGCAGCAAGGCCCTCGCGGAACAGAAATGGGAGTTTATTGAAGTGCGCACTGCTGCAGAGCTTGAGAGGTGCGATGGCCTTATCATCCCGGGTGGCGAGAGTACGGCCATGGCCCTGGTGGCAGCTCGATCGAACCTCCTCGAACCTCTAAGGGACTTTGTAAAGTATGGTTGGACCCTTCTTCCCTAGATAGTAGGATGGTATTGAGTGACGCTAACGCGCATTTTTATGAAGGCTCCATAGAAAACCCACCTGGGGTACCTGCGCGGGCTTGATTCTCCTTGCGGAATCGGCAAACCGGACGAAGAAAGGGGGTCAAGACCTGATCGGGGGGCTCGATGTTCGTGTGAATCGCAATCACTTTGGTAGACAGACAGAGAGCTTCTATGCGCCTCTGGAGCTCAACTTCTTGTCGGGGGATGCTTCTCCATTCCGCGCTATGTTCATTCGGGCGCCTATTGTCGAAAAGGTACTTTCAACTCAGCTGGGCGCTCAAGCCGAAGAGCTCCAGAGAGAGGACACGGTGGTCGCACCATCAATTGCACAGGAGGTCACAAAAGACGAGGTCGAAATCCTAGGGAGGCTTCCAGGCAAGGAGCACGACGGCGATATCGTCGCCGTGAAACAGGGAAGTGTTTTTGGCACAAGCTTCCACCCCGAACTGACCGACGACCCCAGGATCCATATGTGGTGGCTCTGTCAGGTTAGCGATGCAGTGAGCAGATTACGAAAGTCCAATCTCGTCGTTCGGTAGACCAGCGATGGTAGAACATGCGTTAGAAATGAGTTTTGTATTTTTTTTTGGGGTATCTGTCCGTTGAGCGCATGTGCATCTGCTTCCATCACTCTACCTGTATATAACATCCCTTTAACTATCCTCTCCAAACACGCGTCCGTATCCACCACGACCAGGGTCGAATTCGTCTCGGAACTCGTCGCGAACTTGTCCACCGGATTTCCCGCGTCTGCGAAACTAAATTTAGCCCCAGCTCATCATCAGTAGGGAATGTCGAATACGTACCCATACTGTCTCCCTTCCTCGAATCCAGGATCTAAGTCAGTTCTGATGATTCTTTCGTCCAATTTGGTTCCCCCAATGTATTTCATGCAGTCCAAAGCGTCTTGATGCGTGTAGTATTCCACAAAACAAAAGCCACAGGGAGTCTTCTGGAATCGATCCAGCCCCATCACAAGGCGTTTTATCTCACCACATCTATGAAGGAAGGTCAATAATCGTTCAGAGCAAGATACGACTGAGAGAATGAAGGCCGTACTTTGCGAATAACTCGTGTATCTGCTCTTCGGTGGTATAAAATGAGCTGGTGACGAGGAACCATTAGCACTCCCTGATATGACCGTCAACCACTGGGCGCAACGTACAGATTCCCGACGTATAGGGTGGTGGCCTCCTTCAGCGAGGCATCGAAGTCTGTCTGAGGCTTATCCTCCTCGCGCTCTCCGCGATCATGGTACGACTTCCGGCGTTTGTTCTGCAGAGGTAAGCCTTCACAGCCAAACTCGACACCCTGGGGGATTGTTACCTTGTTACTGAAGTAGGTACTAGGCCTATCCAGCCTCTCCACCGTAGATCTAGCCGTAGTCGCCATGCCTCAGGTGCTACTCTCTCGACTTGAGTCTTTCGAGCAGGGTGTTGCGCTCTGGAGCTCATCGCGCGCTCGAAGCCGCTGGGAGCTCTTTTGCTTGGCGCTGTTTGGGCCGTCAAAACTTCCTGAGCTTTGTCTGTCGCGGCGCCAACCTCCAGCTCAACGACTGGAACGCACGCGCGGCGGAGACAAAGATATCATAAACATGAGGGCTGCTGCGCTCTAAACAGCTCTTTCACTCCGAGCTAAACATCGACGTTCTTTTTCGACCGCGAGACGGCCTCCCATTGCACTCTCTACGAAGAGACATACATAGCTTCGCGGATATGCCGCGTATCGTGGACTATTCCCCTCCTTGGCTGTCGAGGCCATCTCTAGGGGTTGATCTGTTCTGTCCCTCTTCCGCAGAGAAATCTCCTGCTGCGATAAACGGTGCACGGAAAGCCATCACTGATGCTGCTTGGGAGCGAAGGCCTGTTCGGACACTCGCTCGCAGAGGCACGGAGGTCTTCACGGTGATAGATAACCAGATACGATGGGCGGATCTCGCAAGGGTAAAGGATGAATGGAGGAAAGACGTGAAGCAGAAGAGAGACGGGTTGTCTGGTCGTGGCAGAAACGGCGTGCAAGATGAACAGAAGGACCGCATGGAGCGGCCTATGGTGAGAGAGGAATCCAACGGACAGGAAGCCGAAGCAAGATTGCAAGCGTCAACTTACAGAGTAAGTCATTGACGGAGTTTGTTAAGACAAGTTGGGTTCTGACGTTTTATGCTATAGATCCTGACGACTCCTGTATACAATAAAATCGAGCAACTGGCGGTATCCCCAGACGGCGCGTTCCTTGCAATCGCAACGACCCATACTGTCCATATTGCCGTACTGCCAGATGCATCGCATCTCGCTGGCCCAGACTATTCGTCAATTCGCGTGAAGACGTTCCAGCTTGGGCCTACGACTCATGTTATCCCTGAATCGCCAATTGCGGCACTCTTATGGCACCCTCTTGGGATATGCGATAGTGCCAGGGGATGTCTAGTCACCGTCACCTCTGACTCGGCTGTGCGGTTATGGGAAATCGACCGTCGGAACCAATGGTCCTTTGACCGGCCGACTCTCGCCATTGATTTAAAGAAACTAGTTGACGGCACTTCGATGGATCAAGACTTCACTCCTCTGAGCTTCGGCCAGAACAAGGGATTTTCCGCCGACTCGGTCGACATGGAAACTGCTTCTGCGAAGTTTGGCGGCAGTGGGTACGAAGTAGAAGATGCTTGGGCGGCTATGACTCTGTGGGTTGCCATGCGAACGGGCGATGTATACGCACTCTGCCCTCTCTTACCCTCAAAATGGCAAGCATTGCCAGTCACCATCCCATCGTTAACATCTTCTATCGTTCGAGAGCTCGCAGTCGCGCAAGAAAATCCCTTTGAGTCGGATGATGAACTCAAAGCGACCCAGCAACAGTATGAATGGTTGAAAGAGATCGATAACCAAGAATTCTCTCCGGCGGCAGATGAATCCGGCTTCACAGAAATTCGAGTGCGTCCGACTAATCCAAGCCCAATCCCACGGCTCCAGGGGCCTTTCTTCTTTGACTGTGATGAACTCAAGGATGACCTAGATGTCACCGATATCCTTGTGATTGCTTCCCGGGCGGACCTAGACGACCTATTGGCGGGAGAAGATGAGGCTGAGCTACTCAACGAGAGCGCTGAAAGCGGCCTTTCCGGAACAGTCATATGCCTTGTAGCCTCAACTGGAACCGTACACGTGTGTCTTGAAATGGACGGGGTCAAGGGACAATGGCTACCACCGACTTGCAAAAACACTTTTAGTACGCCGATGTCCGAACCATCTGAGCTGTTGCTCTTGGAGTCATTGGAAACAGTCAAGGCAAGGGACCGACAACCTAATATGTGGCCGATGTTCTCCGAGGACGTTGGATCTCGATACAATTTCTATGTGACGGCAGCTCGGAACGTCACCTATCTCTCGTTGGCGCCCTGGGTACACCGTGTGGAGCCAGAACTGCGGTCCGAAGAGATAGCGGGATCAGCATTCCGTATCAATGTTATTTGTGATGGAGACATTGCCGAACGTGAACAAATGGTGCATTTACCGCCGCCTGAGCTAGCTGCAAATGCCAAAGAGGGCCATCTAGCGGGCTGTTTGTCCATATTTGACTACGATTTAGGCTACCTGCTGCTCTCTTATGCACCATCCCAGCCATGTGCGGTCCTCCTAGACTCCCCACATTATGAAGAGCAGATGGCACCCAAAGGCTATTCACCCTCAGAGTCCGAAGCAATGGAAACTCACAGTCCTATACCGGTACATACTCGCCCGCCATATCAAGTTCCCTCAGTGCTCTATTCGTCTTCCCCTCTGGTCTCCTTTTTAGCGGAACATGTCCCCCACGGCCACAGACACACGCTCAAAGAGCCCGTCCGTCTATCGCCTTCAACTTTAGAACTATTTACTTCTGCACACAGGATCCTAAGCACATACACACATTCGCTGGAGGCCGCAGCTTCCGATCTCTTCCGCCGTTGTGAGCGACTACAGGGCGAGATGCGTGGTCAGCTAACCCAGCTAGTTGAGATTAGCGAAAGGATCAATGACGTCTCAAATGGTACAGTGAGGGGAACTGTGCGAAGACCTCCCGTGGATCGAGAGCAGGCTTTGAAATCTCGAATGTCTACAGCACAGTCAAGACAAAAGGAACTTGCTGAGCGATATGATAACATCAGACTAAAGATCGCAAAGGCCGGTGGTCGACCAATAAGCGAGAAGGAGGAAGGTTGGATGACAGAAGTAGACACCTTGTCTAAAGCTATCAGTAAAGACGATAAGGAGTCGAATGGCGATCTGAGGCAGAGATTTGAAAGGGTATGTCATTATCTTCATCTTCCTGGACTTTTACTTTGGGCTAATGTCATCATGATAATTAATAGGCGATGTCGCTGGCCAAGGAGCTGACATCCGAGGCAAAAGATAGCTTGGATACCTCTGAAATCGTCCCTTCAACGCCCAATGGGTCGCAGCTTAAGGTTTCTCAAAGGCTGCAAAAGGCTAAGGTCGCGGATGCCATAAACATGGTTGAAAGAGAGTAAGTTAGCTCATGTTATCCCCCACCTCCAACATTCACCGCTAATCACCTTTCGGTGCAGGTCTGCCGTGATCGACGCGATCACATCAAGACTCGAGCGACTATCTACCAGCTTCCCCGACCTATAGAAATACCCTTAGCAAGCATCTCTTTTCTTCCTCTTTTCTCCAGCTCTTTATATCAAAGAAATACTTTCACAAGTAAACATCCCGTATCCATTGTACGAGGCGATTGGTTAAGACAGACTGCAATGTTAAAAGGGCCTTGGTCAATTCGATTAATTAGTAATAAGAATAAATTAAAAGTTGACAAGAACTAATTCCTAGTCGAAGCAAATAAGAGGCATACTATGTCAAACCACAGTAGATAAGTCTTCCCTTCCGGCCCAACTCCTTTTTAGTGTTCCCTCAAGTACCCAAAACGCCTGGCTATATCACAAGAATGGGTATGATTAAACTCAAGGGTTCCATTCATCGTTATAATCGACTCGTTCCTGCAAAACTTCCTCCAGCTCCTGGACCACTTCCTTCCAAAGTGGAGGGTGAAGTCCCTCAATGTTATCCTCCCACATCCGCATCTCCTGCCGGTAACCGGTCCACCAAGCCAAAAACCTCTCCTTAGTATACGGCGAGATATCAGACTCGGTGACCATTTTGCGTAAACCTGCTTCCGCATCAATCCAAGCGCGATAGGAGCCATGAAGGAACGCCTCTCGATACTCTCCATAGCTAATATAGTAGTCCATATAAGCTCTCTTATCCAGAGTAATGTTGATGACGCACTTAGGGATTTTTGCCGAAACGACAGCAAAGTCGTTGTAATCAGTGGTCCAGCGGAACAGTATCTCTATGGAATGCGAATGTTTGCGGTACGCCTCGGTGCCGAGAGCGCAAATCCGGAAGAAGCGACACTTGTACAGATTTTCGAGATAGACGTGGTTTTTGAATGCCTCCTCCGCTTTCAGGCGTGTGACTCTGCATACATGGCGTAGGTCTTCCGGTAAATCGAGGCCGAGTTCGTATGGAAGAGTGGTTACCTGTCTATTGAAGTTATATATAACAGGTTCTAAGACGGATTTCACAGGCGGGCGCGAATATGGGCTCGGTCGTATGGCGTTGGCGGTAGTAGGAACACTCAGTAGGTTGGGATCCAGACATTTCGCCGATGAGTTAGGAGAGTCGCAGGACGAAGACGAAGTCTTCTTGGATCCTGTCATTTTGGATGGATATATGAGTATCAAGCAAGACACACCGATGTGTGAGCTTCTGAGCTATATTGCTGGGTCGTATAGGCAAACTATCACCTAATTCGGGTTAGATACCAGGCGTGTGAAAACACCCGTAAATCGGTTTGAGTAGTATATAGCTATCCGGAAATCGGGAATATGAGTTAACAATTCCGTCGAACCGTATGATAACCCCGAAGTAGTAATGGGGGAAGCTATACGAGAAGAGTGAAGGGTGGAGAAGGTGGAGGAGTGAGTTAAGGGAATGCCCGGGACGGGGGAGATGGAGAGACACACCCTTGGGAGGCAGTCCAGAGTTTACTTCGGATGGAGACTCTGTCTGAAGTCTGGAACTGCAAGACTTATCACTAATATGAGGTCACCGCTCGTAGTAAACGAATACATCAACAGAAAGCCTCCCGATGGAGCCCATGTTCAGTCCTCGAGGCCATAGATATGATTATGCTGGGTATAAGAGCAAGGGATGTAGCTTGTCGTCTGTTGTCTGTGTTGATCTTTTGTGTTTATTGCGCAGAAGCAAGGAGTGTGGGAAACTCCTTCCTTGCGGTGTGCGCCGGTAGAGAAAGTCTGGGACCGGAACGAACGTTGCGTCAATGTAACGCCGGACCAAATTTTGGTAGCGAGTGTAGTTAGAGCGAAGGAGGAGGAGAAAGGAAGTGAAAGAACAATTTCACATTTGAGGCCTGAAGCTATAGTAGTTGTAGATTGAGAGTCTTGAGATACGGGGGGCTGAGCTGTAGTGTTTGGGGCGGGCTTTTACAATCATGATACATAGAAGAAGCGAGTTATTGGACGCTGAGTGACCGTTAGTAAGTGACCGTTGGTATGTATTGAAAGGGGAAAACGAGAGGGTACAACTCACCGTTCGATCAAGTGAACCCCGGACGCGGTCTCCACGATGTCACTTACCTGGCCGACCTTCAGCGCAAAGGCAGCCTGCTCGAACTCCGCCTGCATCTCATTTCGACCGAAGAAACCCCTGTGCGTCAGTAGCAGTCAGCGTCATACCCCCAGACATTGAGTTTTCGACTCTCCAACTGACAAATCGCCCTTCTTCCTAGCGCTGCTGCAGTCCGACTCCGACATGGCAATGTCGCCCAGAGTGGTCTCGCCTGCCTGGATACGCTCCTGGTGGCCACGCAGTATCTCAATTGCCTCGCTCTTCGATCGTGTGATCTCTGACTCCCGCCAGCTGCTCGGCCGTCTGCTATCCCGGTGCTTGATGAGCAGGTGGCTCGCGCGGATCTTGCCTTCGACCTGTCCCGCGGCGCCATAGCGGTCTGTCGCCGGCCCGCTGTGGTTCGTAGCCATGTACACCTTCAGCTTCTCGGTGTCAGTGTTCGCCGGGGGCTCCCATCGGGACTCCTTGGAGATCGCGTTGAAGTAGTATGGCAGGTTCTTCGAGTTCGAGTGCCGCACCTCCCAGCCGGAGGGGAGTCCTGTCTCAGCCTGCCGGTGCATTAGCCATCTGCGTGCACCACGCGCCACCGGGACCGCCGCTCACCATTGCAGATATCTCGTCTATGTCTGTGCCGGTCTATCGCCGTCGCTGTCGATGTCGCCGCGATGTCTCGTGGGCGAAAAAGGCCGGCGTGAAATGCGGGGGCGGGCGGGCCTGTGCTGAGTAAGCACGCGGCTATCGGGGCTATTTTCTTTCACGACTTCACCAGTCATAGTCTTAGTTAGTGGTCAAGGAGAACGGCACAGATATAGATCACCATGTCTGCGTCTCCAGCTCCCCAGGGCAGTGCCGTCCAGCCGCAGGGATCCGACCAGATCCACTTCAAGTTCTGCCGCGAGTGGTGCGGTCCCCGATTCACCCTGACTCTAAGACTATCGGCTAATCCTGTCTAGCTCCAACTTGCTCTATCCCAAGGAAGACCGCGCTACCAACACTCTCGTCTTTGCCTGCCGGACCTGCCATGTTGCTGAGCCCGCTACATCGCACTGCGTCTTCCAGAACAAGCTCCACAGCCAGGTGGGCGATACCGCCGGTGTGACACAGGACGTTGGAAACGATCCGACGGTTGGTCTCCATTTTGCTCCTCCGAAGAGAAATTTCAGGGATTTGGCGGATTGTGCCATCCTCCAGGCTCGCGCATGAAGATGAATACTGTCTGGAATAATGCTAATATGATGCCACGTTTAGCTCCCACGCTCCAATAAGTTATGTCCCAGCTGTGGGGAAAATGAAGCGGTGTTCTTCCAGTCGCAACAGCGATCCGCCGAGACGGGAATGGTGAGATCCTTAACTTCCCATTGTATTGTTCAAAGTAGCTCTGACAACGGTCGACTGCGGCTCTAGAAACTCTACTATGTTTGCTGCACATGCGGAAAGGTGTTTGTCTGAGGCTCTTGCGACCAGAGTGTCCTCCACCCGCTCTATCCATCAATTTACAGACTATTTCGTTCTTCAAACCGCGCCGGCTAGACCACTGACCGGATCCCACGGCTGGCCACATACGGCGCAACTGTCTTGACTGGCAAACAGCAAAATAAATGAACAATTTCGTCATCATTCAGCCCAAGATAGCGCCTGTTTGGTTATATACCAGACACATGCCACATTTTCTTCATGCTAGGAGTTCTGGAAGAATCGACGCTAGAGAATCGACGTTATACACTGGGAGACACATCAAGGCGTTTTTGAGGATTTCTTTTGTTTAACGACTCAATATTGATGCTATGAAAACCGCAAATGTTCAAGAAAATGTTGTATTATACAGGGGGAATAACATTACAGATGCATCGGCGCTAATGACAAAATCTTCGACCATTTCTTATTCCGTAGCTCTGCGCCAACAATACCTATGCGAGTAATCCAAGTTAGCAGCGTTTCGAAACTCCACGCCCTGTCCACCAGGAAGAGACTAACCGTTCAGCCGCGATCCGATCGGGTCTCCTGATTTATTTATCAAGACGCAAGCATTATCATCAAACTTGACATAGCTTCCGTCAGGCCGTCGGACCTCTTTCTTTGTCCTCACAATGACTGCATGTCGAACGTCTCCGCGCTTCACTTTGTTGGCAATAGAGGTGCTTGCGTTGCCATCCGACCCGAAGTTACGTTGTTTCTGAACGACGACGACGATACGGTCCCCTATTTCGGAAGAAATTGGCAGTCAGCAGTGGCGTCGGCCTGGATGTAGAGTGTGATATGTTCGGACGCACCTATTGTGCCCGTCTTCGCTTTCTTCAGCACCTGCGCGCACTCGACCACTGCAGCGCCGGAGTTGTCTATACAGTTGAGCAGCGTCTGGAGGGACAGCGAGTCAGTCAATGTAGCTCCAGAGAGCATGGAGAGCATGGACACACCTTTAGCTGAATCATCCTTGCTTCATTGCGCACCCCTCTGGCCTTCCGATCGCTTCGTCGCAGTTCGATCTTTTTGATAGCGGCTTTTTAGGCCGGACTTATGTTTTGCCGAGACGATCGCAAAGTCTTCGATTTATCACCCAGAACCCTTGCGGTGTAGGATATTATCTGGACAATGTTCAGAAATATGTGGTATATTACCGTATACGTAGCATTGAGGCACTCAGAGAGATAGACTACAGCTATCGAGCCCCGACGGAGGACACAGCGCAGGCAGAGGACACACGTGACCTTTAAGTGCCGGGCGGCCCCTGGTCTCTCTGCGCCTCCAGCGGAGCAGAAGCAAAAGCGCGCGAAAGGCTGGCGCTGCGCTCGATTCACGCCGGACGGAGGAGGAATTGGTGTCGGCTGGACAAAGGTCTCTGGTCTGCGTGACCCTCTCGGCTCAATGCTAGCTAGCGGCGCGATTGTCGGGAGTTCCCTTTTCGCCCCCAACGGCGCAGCAACGGGTCTGCGTCTCTAGCATCCAGGGGAGAAAAGCGAGGAGAGAAGGGCTCCCTCTCACACTCCACCGCAACATCCTTAGACACTTGAAGGGAGCCTTCGACGCATCAAGATGGCTCGTAAGCCCGCAGAGGAGAAGAAGGAGAGGTTAACCCTCTCCCAACTCGCGACATATGACGATATCTTGACCGATACCCTCATAGATCAAGTGAGTGCGCTTCATGCAATGCGCCATACCGCTGCTTGCAGATTCCACATTCTAATTTTCATGATTCAGGCCTACTTCTGGACAAAAATTCGCAAGAATAGAGCCAAATACTTCCCCGTTAGAGGCATCCTCGAGGAAAGCGTGACTTTCATCCTCCTACACGACGTCGTCGTTGCGAAAGACGCGTCAAAGGCAGAGAAGGCCTTTCTGGATCTCCCAGGACTGAAGAAGTTTGCCGACAAACTCCGTTCCGCGCGAGAGAAGGAGTGGTTTCGGCGACATCTTCGGAAATATATCTCCATCTACCTCCCAGATTGCCCTTTCGAGATCACCACTACGAACCGTTATACGATCCTGACACACGAGGCCGCAGTTGCCGCGAGGAAGTTCATAACATCAGGCCACCCTATCAAGTACCTGAGCGGCACGCTAGTTTCAATCACGAAGGAGGAAGAAACCGATCTTGACCTCACGAAGCGTGATTTCAGCATTGTCATGTCTACCAGGAGGAAAACTGCATCGCTGTTCTTAGGACCAGCAAGGTTTGCAAATCACGATTGCAATGCGAACGCGAAACTAGTCACGAGAGGCTTTGAAAGCATGGAAGTGGTTGCGACACGGGACATTGAAGTGGGCGACGAAATTACCGTTTCGTATGGCGACAACTACTTTGGAGATGACAACTGTGAATGTCTCTGTTACAGCTGTGAATTGGCACAACGTAATGGCTGGTCGCCACCGACTCCATCGCGTGTGAACAACTGGGTTCGCGATGCGTCTGTTTTCTCCGATGATGGACAGGAGTCATTGTCCAGCCCTCCAAGTAGTTGCAGTGAAAAGCGGGACTTGGAACCGGAGTCCGACATGTCAGACGGGTTTCTTGGGAAGAAGCGGAAGATGGAACGCAAAGCGTCAAAACTGAGACTTCAGGAGTCTGCAGATGGAGTCATGGAAGTCGAATCCAGCTTAGTTCCTACGGCTCCAGATGGGGAATCACATACTGATGTCAAACCGCTACCCAACGACGCCACCCCCGTCGAAACTGCCATAATTGAAGATGGAGACAGCACCAACGATATACCTAACGATGCCCCAACAAGCGGTGACGAACTTCTCCCGATGCATGTGATTTCTGGGGACATTTTCTTCGACAATAGCAGTGGACTGTCATCTGGATCTACGCCCGCAACATCCAATTCTGAGTCCGACATCAAATCAACGCCTATTAATGGACTGGCGGGTACAACTACCAACGATTCGAACTTATGTGACCAACCGATAGAGATAAACGAGAAGCCCCTTTACCCGCGAATACAAATTGTCGACATGGAAGAAACCGAGTCATTGGATCCTACCGCATCTTCTGAGTTGAATGAATCAGATGTTACGAAATCAGCACCTAAACCTAAGCGGAAATACAATAGACGCGTTTTTCCAGTTCCGGTCGATGAATCCCCTAAATTTCGCTATCCAGGTGACTATACCAAAACAACAAAATTATTAGCACAACGCTACGACCGCTGGGTCGAATGCCAGACCTGCAACGACTGGTTCGTGCAAGGGGAGGCATATTTCACCCGGAAGGAATGCCCTCGCTGCGAACGGCATTCTAAGCTGTATGGCTATCGTTGGCCTAAAACAGATAAAGAGGGGCGGCGTGATACTGAAGAACGGGTAATGGACCACCGTACTATACATCGCTTCCTAACAAACGATGACGAATCCCGGCTCCAGCGTCGGGGTCGAGGGCTAGGGGCCATCGCCATGAGTCCTACGCCTGAAGTATCTGAAACAAGGACAGAAACTGATGCAAGTGAAATTGGAGATGGTAGACGAGTTACACGGTCGTGTCGAAGGTTGTCTCGGCGGTTGGAGGAGTCCGTTGCATAGATCGGTGTACGCGCAAAGCCACCCTGAACTAATTCCCTGGTACACTTGACTATAGTTTAGGCTGAAGTGGTGACGGTGTCAGAGAGCGCTATTCCAACGGAAAATATTCGCCAGTATACAGGTTATATCCCTGATATAAACCGTTCTCGTCTACAAAATGCTGTATATGAGGATGACGAGCTAGGTAGTTTTCTAGCCGGCGAAGTCGGTTGAATTCCCTCAAGGCATCGTCTCTAGGTGCAGGTGTATAAGGCCAGAAGGGACCTTCCGGGTATCTCTGAACCACTGGGACCAGACTTTTATTTGCCTTATTTGCTTTTCTGAGGGCAGCTTCACGTTGGAACCGAAGTCGTCGAGACGCGATATGATCCTTATCAGACCATATTTCCGGAGGCGTGTGTGCGAGTCGGCGAGCGATCTGGGTTTCAGACTCCTTGACCGAGTGAATCGAGTCTTTCAAACTACTCCACCAGTTCAAGAGACCCATTGAAAGCGCAACCTTCGATATCTACCTGATGGCTGATACGAGATTGTATTTGTTGTTGCAAGGTATGTGTGCTTGTCAGCTTGATTTCCGTCTTATATACTGTTTTTGCAAAATGTTTGCTTCCTATGTGTTTGCTTCTAGGCGCGAGAAACACTTTCTCCGCCATACATTCCTACATCAGCATCCTTCGCCGCATTTACAGGTTCTTTCTGCCGGTCCTTGTTATGCTAACAATATTGTTATAGCAATTTAGCCCTATTCTTATGGTCTTCAAGCATCCGACCTCTAAACGTGCTAGAGATGAGAACATACTAAATGCCTCTTTCTCGCTGTATATCTTTAGCCATCACTTAAACGGCTTTCTTACAAGATGACCGACGCTTCGAATCTTCACGCGACCTGTCAATTACGCGCTATTGCTAAAGATCGTTCCTTAGAGTGTATCGATGACCTTCGCCTTATCATACCTAAGCAGAGGCGGCTCTGACTTAGCTCAAACCTGTTATTGGACCTAATATCTCCTATCCCTCAAAATCACATTCTCTTTATTATGTTAGACTCAAGAGTTGATTGTCTTCCCCTTGTCTCGCCGATTCCCCATTACTTTTACATTTCAAAACTCTACTCCAATCGTCTCTGCGACAGCTCAACCTCAAGGCTCTGCCTACACTACTCGATGTCCCCGCTGTTGGCCAGTTCCGCTGCTGCTTAGTTTGCTCCTGGATACATTTTATTCAACAAGAAGATGCTGAACATTTTCAAAGCGATGGCCCTTTTTTTCCCTGCTTGAGTTTCGATAGTCATTCTTTCATGATTCGAAGGTTACACGATACGATTAACACGAAAATTATTGGTTCTTGGTGAATGCTTTCTACCATGTTAGCCTTTTACTGCGGAATGTTGTGAAGATCTGCTTGCTTCCTACTTTTTCACCATTTGATCGTGCAAGCGAGAAATTTTCCTTATATGTAAAGTATTGTACAATAGATTTTGCGCAACTTGGAAAGCTTTCATACCATCAAAAAGACAAGTAGTTAGAAAAGAGGTGACTTAGATTATTTACTGTATGTGAGATGTTCATTGATACGTTGTTTTCTATTATCTTTGTAAATTTAAACAGTAAGAACCCAAGATAAATCCTCGCGATCTATTCGCAACGCCGCTGAAACCACGTTCATATAGTACATTTTATCCAGCGCCGGAGATGCGATGCCATGTTAACGAAGATGCATTGATGCAAAAATAAAGATTCCATGTTAGATCAAAGCTTGACCTCTAAACATCGCTTCTCGAACACCCTTGACGACGTCCTTCCTATCCTTCTTGTTGACGAGGACGATACCTCTCCCTCTTCGACCCATGCGGCCCAGACGACCGAGGCGGTGGATGAAGTCAATAGTCGAATGGGGGACGTCATAGAGAATGACAGTCCTGACCGCAACAGTATCGATTCCACGAGATCCTAGATCAGTAATGACAAGAACCTTCAAGTTTTCCAATTTCCTTGAGTTGGGACTGGCTTCCTTTGGTTTATCAGCGTGTAAGAATGGGACGGAGTCTGAATCAAGTTTCTTGCTTTTCATGAGCAATTTCTTGTCATCCTCCGAGAGTTGCGCTTTGGCTTGCGTGAACTCATTCATAATCTCAGCCTGTCGTTTTTCAGGAGTGTCACGGGTCAAGGAAACAGCATCGATACCCTTTGAGGCGAGAAAAGAGGCAACCTCCTCAGCAGTTTCGCGCTCGTTGACGAAGACGATGGCATGTTTCATCTCAGGAGCGCCAGTGATACGCGCAAACATGTCTCCCTCCGCACCGTTTCCTGCTTTTCCTAGAGACCACAGGACATCAGCGCAGGCAACGGTTTTCTTCCCGTGGTAAGGCTCTTTGTCGACATCAACAACACCCAGTTGGACTCTTCGTGGAATTGCGTGAAGATTGGGAGTTACAAGTCTTCGGATGTCGGGATATAACTCGCGAAGGCGGTTGTCGAGATGGCGGGGTATAGTTGCAGAGCATAGAATCAGCTGTTTGAGAGACGACGCGGCTCTTTCTATTATGGAATTGGTGATAGGCGAGAAGGATCTGTCGAAAAGAGAGTCCGCCTCGTCGGCGATAATATGAGTGACTCGACTTAGAATGTAAGGGTTGGATTCAGCAATAGAGCTGACGAGATGTGGGGTGCTGATGAGCACATCTAGGCCTGCCGGACTGAAAAGACTGTTGCGGATTCTGCGTGGCGTTTGCGAGGAATGTATGAGGGCGGAGCGGAATTTGATTGTGTGAGATAACTGCTTCACAAGCTGGCCGACCTGACTGACAAGTTCAGACGTTGGAACAAGGATGATGACTCTCGGTTTAGCAACGTCCGGGTGGGTGTCTGCTGTTGTGAGCTCGGGAGAGTCCAGCTCGAACACGTTATTCCGCTCCCGTTCTGCCTGCCTTTCCGCCTCCTGCTTCGCCTTCTCGTCGGCCTCAATCTTATCCTGTTCTTGTTGGAAGGCCTCACCGTGTTTCAAAGCATCCAAGACGGGGATGAGATATGCAAGAGTCTTTCCAGACCCAGTTTCGGCGGCGAGGAGGAATTGGTCATATTTGGGCGCATGGTCGCCCTGGGCCTCGGGGACAGGAACTTTATTGTTTTGACCTAACAACGCAGGTATGGCCACGCGCTGTATCGGAGTAGGAGTGAGATCTTCCAGGCCAGCCAGCGCGTTTTTGTATATAGCCTCACGAATGACATCGAGGAGAGGAAACTGGTCGAACGATGTGATGTCCGCAATCTTATCCTTAATGGCCATGCGGCGGTTATAGGGCACCGGTGTTAGGGCAATCTGCATCTTCAGGGGTTTGATCCATGAATCCTCTGCTTTCTCGTTCTCCTTGTCTTGTTCTTTGCCTTTGCTTGGTCTCGTCGACCGCTTGAGCTCGGCCTCTGACCTTGGACGGGCGTTGTCGCGAAGGCGCACGCTGGTTTGATTCATGGCGCTCCATGGGCCTTTCTGAAACCGCTCTGGCTTCTTGGACTTAGTATCCGGCAGTGCGGTCTTGGAGACGTCCGGAGAGAGCCTCATGCGCGAGGGCTTCCGGCGGGCAAAGGCTGTCGACGCGGACCTGAGCTGAGTCCATGGCTGCCGGGTCTCCGTTGGTGCAGCGAAAGTCGCGCGCTTGAGTTGGCAGTACAGACACAGCGACCTAGAGCCCGCTGACACGCGCGACGACAGCATCTTGAGCGTGATGACGGTAGTTATAAGAATGGCCGTCTTGTTCTGCGTCTTCGAATCTTCAAAAACTCTTCCGAAGGTTTCGCCGGTCCGGCTGAGTCATCCGGCATTCTGCTGCTGAGTCAGCCGGTTGTTGTCGTGGCAACAAAGTTGCTGCTGCGTTCTATTTGTCAACAGATTATATCAACTCCTCCTCGACCCTCGATTCGACCCGTCGTCGCCCTCCACCTCCATCCATCCCCTCCACGTAGCCCAACGCTCGTCTTTGCGCTGCATACGCTCCCTGCTCCTGCAGATCTCTTCTCTTCTCTTCATTCGTTCGCTCGCTCTCCATCGCGCAGCACATCAGCAGGCCCTCCTCGCCGGCTCTATTTGTTTGTCGCGCGCGACTCGGACCATCTACTCTACATTCTCCTTCTTCTTTGTGGAAACACCACCCCTCATTGTTTACTTTCTTTGACTGTTGGTTACGGGAAATTAACCCAACAGCTCTTCACGCTGCTGAGTCGCAGCTTCCCTTTGTTGTACGCTGCCATCAACGAGGTGAGTGATAGAGACGACCGCGGGCTTCTGGCATCAATTCAACCGCAGGCCAAAGACTAGTATATATGCTGACGGCACCATGGATAGATCCTGCGTTGAAAGATGGGCCCGAGTCAGTATCCGCTCTCTGAGCTTAGCCCGGTGGCCCAGAAACGTAACTCTCCTGGCTGGAAGGTAAGCTACACGGCTTCTGCTGCATGCCTCTGATATATGTTCAATTATAGCGAATACTAATGGTATCGAGTAGGAACCGGCAAGCAACGAATCTTCGCCCTTTGAGAATTCACCTTTAAACAATGCTTCCTCCCCACGACGCTTCTGGCAAGGTCGTGACCCTGGATCCCCCTACCGGGTGGCCCAGGAAAACAATGACCCTTTCGAAGGGTGTTCCTTGACGAGCTCTCCGAGTAAACGATCCTCAATTGAAAATCTGATGCGCGCCTCTCGCGTAAAAAACAGCAGCATGTTTGCGCGAGAGCACAAGCAAGAGTATGACCCTTCCCATATACAGGTGCTGGAGAGACCCCTTGCGGGTGGTCGGCCACTTAGTCGACAATTCCAGAACAATGTAGATGGGACAAACCAACCCGATGCTCGACGACAGCTTCCATCACAAAGCAAAGGGTTTAGAAGCAGTGGTGAGGGGGCCGGAACCCCACCACCAACCGCAAAATCTGGGGATGACTCGGATTCACCGATAAAGTCTCCATACCAATCCCCAGGCAAATCCTCGCTGTCTAAGGGTAGCCGATTTGGAAGAGGGTCCGCAATGTTCGACCCACGACGCGAGATCTGGACTGACGAAGGCGATGACAGTCGCGTAAGTATGAACTCTGAAGGGTACAGTTACCACCGACAGACAAAGAGCGTCACCTTTGACGCAGCGCCTCCACAAGTCAACGAATACGAGATGACGACACCTGTTCCTTCTTCCGTTGCTTCTAGCTCACGTGAGGGCAGCTACGAGGATGCTAGTAACGAGGAAAGTTTTGACCATAGCTACTCAATGGAGATTGAAGACAGCTTTGACGCGTCGCTTGAGGATACCGACAAGACGCCTGTGGTACTTCCCGACGAATGGCGCTACATGAGCCCTGACAGCGCAAACGACAACGTCGCCGGAAGCGATGACGACCCCTTCAGTGACGATTTTGGCAGTCCTGGGCCCGACATTAGACCCAGCTCCAGAGACTCTACACCTTTCAAAAACCGAATCGAGTCATTGGACTCCAACGGTGAACGTCGGCCACTTCCACCTCTTCCACCATCCCAGTCAACCCCTCAGGTGTCTCGAACTTCGCCTGGCCCCGGCTTGACTGCAGCTTTCGAGCGCGGCAGCAGCGCCCAGCGTGACGTGCCGCAGCCTTTGCGTCCTGCTTCCTACTCTAAACTAGAAATTACCGGCACTGGAGGTAATTCTCTGACCTTGGAAGATAGGCTGAAGTTGATGATGACCGGCGATCATAGTCATCAGTCTGACGCAGAATCGCAACGTGAGAGGCGTATGAGACGGGCTGGCGCGAAGGAGCGAAGTGTTGAACGGGAACTGGACAATAGCTTTACCTCTGAAAACCAAGGCGAGATCTCTGGCCTCAAATCTCCCCGCATCTCCCGTGAGTCTATTCTTCAGAATATGAAGAGTCAGCAGGGCAATGCCGACGACTCCAGCAGCCTCCATGACGCATCGCTCGGCCCTGAAACATACCATGCGCTGGGTCTTGACCCAGATGTTCCGATTCCATCCTTGGAATCTGACCTGCCCGTTGAAGACGAGACTGTCATCATCAAAGAAGAGGAAGATGATGAGGTTGATCTTTACTCAATCCCTAGCTTTTCTGCTGATGGCGTGGATGGTGAGTTTGGCCACAATGTGGCTCAAAATACTGTGTCGGATGATTCCAGCAGCCGCTATTCCTACACATCTAAGGACGACCCGCAAACGCCTCCTGATGGCCATTTGCACGCATTTGAGATGGGTTCTGGAGAACAAACCCCAACAAAGGCGGTTAATCCCCCCCATTATCCCGAAGAACATGACTTGCTGGCTTCCACCATGTCGACCGCAGACAGTGATCCCCAATTTGATGTACAGTTTATGTCTTATATTGATCAGTCTACGCCTCCCCCTGGAGACGATCATCTTGAGCAAGCTTCTCGACTTGACTTTACATCGATTGGCGAATCCACAAACCGTGCTGGCTCACCGGACTCGGTCATTCGCCATCCAGTCTCACCTGAAGAGTCTCCTGATAGATCCCTCATTGTTCCAGAACCAATTGCCACAATTAAAGCCCCGGGAGCTGGCTACAAAACGAGAACCTCACTCACCCCTGCCGACGCAAGCACTATGGCCGCGACTCGCCGTAGAGTCAGCGGTCATGACGTCCCTGTCTCCCCGATTGAAGAGTTTACTCCGTCTTTGCCCCGTGTAGCCAAAGATGTTGAGAATGAAGTCAAGGCACTAGAGGTCCCAGGGGAAACAAAGCCCATCGAACCACTCCCAGCATTGGAAAAGATGCGAATCAGTTCACTCGTAAAGCTAGATATTCCTATGGATTCGGGAAGCGACGGCTTTGGTTTAGACGCTGAGTTTGACCGCGTTATGGAGGCTCAAAAGGTAGCATTCCATCTTTCATACTCTCAGCTTCCAACACAAAACGCGCTAGATACAAGCGCGAATCAAACAATTTCTTCACACAACTCCTCAGATGAGCACACAGCTGACACCAAATTAACAAAACAGAGAGGCTATTTGATGAGACAGAACACGAAAGTTGTAGTTGCCAGCAGTAATCCCGAAGACGAACTGACGACCAACGACCACAGCAAATCCGCGACCGCGCCAAACTCTCCGAGGAAGGGCAGTCAGCAGACCTGGACTACCGAGCCATGGAATAGCAAATACAGACGTCAGAGTATCAAAATTGCTGGAGCAGCTACTACTCGCAAAAAGGTCGCAAATGAACCCACTCCTCCACTTCCGGGACACGAGCATGGTTTCAAGGAGGCCCCTGCTGGGACTGAGGAAGTCGAAGCTGAGCCAGCTGAAACTGCTGATGGTATTGAAGAAGACGGAGATCGCGGAAGACTCTTCGTCAAGGTTGTTGGTGTGAAAGACCTGGATCTTCCTCTTCCTCGAGGTGAGCTCCCTACCAGAAAGTGGTTCGATTTGCAGTGATACTAACCTTTATCTTGCAGGCGAACGATCTTATTTTTCCCTGACGCTCGACAACGGGCTACATTGTGTTACGACTTCTTGCCTTGAACTAGGGAAAGCAGCCCCGATTGGACAAGAGTTTGAGCTTGTTGTGATGCAGGAGCTCGAGTTTCAATTGACTCTACAAATGAAGCCGGATCAAATTAAGCCTAAGCCCCAACTGGCCCGACCCGCCTCTCCGACCAAAGCTCCCAAGCCACAGAAAGCGTCGGCCTTCAGCCGTGTTTTCGCATCCCCTAAGAAACGAAAGGAAATGGAACTACGTCAACAACAAGAGGCCCAGCAGCTACAGAAAAGACAAGCTGAAGAGAAGGCCTTGGCAAATATTGTGGATCCTTGGGAGAAGATCCGCAAGGTTGTGGACAAAGACGGTAGCTTCGCACGCGCTTATGTCTCGTTGGCCGATTTCGAGGAGCAGGCATTTGGTCGACCACTCACAGTAAATGTGACATGCTTTAATGAGTGGGCTGTGGATGAGACCGTAAGTAGCATCAAGAGTAAACGAGGCATGGGAGCCGCTGCTGGTTCAGGGACTCCACGCCGACCACCTTACAAGATTGGGACCATCGAACTTCAATTGCTGTTTGTCCCAAAGCCCAAGGGAGCCAGTGATGATGATATGCCAAAGAGCATGAATGCTTGTATCCGTGAAATGAGAGAAGCCGATCACACTGCTTCGCGAGCTTGGGAAGGTTTCCTGTCTCAGCAAGGAGGCGATTGCCCTGTAAGTTGTTTGTTGTGCTTTCTGATTCAATACAAAATACTAACATATCACCTAGTATTGGCGTCGTCGACACTTCAAACTTCAGGGATCTAAATTGACAGCTTTCCATGAGACCACCCGTCAGCCTCGTGCCACTATCAATCTCGCTAAGGCCATGAAGTTGATTGATGATAAGTCTGCCCTGACACAAAAGGAAACATCCGCGAAGGGTGGGCGACGACGCAAATCTGCCTTTGCTGAAGAAGAAGAAGGCTATATGTTTGTCGAGGAAGGTTTCAGAATTCGCTTTGGAAACGGAGAAGTGATTGACTTCTACGCCGACAGCAGGGTCGAAAAAGACGGTTGGATGAAGGTCCTCGCCGAGACTGTTGGAAAAGGCTATGCCTCCGGCAACGGCCAAGTCAAGCCATGGACTGAGCTTGTACTGCGCCGTGAGAAGAGCATCAACGCTAAAAAACCCACCCATGATGCTCGGATGGCCGCCAGACATTCATATGCACCTCCACCTCCACCGAAAGAGCAGCACATAGGCCAGGTTTCGCGACCCACCCCTGCCGGTGCTCCTCGCCCAAGACACCAGCATTACCAGTCACAGACTAACATAGACGCTCAAGAGGCCCGACGCCAAAAGACTCGATCACTCATTTTCTAACCAGTTTCATTTTTTGTTGGCTACTCAATGTACTTTTTTCTATCAATATAGCTACTAGCGAATCTCGTAATAATGACAAGGACTTGCATGATTTTATATTAGTATACTCCGATTCTATGACTTACTTAATGAAAGTATCGAGATTGTTCATTTACAAGATGGTGTTCTGTAAAGGAAGTTGTATTATAATTGCTTGGACTATGTATAGAGGGAGTCGTATGAGAATAATTCATTAGGAAGGATATGGAAATGGAAATAGCAGCAAAATGCAATCATAGGCTCTAATTGCAGGGAATTGGGCGGATCTAGCATTCTTTATCTTGCTGAATGATTTATGAAATTCATCAAAATGGGAGCGGCCTCTTTCTCTATCCTTGAACTTATTATATGGCAGAGACAATAGCATATTACTGTAATACTACTACAAAACAGAGACACCAGTGTTTCTCACGAAGTTAGGTTGCAGTGATTGTTTCTACTCGCTGCATTTAACCGCCGTCTTCGCCATTATTTACAAGCTCCGATTCCGACTCGGATTCCACCTCTGCCAAAAGCTTGCTTTCCGCCTTCCTTGCGTCTTCCTCCTGGGTAGCATTGACCGCTGTAGCGGCTGGAGTAGCCGCTTCAACGCCGCCGGAAGTGACATAGAGGAAGGTATTCTCTCTATAGCTGTCAATGTGGTTAAAGAAATTTCCAAACCTATGATACAGTGTTAGTAAACCCGATCAAGGTTGGTAAGATGCTGATGAATGGACCTACGCATGCTTTTCGCTCTCTTCTGTAAAGATACGCTGGTAGATCTCCTTTAACTTGAACTCGTCCATCTCCTTCTCCACCTTCGTGAAGTCGATCGGCTCTCTGCCTAGGTCTGTAGCTTTTTTGTTATATAGGTCGAAAATGGGACGTTCGAGGAGGAGACCTAGTCCTGGAGCCTTGGGGATTGGTATCCTAGGACGCTTATAGCTTTCCTCTATCCTATGGATATCTGCACCGCACCGAACAAGCATTGCGACCATGGCAACCATCTTTCTGATCTGGTGCATCATGAAGCTCTGGCCGTGAACCTTCAGACTTAGCCATTCGGTGCCGTTGATGACGACAGGGTCCCGGGATATCTTGAAAGACTTAATGAGACGCTTGGCGGAGGGATCGCGGAAGGTCTTCTGGATAGTGTAGTTGTGGAAGTTTCTCGTTCCGACATAGAGGTTCAGGGCTGCATTGATGCGGGCAAGACGTTCGGGCGGGATCCGATACTCGTTCTTTACGTTGAAGTAGGTTGTGCGGATCTCCTTGATAGCTACGTTGACTTGAGCCTGCTCGTCGGGTGTGAGGTCCGACTTTTGCTCTGTGGCTTCACCAAGGCTTTCGGCCGTCTTACTCTCGCCCTCGGTTTTAGATGCAGTCACATCAGCATCGGTATCCGCGACCGGCACATTACCCAGGGCGCCGATGGCAGCCTGAACATATGGCCTGATCTTCTCGGGGAGAGCATCTATTATCGGTTGTATGTGTTTCTTGTCCGTCTCTTCCCAGTAAGACTCCACTTCAGCCTGCCTCTGCTTGTACCCCTCGATATCATCGTGCTTTTCAGCCATCTCTACCAGCTTCTGGCCCATGAACGTGCTGGGATGAGGCGGCAGGAAGCAGTGCGAGGGTATCAGATACTCGTACATGCGCGAGTCGCAGAATTGATAGGCGCTGAAGCCTTTGGTAGACGGCATGATACCCCACACTCTGATCTGAGGATTCAGCTTGTCATTGATCTTCTGCACGATATCGGAGTCTTCTAGGATGAGCTTAAGGGAGACAACGTTCCCGGCAGCGTGGACACCCTTGTCTGTTCGCGCACAGCGGACAAGAGAGGATTTCTTGGGGTCCATGGCATTGGCCTTTGAAATTGCCCCTGCGGCGACGAATGCGGCGAACAAGTCACCTTCAATGGTCTTTTCGGTAGCACACCTGCATATTTGACACCGGGTTAGCTTCAGACTCAGCTATTAAGGAAGAGGACGCTGCTTACAGCTGCATGCCATGGTACCCCGTCCCAGAGTAGCCAAGCAGAACAATAGCCTTCTTCTTTGGCCGACGAACATCCGCGTCAATGTCTTCCTGGGAGAATTGAGTCGCATAGATCGGCATTGGCGTTTCCCCGTCTTCGAGCTTGCGGCGTTTGGACTCCTGCCGGTCGTTGGCAGCCCGTCTATCTACGTGTTTGTTTCTGGATTAGTTAGTCGGTCGTTTAGCTAGCCGAGGAACCTAAGCAGAGACGACATACCTGTAAGCCTTCCTGCCCATATCTCTCTGTTTATTGCGACCACCTCTGCCAGCCGGGCTGCCGTCCATCCTGTCGTCGGCGCCGGGCTGGTCTGTGACAGGGTTCTGAGGTGCAGGAGCGTCAGGTTTGGCCGCGCTCTCGGCCAGACCGGCGGTTTGCACAGTCGGATCCATGCTGGCCCAAGCGGACTTGCTGCTCTCATTGATCAATTGCAGGAGTAAACACTGGTCGGTGGCATCTGCTGCGATCAACTCGGTTTCTTCCTGCGCAAAATAAATTCACAGCTTAGTCATCTTAAACGTCACGTGAAAAACAGACGCCAAGACATAAAACGAAGGCTCAAGATGGCGAGAAGAGAAGAGAAAAGGTATGGGAACAGCATGTAAAAAAGAAATGCGTGCTCTGGCGGTAGAAGAGCTGCCAGGGCCGACCCAGAATCGAACTGGGCACCTTGCGATCTGCAATCGCCTGCGATAACCACTACGCCACCGGCCCGGGAATGGCTAGCATAGGTGCATCCATCGGTCAGTACGTCGAGTCGCTGCAAGAGCTGTATAGTACAAGTATAGACTGAGAAAAAAAACAAACGGCAAAAAGAAAGGGCTGACCCGGAATTGAACCGGGGACCTTGGGATAATTGGAACCGCCTTTGGGGCCGTCCAACGCTGCAATCCCCTGCGCTAACCGCTGCGCCACCAGCCCGTTTTGCTGTGGACTCTCCCACAGAGTGGGCAAAGCCCTAGCACCACTTGCTATCCATCCTTACTAAGCAGGACAACCGTCAGTCCGCGGCTCTAAGAAGAATTCGAAGTCGAGAGAAGCGCATCTCAGCTACAACCGAGCTCGCAGTCGGCAGAGTGACCAGCTTCTGAGCTAGCGGTCCGGTGGCATAGCTACAGCGCTGTTAAGCAACTATTTCAGGCTGAGGGACGCATCTCGCGGGTCACGGCTTGCGCTAGGGGACCCCTCGACCTGGCGCAATGAGATAGGACAGCTTCCCTTGCAGCACCAGCACTACGAGCAGCGGCAGCAGGTGGCGGAGCCGGAGTCGCCCAGAATGGATCTCGCGGGCACGCTTATCCGGATGGCCGCGCGGGCGTTCTATGAAACCCGTCACATCCTGGTGATAGATGCGCTGTTCATCCACTCAGTGTATGCCCGGTGTCTCTTCTTTATGTCCTGTCGGAATGATTGACTGACGCCTCGCTCTCTGGTACAGCCTGAATGCTGAGGATCTGGCCCTGCTCCTCGGCATGCAGCAGAAAGATGTCAGGAAGCTTTGCGGCCGGTTGCGCGAGGACCGGTTGATCGCCGTGTATGGCTTATCGTCTTCTCAGATAGTGACGCTGCAGTGACAGGGCTGACTCTCATTCATTGATCAGACACCATCGCACTGAGATGCGGGAAGGCCAGACCCGTCCAAGAGAATACTACTACGTCCCGCTGTACCCCGTCATCGACGCCATCAAGTACCGCGTCTCGCGCCTCACGTCCTCCATCAAAGCGCAGTACACGCCGAACCAGGAGCGGAAAGAGTTCATCTGTCGACGATGCGCGGCTGAGTGGACGCAGCTCGAGGTCCTGAGTAATGTAGGCACGGAAGGCTTCGAGTGTCTCCGATGCAACGCCACGCTGGCGACCGTCGATGAGATCGAAGGCGCGGGTGCTGATCGTACGGGCCACGAGAAGAACAGCAAGCTCATGGCCCAGCTCGACCCGATACTCAAGCTTCTCATACAGATAGATTCTACCGATATACCTCCCAACGACTTCGATAACGCCTGGGAGCACAAAGTAGACGTCATACGGAACCAGCACACCAATCCCACCCGCGTCGCCGTCGCCGTCACCAAAAAAGGGTCGCCGGCAGCCAAGGGTGTCAACAAAACGGACGCTTCTGCCTTGGAAGTCAACCTGTCCTCCTCTGCCGAGAAGAATGCGGAGGAACAAGCGCAAAAGGAAGAACGGAAGGCCGCCTTGGAGAAACAGAATGCCCTCCCGGTGTGGCACACCCACTCTACCGTCACAACCGAAGCCACAAATCTACCTGTGGTGAAAGCTGAGCCTAACGGCACCGCAGCGGCTGCAGGCACGGCAGTTGGAGCTACCACCGCCGAAGACACCAAGGTCGGGATCAAAAATGAAGAGGACGAGGAGAAAAAGGATCAGCAGGAGGACATGGACGACACTATCGCTACGTACTATGCCGAGATGGCACGCGAGAAGGCGCTGGAAGCCGCAGAGTCGTCCGATGACGACGAAGATGACGAAGAGTTTGAGGATGTCGGTGTCACTCCGGACGGGACAGGCAGCGTGCAACCGAGCACCTCCAGCCCTAGCGCGGGGACGGGG
Organism: Onygena corvina; assembly: GCA_000812245.1. Classification (NCBI taxonomy): domain Eukaryota; kingdom Fungi; phylum Ascomycota; class Eurotiomycetes; order Onygenales; family Onygenaceae; genus Onygena; species Onygena corvina. The sequence goes on along the minus strand of JWPT01000069.1, from coordinate 91,031 downwards.
AAAAGCGCCGGTACGCCCGCGGTCAATGGCAACGGGCACGGCAGCAGTCTAAAGCGGGAGTTGGACTCCGACTCTGGCACTAGTAGACCAAACACCAATGCGGCCACGCCTATCACGCCGGCCGAAGACGAGCCTCCAGCGTCTAAGAAGGTTAAAATCGACCCCGAGCCGCAGATCAAAAAGGAAGAAGACGCCGGCTCGGATGAGGAGGAGGAAGAGGAAGAGTTTGAGGACGTCTGAGTCCAGGCTGTACCCGTACGGATACTCCTCCGAATGCTACAAAGAAGGTTCATTGCTCTACGAGTTTCTTTTTCTCTTCGTACTGCCTTCTGCATCTTTCTGTTGGGAGCTAGGTGTAGAGTAACAGGCGTATCGGCTGAGCCGTGGCCGTTGACACTTGGGCCATTTCTTTTGCATGTACGAGCACATCTGCCAAGCAGAACCGGGCGACCCAGGTAGCAAATAGTAATAATGTGAGTAAGATATTGCACTTGAATCTTTTGTCCTGGTCCCTTCGTGTTGTCACGTTGCTCCAGGGGTGCGTCCACTGGCGTCCTCTGCCGCCCTGCATCGTGTGCATCGCTACACCAAGTAGTATATGCCGTGCTGATCGCAGGCGACTCGGTCGCACACGAAGCGATTGGCGGCAGAGGCACACGAACGTTGAATATCTAAATTGCATGTTCCCGGGTGCTCTCAGCCAGCTGAAAGCTGTCATGCCTGAGGCTGGCTGAGTATACCTCTTGTATAACCCCAGGGACAGCAACAGTACACCACGCCATGAACTACAGCCGTAACTCATCTATGCCGCTGCCACAGTGCACACCGTTCAATCTATTCTGTCGAAAGACTAAGTCAACGGCCAAACAATGAAATTACGCAATTAGCTAACACTGGAGCCGAGCGGCGAAAAACAAAGCAAATCGGATGCTTCCGTATTTTAAAACGAGCTGCCATGTACTTTATGCCATGCCTTGTACCTGGTCCTGTCTAGCTTATCTATATCATCGACCGCTCTTTTCCTAGCTGGTCTGATTCCTGTCCCCTTTCTCTATTGATATATATACACACTTATGTGCCCTGCCCGCTGGCGCCTGTAGCGGGCCTGGCATGTTCTCGTCTTCACATGCCTTCGTCTGATCTCCTCGACGGGAAAACCTGCGTCAGCGAATTGACAATGATTCTGTCACGGATATCCGCCTGGTTGCAGAACTTCAAGCCATCGTTCATCTTCGTCCACTGTACGTTTGGGAGCTGTGAGCTGCGTTGCGGCGCGACGCGCAATGTCATAAATGTATGGTTATGGCTGACTATGGACGGTAGATGTCTACATTATTGCCATTTGCATAATCAGCACGGTCATGATATATCCTCTGCGAAATATGACCGCGATCGATGCATTGTTTCAGGGCGTGGGTGCTGGAACCATGACCGGCCTGAATTCGTACGTCATCAATATTCCGTGTGTTTTATTTTTAGCTCTACCCCCAGGGACGAGAAGCTTTTCCAGCGTTCTTTGCTTTTTCAATATGTTTGAATATTGTTGGCATGGAATTACTCCTCTGCGAACTTCCTTAGTGTCGAGGTGCTGGGTGGGCGGTGATGTTGCTACAGAAGTTATCATGTTTGGGCTAACACGCGCGGTTGTTCGCCTCATAGAGTCGATTTCAAGGAATTGACCCTGTACCAGCAGGTTGTACTCTACTTTGGCCCTCTAGTAACGAACTTGTGTTTTATTAATTTCGTCGTCGTCCTTGTACGACTATACTGGTTCGAGAAGAAGTTCAAAGAAATCGGTATGAGAAGCCACGCCACCGCTTCCATCTCGAAACTAGCTAATTGGATGTCAAGTCCGGTTCTCCCGTTTATCAACTAGTGAACGGTTCCTTAATATTGAAAGTGGTTCAAGGGCAACTAGGGCTACTCAATCATCCGTTACGCCCGGTATATCTGCGCTGCGTTCGGAGGCAATCGAAAATGATGGGCCCGTGGGACTGAAGCAAAGGCCTACATACAACAATTCTGATGTCGTTAATGAGCAAGAGAGGGAGGCCGCTAACCTCATAGTTGAGGAGGGGCAGCAGCCCGCTGCAAAGACCGGACATATTTCTTTCTCCACAGATACATATCAACCGAAGGGCAAGTCGCTAAGAATTCCTGGACCAAGGGAGTTTGAAGCCGGTCAAAGGGCGTATGAGGTCGACGACGAAGCTGACGGTAAACATTTTATGACCTAGTAATACCTGGTTTTCTTTGTTTTTGCTAACGAGTATACAGGAGACGAGATCACTAAGCAAACGTCTGCTGGAACTTCGGGTGGCGTTTCGAACGTGCGTGATGGGGGAAGGCTGGAAAGAATGATTTCCCACGCAACCTCTGTAGAAAGGGCTGCATCCTCCGCGTTTGTTCTGGGAAGCTCAGCCCGTGGCCGACCCCGCTCGCGCTCACGATCCCGTTCCTTGCAAGGACCGCTTAACAGGTCTACATCAAGAGCAACTGAAACACCGTATCTCTCATATACTCCAACCATTGGTAGGAATTCGCAATTTCTAAACTTGACCGAGGAACAGCGGATAGAACTGGGTGGCATCGAATACCGCAGTCTGAAATTGCTGGCTAAAATAGTCGGCCTTTACTACTTCGGTTTCCAGCTGTTAGGATCCATCTGTATGATTATATGGATATATACGGCGAAACCGTCGTACAGACAATACCTTGCCGAATGCGGTGTTAATCCGACCTGGTGGTAAGATAATCACAGTCTCACCATCACTTTATCCCTTCAAGGCTGACTCGATGGGAATGAAGGTCGTTCTACTCGACTATGACAACATTCAACAATCTTGGATTTGCACTCACGCCCGATTCGATGGTGAAGTTCCGCGATAGGACGTTTCCCATGCTCTTCATGACGTTCCTGATCCTTGTTGGCAACACCGCGTACCCCTGCATGCTTAGGTTTATAATCTGGTGCATGTTCCGCCTTTCTCCTAAGAACTCATCAATTCGAGAGCCGCTTAATTTCCTCCTTGATCATCCTAGACGCTGCTACACGCTCCTCTTTCCAAGTAGAGTGACGTGGATGTTACTAGCTTCCCTAGTACTTCTCAACGGCATGGATGTCATGTTCTTCATGGTGCTGGACCTACAGAATCCCGAGGTAACTGCGATAGATACCCCATGGCACCGACTCTGCGCGGCATTTTTCCAATCCACTGCCTCAAGGACGGCGGGAGCTACTGCATTTGCGCTATCTAAAATCCATCCTGCTGTACAGTTTAGTTTGATGGGTAAGTGGACTTCCAACGGATAGGTCTCTGGCTTGACTTACGACCCGCGTTTTAGTGATGATGTATATATCGGTTTTCCCCGTCGCTATCAGCATCCGAAGGTAAATCCACTTACCCAGTTACTATGATAGCTGAGACTGATATGCATATGCAGGACGAATACATACGAAGAATCGTCACTCGGCCTCTACGAATCGGAGGATGATGTTGACGAAACGGGCGATTCATCGTCATATATCGGGTATCACGTCAGGAAGCAGCTGGCCTTTGACTTGTGGTATGTCTTCTTAGGCGTGTTTCTCATAACTATAGCGGAGGGAAGCAAGGTTGCCGACTTGCAAGATCCGGTAGGCCATCACCCATCCTCAAGTTCGCAACCACACCAGACACTAAGACATGTTCCAGGCGTTCCAAATATTTGCTATCTTCTTCGAGGTCGTCTCAGCTTAGTAGGCCACCCCATGATCATCCACTCTTGTCGGAGCTATAGTTAACGGTCGCTAGTGGTAATGTCGGCCTCAGCCTGGGCCACCCGACCATCAATGCAGGGCTGTCGGGCAAATTCACCGTGGTCAGCAAACTGGTGATGTGTGCCATGATGATCCGCGGCCGCCACCGCGGCCTGCCATATCAACTTGATCGAGCAGTGCGTACCGAGCAGTCCCCTGCTGAGTAGCGGCCCAACTGACCTTCATTCTGTAGATCGTTCTCCCCGGCGAAAAAGCCCAAAGAGAAGAGGAGGCTCGCAGCGAGGGTGTACCAGCGTCGGCATCGTAGCAGGCTTACGCATAAAAGATAGACAGGGGAAAAGGGGTAGACACCAGGCCAAGTTTCTTTCTCTGGTCCGACTCATCCTTTCGTATAGACATAGATTGTTCTTCATAGCTGTATCAAATACGGTAATTTTGGCCGTTGTCTGTCATTACGTCAGCCCTTGATGGCAAAACAGCCAATAGAAACGCGGCGCTGCGGGAGCTCGCAGAGATTGACCAATAGCATGCCACAAACAGGCGCCGGCGATACATCGCGATACAAGCGGGTACCGCCTTTTGCCCTGGGGCTTTTTCTATTTGATGTAGTCATCGATAACAAAAGGCGAAGACGACGAGAGCGAAGACGAAGGCGACGCGGCAGAGAGCAGACGCACGCTGAGCACGCCGTGTTTGGACGAAGGACGCCGCTTGGGATGGCCCTTGATCGCTAAGGATCCTTCTGCTGCATCCCCCGCAAAGTCGCGAGGCAAGCTGTAAGTGCGGTCGGTTTGCCTGCTGCCTGTCACTCTTCGCACCGCCGGGAACTACAACCACCAACCACCGCACCCGCCAGCCACCGCGCGAACAACGCCGCTGACGGCTGGGAGACGGGCTCTCGACCGCTCAGATCACTTCACACGGCCTCCACGCCGTCTTTGTCTGCAGAAACGCGATCACTGCTGTCGCTGTGCTGTCGCTCGTCGCCCTGCCCTGCCTGCTTACTACCTCACTATCCCTGCGGCTCAGAGGCCTAAGCTTGAGCTCCCCCCAGGCCACCACGCCTCGAGCTCCATAACCTCACCAACGACCTCACTTCTGGCCCTCTGACGTCGCAGAAACCGTCCATCCTACTCGCAGGCAAATCCTCTACACCACTTTCACGCTGGAAAATGTCATGGTTCCTACCCCGCTAGAGCATTCTAGCACCATCACGTCGACCGCCAGCACAGACGCCAGCTCTGGCGCTGGCACTGGCTCAGGAACAGCTACCGGCACCAGCCCTGGCACCTGCGCCAGCCTGCTGCCACCACCACCGCTCGACACGGACAGTCCAGCTGTCCGCTGTTCGACAGGGCCCCCAGCAGGAATTCTAAGTTCGCCTTCACCGTCTTCTGCCCCCTCACAATCGCCAACCGGCTGCAGTGAACTCATGGAAGATCTAAACTCGGAGTCTACACGCAAACGACCTCGACTTGATAGCGGCAGCGGCACCGGTGCCAATTGTTCGCACGATCCCGGTCAGATGGCTGCATCTACAGCGTCCGTAGAAGGCAAGGAGAGTGCAGAGATACCCAACGATACGGCAGAAACCGCTACCGAGAACGGTCTTCGCAGTGTGTCAAGGGACGCTTCTATGGCCGTAGCCGATGCTGATCAAGATGACGATAAAGCTCCGGTTACTCCTCCACTTCCATCTGCGGCTCCAACATCAATGAACGGGAGTCCCGCTATTCCTCCACGCCCGTCGAGTCGGGTCACCATCAATGTGAAGTCACCCACATCAGAAGCTACAAGGTCACAGCCTGCCATATCTGTGCACAGTGCAGTACAATCCCAGACAGAGGCTGGTAGTCATGCATCAGGTCCGCCGGACAACGCCAATATGTCACAGTTTAGCGCTGAAGATGGAGCTCGCGACGGCAAGGACGATAGGTCAGCTACTGAGATTTCCCAAGTTAGCCCACTCATGAAGGAGACTACAACCGCCGTATATGATACTCCATCTCCGGCTGCCAGTGTGGAGATTGAAGTTGCGGAACTGGAGGATATTGATCAAATGCCTGGAAATTCAACTTGGCGGCCGCTAGGGGACGCACTACGGGCTGCTCGAGAACCTGAGATTGTACAGCTTCACGAAGAAATATCGCTTGTCGACTCCTTCCCAAATATTAGGACCGCATACAGCATCCGAGAATCTGTGCTGGAGATGAGAAATGCCCTTGAAAGAGGTGAACGAAGACTCTACACCATTTCGTTACCCGCGCTAACCCGTTTTTCTATTATCTAGCAACGGTGCATGATACCAATGTTTTTGATGCTCTAAAGCTGTGGTTCGAACACTGTGCGTCCCACCTGCATCTTCTCACCTACCAAGCGTTTGTTGAAAACCGAGAATTATGGGATGAGATCCCGTCCCTGGTCGAAGGTCTCCTCAGACGAACGTAAGTTCAACTCCACCCATGCCTACCTGCTCCCCTTTTTGACCGTTAACTAATTATCATTTTCAAGGACGGAATTCGATCCAGATCCAGCCGAAAATGCCATTGCGTGTGTCGGGGAATTCCTTAGCTGCTACGCCGAAATTTCATTGCATATAATTACTATTGATTCCCCTCGGCTTGCAAAATCCTCAAGTGACCCAAACTCCCAGCCTGATCCTATATCTAAAAACTACTGGCTGCCATTGGCTTTAATGCTTCAACTCCGCAAAATTCCCTTTTACACGGCAATGGAAAGAGACTATGGATCCGATATTATAGACTGGGTCATTCGACTTAATGACATTGCTGCTGGGGTACGGACCAGCAACATCCAGATCATTGCTACCTTTATAAAGGCTATTTCGGGGTCCCTTCCGAGATCTCTTACTCTTATGTCCCTATTCACATCCGCCTTGACCGTTGCACAGAATATTGCGGAATCGTTTGCTGGAAGAAGATTCCAATTTAACAGCGATAGCACTCGTTCCCCAGAGGTCATGGCGGAGATATACGCGCTCTTCCAGCTTTCAGACTCTGTGTACCGCTCTTTAATCGAGAAGGCGTCGTCTTGCTTGTCTAGTGAAACGAGTGAGTTTATTCTCAGGGCCCTGTGCAGTTGCCTTCGCTGTGTATGCAGCTTTGACAGTGGGATGGCGGCAAGGGCTGCTGCAGACCTGCAGATCAATGTTCCAGGGGAGATAGATCATCATGACCTTGCGCACATCATCAACCTAGGTTGGAAGTTCACTATTCTTAGGAAACATATTATGAGTGGACGAATGGAACTCCGTGTTTATGGAATGGAATCAATACAGAGTGACCTCGTCAATTTCTGGTCCCAACATATTCAAAATGTTCCAGGCGCTCTTCAGCATGTCGCTACTCAATACCTAGTGAACTTTTTACGAGAGAACAAGGTAGTTGACTACGTTGTTGGTATTGAGTCACACCCTCAACTAATCAGCCGAGGGGGAAATGTTGTCGGCTTCCTTGTTGTGACTTCAACATATACCAACGAAGATACGGATATCATTTGGAAAACCGTCAGCGAAAGTCATGATCCTAGGATCGTGTCGGAAGTTCTAGCAATGCTGTCCACCACATTCACCATGCATCATGGACCTGAGTCTCTTATCTATATATGTAAGAAGCTGATTGAACTACCTTTGCAGCGCTTCGATTCTCGGATGATCGAGTTCTGCGATCTTCTTTTGAACGCGGTACGAAGTAAACATGGAGAAAATATGCGTCAACAGGAACTCGGGCATTATCCGACAGTTGATATTGTTCCTGTCCGTCTTTGTGTTTGGCTAATTCGGGGCGCTGTATCGGCTGAGGATCTATCTCTGGAGCAACGATCTCAACTACAGCGTTTCGCAAGTAAACAGCTCACACAGTTTGTTATCGTTGGTTTGAGTGATGCAGACAAGAACGAGCTTTATCAGCAGTGCATCCAGGATATTTCCGACATGAATGAGTTTGCTGTTGGTAGTATCCATGCGCTTGGCTCTTTAATTCCAGCCTATGATTCCCAGGATATTCGACACCTTGCCTTGGACCTTGACTTTACCCGTCTCATAATTACGGAGCTTGCCCATACCGCTACATCCCCAGGAATAGACGCCGAAGACGATTACTTGTGCAATGCCATTGTTCCACGACTGAGTTTGGTTCATCGTATCATTGACAAGGTTCCAGAGACCATCACCCCTGAATTGAGCGACGTTTTATGGGAAAAGGTTTTGATATCAAAAGCTATCGGTGAACGGAATCGAAACTATACATGGGAAATGTTATCAAGGTGTGCTTCGCGGTGCGGGAAACGTAATCCGTTCTTGGAAAGTATCATGAACGATTATCTTCCACGTATCCCGCCGGAAGACGTCACAGAGTCAGTTCTCTCGTTTGCGAAACAGGCCGTTAGCTATGAGGTTCGACTTCAGAATCAGCCAAATTTCAACGAAGGGGGTGTTATAAACATTCCTGGTATAGATCGAATTTGGCATTTCATACTCACAACACCGAACCCAAGCATTGGCATAAATTCCATCAACTTTGCAATTGATACCTACCTGGACCATCCTCTGGTTAAGGGAGCTAGTCAAATAGCAGCAGAAGCTACTCATGTTTCACTGGTCGCTCGTTGTATTGAGCAACTAGCTGCCGCTGCTGTTCGTCTAAAGACCTTTTTGGATGGAACGACAAGTGGAGAAGATGAACCTATGGTAATAGTACCGTCCTACAGCGAAGTTCACGCTGAAGAATTACGCTTTTCTCGCTCGTTGCTGGTCCTTCGCCAGCTACTCCAGGGACTTCGCTCAAGGCCTCAGTACACTCCTCCTCAAGGCTCTCCACCTGTTGCGTCCCTTACAGCAGGACCGCTGAAAGGGGAACCTATTGAGCTAGCTTACCAAGTATTTAACACGCGTTCTCAGTCTCGCGTTCTCACATTGTCTATTGGTGACCTAGCAACTGGCTCCGAGCTTTCCGACAGATTAGCCTGTCTTACCGGCTTTTCGAAATTCACAACAATCAATGGCGGGCAAAGAATTGATCTACGTGGTGGAAATGCGAACCAGACTCTGCGCGATCTGAAGATCGGAGCGGCTGGATTACTTATAGTAAAGAAGGACCAGAATTCCTTTGATCTTTCATTTGCAGGGAGGCGGCAGAGCTTGACTTTGGTGGATTCAGAGGTTTTAAAGCATTTTGACGATCTTTATGAACTGCTCAGCTTGGACGAGAGGTTTTCGAAGGAGGTCAGCTATCATCATCCTTTGTCACATATCCCCCACCTTTGCCGTGCCTCCCAGAGTACTAACGACAAACAGATATTCGATTTCCTGGTATTCTTTCCACCACAGAAGGCTATTCGTGATTTTGTGCGATCTCCGGAGATCAATGCGACAGAGATGTTCCCAATAGAAAAACCGTACAAGTTACTCTACATACTCAATTGTTTAATTGTGTGTATAAAGGAGGAAACTCTGAGCGTATGTCATCATACCTATTTTTGATTCTTCACAGCAATACTACCATGTTCAGAGCTTACTGACTCATTCTAGCTGAATCGAGACCAAAACTTTATATCTCATGTGATAAAGAATTTAGACACCATTTTGATGCGGCCAGGGATGTCTGATTTCTTATGTGAGAATGGCTTGAAGCTCACCATGGCTTGTAGCTTCATGGAGTGTATTCTCGCAGCTCTAAAAGGTCAGTTGATCACATATTTGTGATCAAGTCCGCATCCTATATCTTCAGATCTGTGCTAATAACTTATCTCGACTATAGCTCAGTCCGTAGTAGATGAATCGCTGCCTTTATTCACAAATCCTCCAGGCTTTGTATCTTTGATCGTCAATCTTCTCTCCATAAAACGCAATGACTCTTCCCTTCGCCTCGACGATTCGACCTCACGTGGACTTATATCAAACTCCTTCGCCACTCTCATCGAGGCCTCAATGAAGGATAAGCGTATATGGGTCATACTGAAAGAAAATACTCAAATGCAAGATCTAATCTCTAGTTTACTTCTTTCAGAGCCTCGTACGGGTATTCGCAAAGATATTGCAGAAATCATCTTTGAACTCTGTAACACTTCACCAACACAAAAAAATCAATGGTCCACCCAAACTGCAAAAGTTGCTGTACCCTCAGGTAAACTCGCAACAGCTACTGGTGCAGATATCGTGACAACCTTTTGGGGCTCGCTCCTTGCACTACTCCCACGGACGGTAGATTTTGCTCTTCTATCACAGGAATTTTTCGAAGTGGCGCTAGTCACGTTTCATACCGCTGCTATATTGCCGTCTACTGATCTGCCATATATCGACTACGTGCTGGACTGGGGAGACATTCTATTGAGACACTCAAGCAAGGAAGTAAGTTTCTTCTAATGTACTACTTCTTTCAGGACAGCACTGATGCTAACATTACCCCCAAGTTTGTTGGTCGTGAACATGTGGATCACATTACCTTGGGTTTTGCTTATCTACTTAAAATGGGCCTTGAGTTTGCAGATCTAGAAATGATCAGTGACGAAACGAGGTAAGCAAATGACCTTAAATTTTTTGACTTCAAGGGAAAACAAATTAATCAATGCCCACTGGCATTACTAGTCATCGACTCATGGAGAGTCTGTTCACATCATTTCTCTTCCCAAATTTATCCGAGATGAAAGCTGGTAGAATTAAACCTGTTGTTCCCGTCATGAATCCAACGACTCGCCATGAAATCTATAATATTCTTCTTCTTCTCTGTCGGAAACCAAATACATGCGTGCAGATGCTTGAATATCTCGAAGAAGTGATCCCATACGGTATGCCTTCCTTTGGTAGAAACCGGAAAAGCCTATATGTATGCTGATACTGGCGTTTAGATTACACATATGACTCAGCTTGGGTATTTGATCGTTCGAAAACAATACGCTCTGGTGAAGGGTACGCCGGTCTTCGAAATCTATCAAATACTTGCTATCTCAACTCCCTTTTCACCCAGCTTTTCATGAATCTTGACTTCAGAAAGTTTATTCTTGAAGTTGAGATTTCTGAAGATGATCCAACGCAGTCGCTCCTTGCCGAAACTAAAAGGGTATTTGCTTACTTACAAGACACATGGCAAAAGAGTGTTGATCCACAAAACGCAGTAGACACCATCCGAACATCAGATAATGAACCAATTGACATCAACGTTCAAATGGATGTCGATGAATTTTATAATCTGCTCTTTGATCGATGGGAAAGCCAGATACCGTCTGCCGATGATAAAAAGCAATTTCGGGCATTTTATGGCGGTCAACTCGTACAGCAGATCAAATCAAAGGAATGTGAACATATATCCGAGCATTTAGAGCCTTTCTCAGCCATCCAGTGCGATATTAAAGGAAAATCCGGTCTCGAGGATAGCTTGAAAGCATACGTTGAAGGGGAAATTATGCAGGGCGGTAAGTGATGTCATTTTCAGTCATACATTGGTTTTAATATTCTGAGGCTTGACTTTCAGATAATAAGTATTCATGCACTTCCTGCGGGAGACATGTCGACGCTGTCAAGAGGTAAGTTAAAAACTCCAACACTTTTGCGAGATCAATACATCAGAGAGTACTAATTTTTAGCAGGGCTTGTCTGAAGGATATACCTGATAATCTTATCTTTCATCTCAAGCGTTTTGATTTTGATGTTATCTCCATGATGAGGAGCAAAATCAATGACGAGTTTCATTTTCCTGAACGGATTGATATGACTCCCTTTACAATTGACTACCTCAGCAATCCAGAGACACCAATCATGGCTGACATGTTTGAGCTGGTTGGAGTGTTAGTCCATAGTGGCACTGCCGAATCCGGACACTACTATTCTTATATCAAAGAACGACCATCATCAGGGCCCAATAGTACGTGGGTCGAGTTCAACGATTCTGATGTCACTAGGTTTGACCCGGGAAAGATTCCCGATCAGTGCTTTGGAGGAACTAATGACAATATGAACACCCTGAATCACGTTCGTTTTGGCGCCAAGGTGTGGAATGCATACATGCTTTTCTATCAGCGTGTATCAAGCATTGAAAAAGCGCAATTAATATACCAAAGCTCAATTGGCGACTCTCCCATCAACATACCTCTGCCTATGGAACTAGGCAACCACATCTCCATGGAAAATGAGGTGTTTATGCGAATATATTCCCTTTTGGACCCCAATCATGCTTGTTTCATTGTCAACCTCTTTGATCAAGCGCGAGAAATTGGCACTATCAAGACTCAAAAAATGGCAATGCTCGTCGCCCTAGATACTCTGGAACAACTTATTGCGAGATCCAAAGATTTACCAGAGGCCGAATCACTTTTATTTGGAATCAAAAGAGCAATAAATGAAAACCCTACCGCCGCATATTGGCTACTACAGTGGACGGGTAGAAGACCTATGGTGATGAGAAACCTTCTTGCAAGAAGTCTAAATAGCGTTATCCGGGCCAGCTTCTCAAGGCTACTAGTCTTAGCTCTACTGCGACTTCAGGATCGCTTGACTGATCCAAGCATCAAATCTTCAACTCAGGCAGCTGATTATCAACAAGAGTATATGGGGATATTTCAAAAGTTAATTGGTCGATTGGTGGCAATGTGGAATACGCTTCATTTCTACTCTCGTGCCTGGGATGATTATTTCGAGCTTCTTGTTCGAATTGCCAATCTTGGGCCCTATGAACTTGAATCACTTTTGAACCAAGGGTTCCTTCTTCGATGTTTAGAGATGATTTGGTTGGATCGCCATGACACCAAAGGGCTTAAAGACGCTTATCCCGCCTATGTCCGTCTTATTGAGAAAGGCAGGAAATTCTCACACTTCAAACTTACTGAACTCCTTGGCGTGTTTCTCGAAACCATAGATCTTGAGGCCAGCCCAGTGCAAGACGGTCAGTCACGAAGGAGCGATGATGGAAACTTGATCCTTTCATGCTCAGAAAGCGAGCTTGTGCTAGCTCTAGGCGAAAAAAGCGAACTAGTTCTCTTGAAAAAGGTGATAGAGCAGCAGGAAAATGTTGAAGCCAGTCGAAAGATTTTCAACATCTTTCTCAGCTTCACCCCAACCATGGATGACTTACTGGATAGTATTGTTCGCACACTTGAGGATGGCCTTGCGGTTGAACCTGCATCTCTTGCAAGTCCTTTCCTGGAGATAACGTTACTATTTTGTAGCATTGTTCCCGACATGGACCGTGTTCGTGGTCTCATTGAGTTTGCTACACGATCAGTTGATTCGATAAACAACACTGGTGGGCGTGACCATATTTCATTCATCCAGGCTATTGCAACCCTCAACAATGAAGCAATCATTGAGAAAGAGGATTTATTCTTTTTCTCACTTGTTCTAGAATTTGCTCCTTATTGGGCTCCTACTCTACTTCAGTACGAGGACAAGTTAGTACGAAACTCAGCCTACGAATATCTACAGGAAATCCTTTTTTCCAAAGACCTGGATGATACATCGGAGGCTACACGACAATTTTATCAACGCACAGGTCGTCAATTAGGGCAAGCCTGTGTCGAGAAGTTGCGAGTGACTTATCTTGCCACCTCCAATGCCCACATAGTAGTCGATGCTTCAACCGTCGAGCTAATCCAGCAAGTTATTAACCTTTGCATGGAAAAATACTTTGATGAAAAAAATATCGAGAGTGATGCCGTTATCATAGAACGAGCTAAAGGTACATTTTCGAAATCCGTTTTCTTCCCATTAGTTATAATATTTCTAACAAGCTTGTGCAGCCGTCATATCAACCCTAGAGCAATACACAGTAGATATCCCTGAAGATATCGGATCAGGTATGATTTAAACCCAACTTAATGTCCTTAAATTACTTGATGCTGCTAAGTTGTTTGTTATTAACTTATGGATCTTTCCTTCTTTATCTCTATGATCAGGCCCTGACTTTCCTTCAGATACGTGGGAAGAAAACTCGGCAATTGCCAGTGACTCTGAGATTGGCTTAGCCACCTCACCATAGAAAATCAACAACGCTTAGAAGCCAAGCCCGCGGGAAGATACTAAAGCTCGCTTTTCTTTTTGGTATCCGAATATCGGAGAAGAAGCACCCTTGGTTCATTGAGGCAAAGTAAGGGTTGGCATGGTAACATCATCTTCTCTCAACGCGCTATTAACGACTTTTGTTATGACGCCCTTTCCCGAAATACTTTTATTGAAACGAAAAGGAGATTTGAATATGCGTTATACAATATTTTAAAACGAAGTCAATGAGCGACTCATGAAATACCCGGTTGACGCTCCGGTGCATCTTGTATGGAGTTTTTCTTTTATTGATCTGTCATTTCCTCAATCCAGCGTGTTTTATATGTAGATCAGAGGGAAAGAGGGAAGCAAGGTTCAAAATCGCCTTGTTGCGAGGTTCTCCTTTAATTAAACGTTCATATTCTTTACCAATTTTCTTCCCTTTTTCCCCAGGAAAGAGAAAGTCGGCCGATTTCAAGTTTCTTCTGTATATGTCCCGTTTTCTCCGGGAGTTTGTTTTCACTTCGACTTTTTACATCATTACTATACATACATACATGTTGGAGCAGAAGATACACCCTCAATCACTCAAGACGCCACTAGCTAGACCCTAAGAGGATTAATATATTTACAGCTGGACTCTTCTGATGTTCGAACCCCAAACCCCAACGTTAATGGTATGCTTGATGTAGCTACCAATGTGACCATCGCGGCATTTGAGTATTAACTTGCGCCTAAGTGTAGGTTTTCCGATTTTATTATTCAAAAGTTCAGCCCTGGCAAACTGCAGAAAAAATTCGTGAGTTTCTGCAGGTGAAAATGAGTAGAGAACCACCACGGTAATCAAGAATGCGTTGCAAAATACTCTATAATTGTGTCAAAGGGTTTACAATATGCTGACGCAAGGACTTAGCTTTGAGTTGTCTCGTGCGCAGCAGGAAACAATCGAAGACCTGCTTTCTCGGTATGTGGTCCCAAAGGCTCGAAACCAGGACACTGGTAACGAGGCAGCTTACTGATATATTTACATCAGTATTTTACTCCCTATAGGTTCCTGGAGAGAAGAAAATAGGACGCCATCAAAGGGGAGGCGATGGAAAAAGCTGCAACTACGTAAAGCAGCGAAAGGGAAGACGTCGGTGATATCGCCAAAGCCACAATCCCCCACCCCTACAATCTTGGACCACCTTTCAATAGGGTTTAATTCAACCATGAGGCAGTTAGAATTGCTCAGCATAAGGGAGCTTGTCCATTCTAAGGAGTTATCGCTAGAATCTGGAGCTGCCAATTCGAAGGATCTTTCGGCAAAGGACGAGAGCTCGGCGAAGCTACCAAGTCTCCAGCTGTCAGCTATCTTTATTTGCGAATCAACAGTCCCTGAGTTATTAGTTGGGTCTATATTCACCGCCGTGGATCAAATTTCAAGGTTGCAAGGCGACGAGATGGGAAGCAAAATACGCGTGGTTCGCCTGTCTAAAAATGCCGAAGCACGAATGGCGAATGCTCTCAAATTGGCTCGTACTGGTGTCATTGGGGTTGAACGTTGCCCATCTACCGAGATTCTAATTGACTATGTGCAAGAAAATGTACTCGCGTGATTATTTCTAATCATTTGACAACAACTGGGTATGAGGAGAGGCGCCGCATCTATTGAAAGAAGTCGAGAGGTGTTTCGGTTAGGTTATACCCAAGAAGAACGAGAAATGCGTTACTCGGTAGTAGCTACATGGGAGTTTCCCTGTGATGAGTCTAATTCAGTCTCTATACGACGAAGAATTCTCGCTGGGTTTCCAGCAGCGACATGGGACGGGGGCACATCCTAGATCTAATATCAGCAAAGGTTCCTATTTAGCCTTCAAACGCATGTTGAACAATAATACCTTTGTTACAACACTCCCAGCACCCACAGTAGCGCCTTTACCAATTGTCACCCCGGGCAAAATAGTAACATTGCCGCCTATCCAGCAGTCCTCTTCGATGTGAATCTCTTTACCGTACTCTGGACCTTTGAGCCCCCTTCTTATGGCAGGGTCCAAAGGATGTGTGCCAGCATATAGATTCACATTAGGGCCAAATAACGTCCTCGCACCAACCGTGACTAGACAGGTATCGAGCACAATGCAATTGTAGTTGATAAAAGCCCCTTCGCCCACCTTGAAGTTGTAGCCGTAGTCGGCCCGAATAGGAGGCTCTACCCATGGCTCATTCTCAAATAGAGCGTCATCTGCCTGCCGGTCGGAAGCCTGAGGCGGAAGAGGGCGTGTATCGCCAATGATACTACAGTAAAGACATTAACCCGGTTTGGTCTCTCTCTAAGGGCTACGTCCGGTCTCGGATACAAGGGGCCCATGATCGCTGTATTTGGAGTGTAGTTACTTACTCCCTCCAAAGCTCAACACGTCTTCTTCGAGTTACCTCGCCCGAGTTATTGTACCTATCACAGGCAGCTTTACACTTCTCTCTCTCTGCAATCAACTCCGGCGAAAAGGCCGTGTACAACTCTCCACGCAGCATCTTCTCCCGCTCCGTGGGCGACTTTGCCGGATCAGACATGATTTATGGTCTTTCCCGAAGATAAGGAGCCTGTGATTAGATATTCCGGCTGGCTGATCTGCTTGGTTCCTGTATTTTTTGCTAAACAGCTGCCTTGTGCCGTTGAAATTGACATCTCGATGTTGTTACGGAGATGCCCGCTATATTATTATTCCGCTCCGGCATACTTGCGGTAAGTTCGCAACGGACAAACTGTCCGGCCCAGATTCTTCCACTTGATTTCTCGTCGATTGATCCAACAGTAAAAAATAGACCAACTTATGACCTTTTGATGCTTGCTGAGGAAAGAAACCGGGCCAGCGAATATGGCAGTTAGGGCTCAAATTAGCCCTCACGAGCGGTCGTGTAGTGTAGCGGTTATCACATCGGATTCTGATCTCAAAATGTCTGAACTTCCGATAACCCTGGTTCGATTCCTGGCATGACCTTTCTTTTTTGCTCCGCGAATAATGTTGCCGGCTGCACAATGTCTTGCTGTCGATGTACTGATGTGGAATGGTTTTCTTTTTACTCTTTGGCTGCGAGTTGAATGCTTTTACTTAATTGAGAGGTTATATCATTCGAAAGCAGAAAAGATATATACAAGTCCTATCACGGCTCCCTTACAGGGGAAGATTGTCTTCCTCCTCGACTCTTGTTGCGCGGATCTGCGAGTTTATTTCCTTTAAGGCCTGGATTTGAGGGTTTTGGCACTCCTTGAGAAAGATATCAAAAACTTTGGTAGAATGAATGAACCAAATTGCATTTTTCCCCAGCGAAGTACAGAGCATGATATCCGGGTTTGCGCGCAGTAGCAGGCCGACAATATCACTTAGCCCCTTAGAGAGAGCTTCCATAAGCGGTGTGGCATTGTAGATATTCTCGGTATTAGTCTTCGCCCCTTCATCCAACAAACACTGTACGACCTGTGGGAAATTTCTCTGAACTGCAACTTGTAAAGGAGTGTCGCCTCCGCTATTTTTCATTTCGATATCAGCACCGTGGCCTCTAACCATTGCTTTGATGAAGACTTCGGGATGCGCCCAGGCTAAATGGAGCGCCCCCATCCCGTAACTGTTTTTAGCGTGAACGGACACCCCCGAATCTAGGAACATCTTCACTGCCCACATATGTCCCAATCTCGCAGCTGCGAGAAATGGTGTCTCCTCTCCAGAATATCTTCTTTTGAACGTTGAGGTGCTTAGAGGATCTGCTCCGCGCTGGACAAGTTTCTCAACCCACTTTTTATTTCCATGGCGTACGGCTAGGTGGAGGATCGAGATTTGTAGATTACATATGGTATTGATATGCAATCCATCATCTAACATCGTGGTACCCACTTCCTCGAAGTCTTGGATCATTGCAAAAATGAACAAGGCTTCCTGTCTTTTTGCTTTTTGGACTGGGTCTAGATCCCGCCTTACGCGTATATAGCGGGCAAAGGTACGCATAATGGACGGCCGGCCTGGCGTGAAGGGATTTTCGTCTCTAGGCTCATGGACTCCGGCAGGTTTCTTTACCTTGACAGGTTCGTCGGTAAGCCCCCATACCAAATCTGCAAACTTCCGCGAAGGATGATGGCGAAGAACCTCGGCAGCAGACAAGCATGCCCCCTGGCTCAGCAGAAATTCGGCCATGATGTCCTGATCCCATTTTTGAGCAAGGGCAAGTGGTGTCATCTCGGTGAAATCAATAGCGTTGACATCAGCACCATTTTTTATTAGCAGGCGGGCTACTTCCAAGTGACCTCTCCTAGACGCAAGGTGAAGCGCGGTGGATCCAGTCATTGTGCACCTAAGATGGATCCTAGGTAAGAGTAGCTTCACGATCTCCAAGGAGCCGAAAAACGCTGCTGAATGGAGAGCAAAGGTGAGTTTACGGTTCCCATATCTGCGATAATACCCCCGCCTTTTTGTCGTATCTTGGAGCTTGCTGAGATACCTTAGAAGCGTAATTGGATTGCCTCGTTGAATAGCGATGACTAGTGCGGGGCGGCGCTCTGACTCTGATGCAATAAATTCGTGCTCATCTTGCTGGTGCACCAGGTTATCAAAGTCTTGGTGGGAGAGCTGAGAGGTGCGGAAACGGACGGCTTCAGTAAGACGGCGGCTACCAGCACGTTTGACGCAGGAGTAGTCAATAACGGGTATATAGCTGAGTACAGCATCGAGAAGCTCCAGAGGCAGGTGTTCGATAGTCAATCGATTGGTTCCATTTCCTTGACTAGCCTCACCCTGGGGCGATTTCGCAGGTAGAAGGTCGGCTGAGATAGACATAATGCCAGCTTTTGTTTCCTTGAAAGCTGCTTTTCTTTCCTCGTTACTAGAGAGAGATATACATGTCTTTAAATAGTTGATACTTTATCTGGTGGTAGTGAGTCACTGGAAAACCTGTTGGGCTTTTGACTCATACTTCAGTGGATAACTGCAACCTAGCTAAGTAAACTAGGTAGGTTATTGGCCATCGGGAGATAGCAGCCAACTCTTCGATGCGTCATCTAAAACGTCAAGGAGTCACCGGCATAAAGCGTCTCATTGCTAGTCCTCTTTTCGCCCTCCGACCGTGTATATTCTCATTCAATAGCTGATGTTGACGCTTGAATTCCCCGACTTTGGCGCGCGCATAACCGCTCACGTGATCACAGGGATTTCCAACGAGAAAACGCGCATAAAATTCCACAACTTGGGGCGTAGATACTCACTGTTTGTGAGATACTATTCTTTTTTTTTCGCCTGGTTTCCCTTGCGCATAACTCTTACATTGCAGAGATGGTGCATCCTGCCAGAGTTGGCGTCCTCGGTGGCGGTCAATTGGGCCGCATGCTGATGGAATCGGCCAACCGCCTGAACATCCAGATGAACATTCTCGACTCTGAAAATTCGCCAGCTAAGCAGATCAGTGCGAACAGTGCCCATGTTACTGGCTCCTTTATGGATCCGGAAGCGGTACGCAAGCTGGCTGATGTTAGTGATGTACTAACCGCTGAGATCGAACATGTGGATACCTATGCTCTGGAGGGGGTTGAATCGCTTGTCAAAGTCGAGCCGAGCTGGAAAAGCATCAGAATCATTCAAGACAAATATGCGCAAAAGCAGCATTTATCGAAGCATAATATTCCTATGGCCGATTATCGGGAGATCAAAGATAACACTGTAGAGGAATTGGCCAAAATTGGAGAGGAGTTTGGATACCCATTTATGTTGAAGTCGAAAACCGGAGCTTATGATGGAAGAGGTAGGTCCTGTGGCAGGCTCTTATCAATCAATTTATTGTTTACTAACCGCGATTTTTGCAGGCAATTTCACCGTGAAGGGTGAGTCAGACATACGCCCCGCCTTAGAGGCCTTGAAAGGGCGACCACTCTATGCAGAGAAATGGGCTAAATTTAGAATGGTGAGTGACACTTTTCAATACCTCATGGTCTTGCTCTAGCCTACTTAATGGTTATCGTATTCAGGAGCTTGCGGTTATGGTTGTCAAAACTAAAGACAACGTCTTATCGTACCCGACAGTCGAAACTGTCCAAGAGGAGTCAATATGCAAATCGGTCTATGCACCAGCACGAGGTGTATCGGACAAGGTTAACGAGCGAGCACAAGAGTTAGCAAGGAATGCCGTTGCTGCCTTTGAAGGGAAGGGGGTCTTTGGTGTGGAGATGTTTCTTCTAGACGATGACTCTCTTCTCCTGTGCGAGCTTGCTAGCCGAATTCACAATTCCGGCCACTACACCATTGAAGGATGTGGTCTGTCTCAATTCGACACTCATCTGCGAGCAATTCTGGATCTGCCAATCCCACCGCAGAGTTTGCAGCTAAGACAGCCGTCGATCATGCTCAACATTCTCGGGGGATCCGCTCCCAATTCCCATTTAGATGTTGCAGAATTTGCACTCTCGATACCAAATGCCAGCATCCATCTCTATAGCAAAGGTGACTCTCGGCCGGGCCGCAAGATGGGTCACGTAACCGTCACTGCACCGACAATGCAGGAAGCAGAAGCCATCATACAGCCACTTATTGAGCATGTCAATGGCAAATCAACATCGGCACCGGCAGCACCATCTAGATCTCTGTCTACCGTGGGGGTAATAATGGGGTCTGACAGCGACCTGAAGACCCTTGTTCCCGGATTGAAGCTCCTTGAAGAGTATTTCGGCATTGTACCGGAAGTTGATATCACCTCAGCCCACCGCACCCCCGATTACATGGCGGAGTACGCCTCGAGAGCTGCTTCTCGTGGCATCAAGGTTATTATTGCAGCTGCTGGTGGTGCTGCTCATCTGCCTGGAATGGCAGCGGCACACACATCACTGCCTGTCATTGGCGTGCCTGTTAAGGGCAGTGCCTTGGATGGGGTAGACAGTCTATACAGCATCGTGCAGATGCCCAGAGGTATGTACCCCCCATCTGTCTCCCGTCAATTCGATATTAACGGTACTCTAGGCGTTCCTGTTGCAACTGTCGGGATTAACAATAGCATTAACGCGGCTTTGCTGGCAGTGAGAATACTGGGAGCCTTTGATGACAGGTTACGCCGAAAGGTCGAGGAGTACGCCGGAGCAGCGAAGGCTGAGAACCTCGATATCAAGGGGGTCAAGCTTAGGGATATCGGCTGGGAGAAGTACTACGAGCAAATGGAGAAGAAATGACACGGTGTTTACCGACTATGATACGTCTAAACGCCAACTCAACGAACAAATTTTCACAAGCAACAGAAGACCCACAGCTACCAATACTGAATAGCCGTAGAGATCATAATAATCACTCGCTCTCGCGCCGTAACAACTGCTTCGTCCCTTCGTCTTCGCTCTTTGTCTTCCACAAGGCGACACCACGTGACCGCGCCGAAACGACGTCGGCGACAGAAGCCAGCCAGGCTTAAGGCCGAGCGAAAGGAGAGACGAACCACGCGAGACGACATCGACGCTCATATCGGGCCCGTCGGAAGATAGTATTAAGTGAATCCTGCGGGTAGACACCACTACGTTTGCCCATAATGTCTTCCGCTGGCGGAGGCGGAAAAGGTAAGCTGTCAGCCCAGACACTGCGTCATCCATCTGGCCAACCCATATCAGCGAGCAGACAGCTAATCTTTGACCGTTGATGATGCGGAAATCTAGTGCTGAATCTGCCAGCCAGCTCTGATCCCAGCTTTGTCGATGCTTCTGGATACAAGTTCAAGGAAAAGGACTTTAAAGCGGGCAAAATCAGAGTGAGGAAGCCGATCTCGAAGCTGGCTAATGGCGTTTCCGAGCAGGGTAAGATATCGCTTAAATCTCACTTAATCTCAGTTCCTTCAGCTAACGAAGGAACGTCTACTGTAGGCTCAAGAGACGCTGAACAAGAGCGAGGCTCTTCGTCACCCATTCTACCAGTCATGGACGCCGGCACCATGGCCGCGTTTCCTACCGGCAAACCGAGAGAAACCAAGCTCGAGACCGTGATCTGCAAGCACTGCAAGAAGCCAGCCCTGAAGCAGTCCGCCGCCGAGCACATACGCGCGTGTCTGAAGGCTAAGCAGGAGAAGGCTCGGAAGAAGAAAGAGGCCCGAGAGGCTAACCGGACAAAGGACAAGCCAACAGACAAGGATGGCAATGAAGACGCCGAGGGAGAAGTTGTGGCAATGAAGGGTCAGAAGAGCGCGAAGAAGAGTGCCACCGAGGAGGGCTCAAAGAAAGGCAAAAAGCGGAAGGTCGACGTGGACGAAGACAAGGAGCCAAAGAAGAAGAAAAAGAAGGACGAGCCGAAGCCTAAGGTCCCAAAGCCCAAGGGGCCGGTGGATGTCGAGAAGCAATGCGGCGTCATACTTCCGAACGGGGCCCAGTGTGCACGATCACTGACGTGCAAAAGCCATTCTATGGGCGCGAAGCGAGCGGTTCCCGGACGGTCGTTGCCGTATGACATGCTACTCCAGGCTTATCAAAAGAAAAATCAAGCACGCCAGCAAAGTAGGTCGCCCGCATACACTGGATGTACTCTGCATACGATGTTGACTGTGACTAACTCCATGACTAGAGGCTGCTATCGATGCAAACGCCCCCATACACGACGACATCGAAGGGGCTGGTCCCATCGACTCAGACGAGGAAAAGGACGCGGTCATGGCTGGATTGGCGAGATCGTGTCCTATACCGCTCGTGACGCATCCGCTGATGTCCACGAGACGCAAGTACCACTTAATTCGCATGAAGGAGATGTTCTCTCAGGCTCTCGGGGGCGGCGGAGGCGGTCTCTTCTCTGGCGACTCTGTCTTCCCGGGACGGAGCCTGTTCTCAAGATCAGAATCACCTCCATTCGCGTCCGCGGGGACGGGCGGCACCGGCGACAGCTCGTTACAGCAGCTCCAGGATGCCTCCCGGAAGTCATCCCTATCACAACAAGCGGCTCAAAACCGTGCCAGCCAGTCCGGCATTTCTTCTAAACCTGTCACAGCTTCTTAACCCTGTTTTAACATACCCATGATCTCTTTGTGCACTTGGCGTCGGGTCTGCATCGGCTTCCACAGCCCGGTCACGGTCGGTTCGGGAGTTCTGGATGGCGGTGGAGTTTTTCTTTTTCTTCATGTTCTTCTCGGTCTTTAGTCTTGCTTTTGTCGTCTTTGGTCCCTGTTTGCGCTTTGGATGAGGCCTATGATACCCCCGAGTCGCTGAGTGTACGAGTTGTTCTGAACGCAGGATGATTCCTTCGCGGAATTTGAAATCTACCCAAGCTTGCAGCCTGTCTCTACGTAGTCCTCATGTCCATGTAGTCCTGTTTCCTCGCTATCTGGGGGGCCACGCGACCTGTAGATCCAAAAAAAAAGGCCGCTCCCCACGCCTTAAATAAAAAAAAATAAGGCCCAGATGGCTCGTCGTCTATTTCCCGCCCATCTCAACTCTCGCCATCTCTCTCGCTGTCCCTCTCACACGGCAGACCACCTTAAGTAACTAGCATTCTCTGCTGTCTTTTGCGCTGCTCCAACTGAATAGGAACAGGAACCAGCAGGTTGAGCAGTGTCCGTGAACCACGCCCGCTACCAACGCCACGTCGCGAGACGGCCGTGGCCCCGAGTTCCTTCGCTTGCACCCACAGGCGCATTCCTTCACGCCAGATAACATGGGGAATTCCGTTCCGGACCTTGATGCGATCGGGATAAAGGCAGAAGCCCACCTCGCGGACCAGTTTCGACGAGAGGTCGCGCACCTCCTCGGCCGTTCGTCGCTATCCTTCCCAGGCGCGCAACCCGTCAGTTTCGCATCACACCATCTTCGCGAGCTACAGGAGAAAGATTACTACGTGTGCGAGAAAACGGATGGCATACGATGTCTTATGTATTTCGCGCGAGGAGACCCGGACTCCGACACCCCGGAAATTCACTACCTGATCAACCGCAAGAACGAGTACAGATTCATACCCGGCCTGCATTTCCCCATGCCCGATGACGATACATTCCAGAGCTTCCATGTGGACACGCTCGTGGACGGCGAGCTGGTTAACGACACCTACGAGGATGGAACTGAGCAGCTAAAGTATCTGGTTTTTGACTGCCTGGTCCTCGACGGGACGAGCTTGATGCATCGTACACTCGACAAGCGGCTGGCGTATTTCAAGGAGAAGGTTCTCAAACCATACAACGCCATGTACAAAAAGTTTCCTGAAGAGAAAAGGCACCGTGTCTTTGCAGTGGAGGACAAGTCAACCCAGTTCAGCTACGGTATCGAAATGATGTTTCGAGAAATCATCCCGAAGGTGAAGAAGATCCACGGCAACGACGGTCTGATATTCACCTGTCGAAGCACGCCATACAAGATCGGAACAGACGAGCATACCTTGAAATGGAAACCGCCAGAGGAAAACAGTATAGATTTCCGGCTCAGGTTGGAGTTCCCCTCTATCGAGCCGGACTCGGAAGACGAGGCGGATGGAATCCATGACGCTTACCCGGATTATGATGCCATGCCGACTTGTCACCTCTTTGTATTGCATAACAGAGGGGAATATAACCATTTTGCCACAATGCACATTGTCGATTCCGAATGGGAGAGTATGAAGGCTTTACAAAAACCCCTTGACGATACTATCGTCGAATGCATCCAGGACGAGCAGGGTCGGTGGCGCTTCATGCGATTCAGAGATGACAAGACGGATGCAAACCACATCTCGACTGTCGAGAAAGTATTAGAGAGTATTCAGGATCGGGTCAGCGAAGATCAACTGATCAGCACAGCTCCTGCAATCAAGGCTGCGTGGAAGCGAAGGCAAGCTCAGGCTGCCGAGGAAGAAGCCGCAAGAAGAAGAGGCACAGCAACGAATGGTATCTCAAATGGAGCTAACGCAGGGGCTAAGAGGAAGTTTGGAGAGTAGGACGTTCACATCTTACCCTCCTCTCAGTTCCCATTCCATTTATGTTTATGATATACCCCCGCCGAAACCAGTCAAAAATGCCCTCGTTTGTACTCATATGCCCTGCTTGATTATTCCTGACTACGACCCTGATGGCTTTGCCATAGCATTTCTAGATTTTGTACAACTATGATCCTTTTGGCGCACTGGTCTCGGTATCTCAATCCTGGTCTCACTCGGTGTTCTGTCTAGGAAATAAATATACCCTCCATGGGGCTGTGTCCCTTAGTCACGCATTATGAAATCGCAGACCAGAATATGTTCATGTTTTATCGTGTTTGCGCTTCCTCCTTATAACCTATCAGTTCATGGAGGTCTTGAATATGATACATTCCCTAAATAGATGACCACACAATGTTAAATGACCTAAGCAGACAAGATCTCAGTACTCGAAATCATCGTCCACAGCTCCCTTGCCGGAGGTATCTTTAGAGACGCTTTCTTGTCTCCTATACATTTCTGCAACCGATTTTGTAGTAGTAGCTTCATCTGGCTTTTTGTCGTCTCTTGCCTTGATGTATCGCGGAAATCGCAAAGAGATGCCCTTGGTTGCAGAGCCGCCAGTGTTGCCAATCACTTCATTGCTGGCAGCACTATACCGAGGGCTAAGTGTTAGATCTGCAGCCTTGACTTCCCACACGAACCTGGGTTCAAACCAAACGTCCGGCTGATCCTTGGGAACGGTTGAATGAAGGTAGAACGGCTTCGGTCTGTCAATAACCAGTGGGCTAAGGGTGTTATGAAGTTCCTCGAGGACGGCTTCAGAGAAGCCGGTGCCGATGTTGCATATTGTTTCATAGTTTTGAGTTGATGGATTGTAGGCGGCGAGTAAGAAAGCTCCATAAACAGACGTACGTTTACCGCGTCCGAAGTAGGCACCCAAAACAACAAGGTCTAGTGAATCGCCAATTCCAGCAAGATAATCTTTCTTAACCTGTGAAATTGTTAGCTTTATGCATATCTTGAATAACTATAGTAACCAAGGTGAAACTTACTTTAAGCCAATTTCTACTTCTCTTACTTGGCTCGTAGCCACTATCTGCCGTATCTAGCATTTTCACCATTATTCCCTCACACGAGGCTTTCACACTCTCGTCGAGCATGGTTTGAATTTCCTCAAGATCGTTCGTGTTTCCGTGTTGGGCAAATGCAAACTCTCCCTCAATTGGGGCAAACGCTCCATGTAGTAATTCACGCCGCTCTCTTAGGGTCTTTTTAACAGTAGGCTGCATAGTGTCAGTTACGATTATTCGAATTCAAGACCCCTTAGGAGAATTACTTACCTCTCCGTTCAAAAAGAGCAAGTCAAACGCGAAAACACAGACCTTGACCTTTATATCTTCTGCCTTTACATCTTTGCGTTTTCTCGTCATCAGCTGTTGAAATGGCAAAACCTTTTTGTTGACAGTGTCCCAGGCGACCGTTTCACAGTCGAGCACGAAACTATGCGTGCCCGGTCTGACCCAGCTTTCTAATTTTTCAAGAATGTCTGGATATTTTTTAGAAAGGTCTTCCGAGTTTCGAGAGAAAATTGCGCAAAGACCTTCTCCGTCTTTTTTCAGAGAAGCGGAGGCTGCTGGAAAGTCCTTTATCGTGTCTCGTGAAACATAGTGTATCTGCGCTCTCTCACCATCATACTTGTATTCACAAGTAAAGTCTTTTCCTTCAAACCGGTCAAGGACTTCACTAATGGACTTCGTTGGTTTAGCCAACATAGGTTTTAATGGAACGCCTGGCTGTAGTTTGCAATTGTCTGGAAGATTGAATATACCATGCTGTAACATGGCTGGAATGATTACTTCATATGATGGAAGCTCGCTAAGAAAGAGTAAGTCAGCTTAAGTATGGTTGAGCGTCTTGTATAGGAATGAACAAACCTGTAAACAGTCTTAAGGATATCCTCGCCTTTAGCAAGTTGTTCCGTGCTAGGAGTCTGCCCCCCGGATATTTCAGCCTCATGCGCAACCATAGCATGCGCCAGGGCAACGAGCACAGTTTTCTCTGCCAGCCCAAGCCGAAGTTTACCCTCTAAGAAACGAACAATGAATTTTGCCTCACTGGCACCACCTCTATCCTTGGTGATGTCGATAGCTTTCGATCCTTTGCCGGCTTTATCAGCATCAGCAGCTGATAGCAGCTTTTTAATGCCAGCAATTTTTCTATCCTGGGATCCAGTGCCTTGCGTTTTAGCAATAGTCAGCAGACCCTCGTGGACTCCTCGTACAGTAAGGGCCTTTGGTTTGAACATAGTAGGCTGATTGGAACGACTCTTCGCAGCGACTAAACCCAGATCTCCGATTTCGTTTTGGTCGGCTTTGATAACCGCAAGGCTGCGTCCAGTCGATTCACCGACAGCTTTCATGATCAGTGACTCTCCAATTCCTAGCTCTATGCCAGCATAGTCCGCCGCCAACTTATTTATCATAAGTTGAACAGTTGAAAGCAAGTCACTTGGAGTAAGCCTGAGTACTTGACGGAGAAAAAGGGCGCAATGAGATAGTATGATAAGACGCTTCGTAGTCATCTCAACGTGTGAGAAAGTGGTGCACAATGCAGCATAGGGAACGGGCTCTCCGGCTTTCCAATCGGGAAATAAATCCTTGGGTTTAGACGCAAGAGTACTCTGCACCTGTTTTGTTTGCTTGGCCACGGCTTTCTTTTTTTCTTGCGCCTTAATTGGTTTCTCTTCCAGCTCATCTTCCTCCACGTCTGAAGCTGTATCCTCCTCTGCTGATGAAAGTTCTGGGTTCGCTTCTGGTTCTGCTCCCTCATGGTGAGTTTTCCCCTTTGAATCGACGCTATCACGGCCTTTCTCTACCATGGATATTTGTCTCCCGTTGTCGTCCTGAGGTAACCTCCTTCGCCGTTTTGTGATAGGTTGATCATCGTCCTCGTCCCTTTCAGCCGGTGTAATCTCTTTCAGCTTCCGTCTCCTAGCTACAGGTGACTCAGATTCACTCTTTGTTCCACCAGATAATATTCCTCCATCTATCTCCTCGTTACCAATTGGAGGTGGAGTGTGTTTATCAACGATATCACGCAACTGCTTTTCTGGTGTTCGTGGATTTCCAGCTAGATCTTCCGCCTCATGTTTAACATTTTCTTCCTTTGGCTCTCGATTGCTGCTCGCACTAGATGAGAATGCGAGGGTTGACTGCTTTTTGGGCGCGGGAGTGTTATTCGACCCGAAAAATTTCCTGAAGTGTGCAAAATTATACATTAGCAAATTGAGTCGACGATCAACATTACCCAGGAAGTAATTGCAGCTTCACTGGACGTGAAGCTGTGATTTTCCAGCAATTAACAGTAACAGGCACGTTACTGCCGCACGCACCAAATAGTCGACTGGGGGTCTCTCACATACCCAAGAGTTGACTGCTTCGAGCCAGATTTTGAAGGCATAGTTACAAGAGTGTGAGCTCGGCTGGCACGAATGTTTGGCTGAAAAGAAATCGTGTTCTGTTGAATGCGATAGTACGATGGAAAGGTCTCTGCTCGCGCAACGTGCCTTAAGTATATAAGGAAGCGCATTGACATGTGACGCGTAGTAGAAGAAAGACGAAGTCCGGGGAGAAATCTATTAAATGAGGAGTACGCATTAGAGGAAGGACGCAGAGGTAGTATGCGTGGACCACAGCGAGGCCACCAAAGGAAGTCTAGATAGCCAAGGCATGCGCCAATATAGACATAGTTCCCAGCAGCTTGTTGTGTTAGTATACGGCTATGCCATTGCCAGAGCCTAGTAAGGTGTTAGCATCCAGAATGATCTGATTTTATATCGCGAGGATGTTTAACGCGACTTTCGAAGTCGAGCCGCGCGCCACAAGCGCGTCGCCCGCGCGTTTAATTAGTTAAGCACGTGACTTGTTAGCGCGCCGGGCGAGATGGGAACCAGAAAAGCGCAAGTAGAGCGATCCTGGAAATAGAAGTTTTACAAGAAGCAATTCAAATGGTAACTCCAGATAATTATAATAGGCCCTATAAAGGTATATATGCCATGTTGTCATGTTAAATGAGCTATAGTCTTCATACATGATCAGTTTGATAGAGGATTGCCAACAAACAAAAACGAATGTGTGGGAGCGACTGGATCATATAGATACAGGGAGCCCCATATAAGCCAATACTAATTTCAAGGAGTGACCGATGTTTGCTCGCCTAAAATATCTGGTGTTCGAGGCACTTGACGGATACCTACGTTGTCCGCCTACCGCTGAGGGGCCCTTCAAACTGACTCGCAGCTAGCTAGAATCTCTTTTTGCCCCTCATGACTCTGGACAGCGGCGTGAACTCTGCTTGGTTGGTGTTTTCATTAGCAACTGCAGTTGAAGCACTGTGCGAGAGAAAGTTGTTGAACCCGGGGGGGATGGCAGTGGGGATTGCGGTAGGGATGGGAGGAATGGCGGTAGGGATGGGAGGAATAGCCGTTGGGATTGGAGGGATTGGTGGGATAGCCGTGGGAATAGGAGGGACAGCCGTAGGAATAGGAGGAATAGCCGTAGGGATAGGAGGGACGGCCGTGGGAATTGGAGGGATCGTTGGGATAGCCGTAGGAATAGCCGTAGGGACCGGGATGGTTGGAATAGGCGGGATTCCAGTGGGAATGGGAATCTGCTCTACCTCTGGCTTGGAGTCCTCAGAAACACCAAATTTCTCGTTGCGGCGCTGAAGTGGCGGAACTCCTACAGTCTTATAAATATAGGAACATGCTGCAATTCGGAGGGATATCTCACCAGAATCTTGACAATACTTGTTTCCAACGTCACGCATCTGGTTTCGTTCAGCCGGAGAACACTTCTGAGAACACTGGTTAAGATGGTCTTGGTATGCTTTATTACGGCACAGGCACTGAGCGCTTGGGAAGCTACAGCCAAAACGTCTGGAGTTCTGGAGGCCCTCATTGACGCAGCCCCTCTAAAGTTATGTTAGTCAAATGACATAATAATTTGAACGATGAAGAGAATATTATCCTCATACTGGGCATGGTGGCAGGCGGAGGATTGGGCCAGGGTCTGCAGCCATGACTGCAGCCACCATCATGGTAGCTGGAAGAAGAATGGAGAGCTTCATCTCGGGAAATGCAGAAAAGGTTTGAAGAATGTTATTAGACAAAATCTGGTTTGATTGTACGGAGGCCCGATTCAAAGAATTGAGGATGATGAAGAAAGAGCAGGAAGGAGGAATATTTATATCCAGTTACTGGCAATAACCAGGGTCAACAAAGTGTAAATAGCGAACACACAGACCGTTTACAACCCCTGTCTCTGCACAGTTAACGGCGAGGATGTTTCTATTTGCTGTTACTTCGGCAAAACGGAGAGCGAATGAAAGTCTCCTTTGTAACGCAAGGGGGTTGCACGCTGGATGGGTATGATTAGTAGCCCCGGCTGGTCATAGCGCAGAGATGGTAGCATACCAGCTTCTGGATGGCGAGACAAATTACGCATGGCTTTCCTAGCTTGATAAGGGGGTGTTTTTCCAGTGCGCCTTAGTTGTATATAAGCCGGGTCACGTACGGAGTACAGTCATGTTCTCGACAACCCTGAAATTCGTAAGTCTCGAAATAGGATCGAAATGAAAAAGTATTAGACTAGGCATGTGAGCACTATCTATGGCTCTGATATAGAGTTAGATCTTTGTGAGGTAACGTTAGCCCAAAGGGTTGTATCCTTCTTGGTATCATGTTAAATGTAGATGCCGGAAAGCCAGGATAGAGTGCAATTATTCTCCTTTTGAATCCAACCGGAATGGCCGATCATCCGGATATGAAGGCAACTTCAAGTGGAAAGTGGAAATATGCAAATCACAAGGTGGGCAGTATAACTGGTTTGTCAGTCCTATTTGACTGAAGGTTAGTAAATAGGGGACTGTTATCGCATGTTCTGAATAAACTCTTCGCATTAGAAGATTAAAGTGGCAGCAAGAGGTTGTAGCAAGCTGTCATTGAAAGCATTGAGATATCTCTCGCCACGCATCGCTAAGGGCTTCGTTCCAAATGAGTCTTCCTCGTTTCCGCGTGTGACTCTTCGAACACACTATAGGAGGGCGAGATGGAACAGCGTGCTTATGGGGATAGCTTTGGAGGTATATGGCAATTAAATCAGTACCACGCCAGAGCTCCGAGGTAAGCAAACAAGCGGGTAAACAGGTATTTTCCATCAACACTGTCCCCAGGCTGGTCCAGTCTTCGGGCGGAAGGAAGACGACGAAGAGCGATGAATCCGCCTTAATAAAACAGACCATGAGCGTTCCACAAAGACGGAAGCTGGGATGTTAAGGCATATAGCCTCACCAATTCCGCGTTGAACTGATGTAACCGAGGAGGACGTGACGAGCTAAAGATCCCATCGAATTTGGACGTTGGAAAAAAAGATATTGTCACATGACCAAGTTATACCGTCAATGATATTGGTGTATTACATAATCGAACAGCTCTCCCGATCTTGTGGTTTGCGGCAAATCGAACGCGTAGAGAGAATGGTATAGCAAATGTTTGCAAACGCTGTTGGGACAATGAACCCCGAGTGGAAAAGCAGTGCTAATGGAGGACACACGCCAGAAGGTCTTTCAAAAGGTAACATTTTACTTGCAATATATACGTACATGGGTACTGATCATCCCGTTTAGCTTCGTCCTCCTTGCGTGGAGCTTAGCTCCATCAGCCTGAAGTTCAAAGGAAATCTGGCGTCATCGAATGATGTACTGAAATCCTTACGGGCACTGTATGAGGTGTTGAGTGATGTCACGGTGTACAGCGGGCTGGATGAAAAGCTCGCCGAATATATTTTCTTTCCGTTGTCCCAGACATTCAATGAAAGTCAGCGTATCTCCGCCCAGTGCGTTGAGTTGGCTGTCAAGTGTCTACAAGTTTTAGTTGACAAGGGATGGCGCTCAAAGCTTTCTCCCCAGCTGGGCACACAACTTCTCCTTCTCATGACTCTTGTTTCAGGGGGTACACCTACTCAGCGTCAAAACCAAGGAGGGTCAACTCTTGCTAGACCGCGTTCCGAGGAACTGATTATTGCGGCATTTGACTGTGTTTCTTCCTTATGCAATGCACTACATGGATCAAAGGAGCAAGCGTCTGTTTTCAATGACGTAGGTTCTACCACTGTTATTGACCAAACAGTCTATGTTTTACTCGAAGGAACTGTTGAGGGTGCATCGGACGCCATTCAAAGATCCGCCGCAACTGCATTAAAAGCTCTACAGTCTCGTATTACGGATCGAGTGGTATTAGCTAGTCTTTTACCTCGAACTGTTTCTTCTCTTACCAAAACGCTTCATTCGACCTCTCAGTCGCGACGTTCCTACAAATTATTTTGTGTCTGTCTGGACGTCCTCACATTGAACATCCGCTTTGTATTGAACGACTTAGCTGCCTCTTCGACAGATATCACCACTCAAGAAGCCACCGAAACAGGCCCACCCGTCCTAGATAAGTCGTGGCTCAATGCGACTGTGTCCCAGATCAAATTAGCACTGTCAAATGTTATCCGGCTGAGGAATCATGAAAGACCCGAAGTTCGGCATCGCCTTCTGGGCTTGTGCTTGATGGTTATTGAAGATTGTCCGGAGACCCTTGCAGACTCCTTGCCCATGATGGTTGAAACGATTGTGACCTTAGCGTATAACGATAGCAATGAGCACGAGAATGAAGCTACTAGTGCTTTAAAGCATATTCTGACATGCTTCGAGGCCGTCGTAGGCGTCCTCAAATCAAGCTTACATACCTGGGTAGTTGCCCTTCCTAGGGTTATGCAGTCAAATGACGACTCTGCAAAACACCGAGCCATACGACAGATATCCACCGCTTTTCAAGCACTGTCAGAAACTCACGTTACATCCTCCATCCTTGACGATAGTATGACAACCAGCCTACATAACAGTATATCCGCGATAATCCAATCCACTCCCAAGACTCCTCAAGCTTTGGGGCCGTCTATAGACCCAGGGCTCGCGGTGCTTCAAACCAACTCCGCCACTCAATCCATCGTGTTCCAGCCCATAATATTTGAACGGAAAAGTCAGAAGGATACCTTGTCCGAAATCCAGACCTTGATTGGCAAACTGGGCAGTATTGACATGTCCTTCAACATGACCAGATCCATGATAAACAGGCTCCATCAATCTTCAGGTGACTCCTTTGTGTCATCGTTCTGGCTGGCCCTGTCCTTCTTGAGAAGCACCTCATCGGATGTTCTTATGATCGATGACATCCTCAATTTAGAAATCGGATACTCAACATTTTCACGGCCACAGTTGATCGAAGAATTATACTCTATATCCCTGCCAATCTTAACGGAATTCCAAGGCACTGACTCTGAGGATTGGCGTACCCCAGCTCTCGCACTTGAGGCAGTTGCATTACAGGCGATGCAACTACAGGAGTCTTTTCGAACTGAACTAATTGACACCTTATATCCAATTTTGCAGTTAATGGCATCTAATAATCCACTTCTGCAAAATCATGCGATGACATGTCTTAATATAGTGACTGGATCTTGCAACTATACCAGCGCCAGCTCGTTGATAATTGATAACGTTGATTATTTGATAAATTCGGTGGCCTTAAAACTCAATACTTTCGATATTTCACCTCAAGCCCCGAAAGTTTTACAAATGATGATAAAGCTGTGTGGTTCTCGCCTAATACCTCATTTGGATGATATCATCAGCTCTATATTTGCTGTCCTTGATGCTTTCCATGGATACCCGAAATTGGTTGAACTGTTATTCGGCGTGCTGGGAGCTATCGTCGATGAAGGAGCAAAAAAGCCAAATCATCTCGCAATAAGTACTGAAGCTGAGATTGCGGCAGATCGAAGGCTAAAAGCCCGACCAAATGTTCGATCTGTTTCCACCATCGCACGTTGGTTCAAAGAGAGACGTGAGAACCGTACAAGGGAACTCAAAATTGAAAAGTCGGACTCTGATACGCTCGAGCCCCATCTAAAGAAAGCTTGGGGTCCCGATAAAAAGGAGAAGTCCGGAGAATTCGACGAGATGGATTCAGATTCTCAGGCAGATCAATCCGAGCAACCCCAGGAACCCGAAGAAAAGCCACTAAGCAAGCCTCACACCCTTTTACTCAACATCATCAAATCTATACCTCCACATCTCTCTTCGCCGTCACCGTTCTTGAGACGGTCTCTCCTCTCGATTTTAACACGCGGTCTTCCCATATTAGCGCCTGATGAAAACACTTTCTTGCCTCTAATCAATGACCTCTGGCCTTCTGTGAGTGCTAGAATAACTCTGCAGTCCCAAACGGCAAAGGAAAGTACATCCTTATCAACAACCCTAGATAGGGAAGAGAATCATCAAGCCGACGACACCGTTATACGAGAACAGGTCTTTGTGACCGTTGCATCTTGTTCTGCGATTAGTACTATGTGCAAGGGAGCTAAAGACTTCATGTCGTCTAGAGTGGAACAAGAGTATGCCCGTTGGGCAAAGCTATATAAGATGTCATGGAGCCAGGTTCAAGAAGATGCTAAGAAGGCAGCTGAACGGCATCAGCAACAAATAACTCAGAGGAATGTGGAAACACCTGACGGTTCCCTTTCCAAGGTCATGGTCAGAGTTGTAGACGACTCTGCTCCGCCCATACCAAAGGTCACTTTCACGATTACCAAGTCCTTCACCCATCACCACTCAATCTGGAAAGCACTCACGACATTATACATAACTATACTTTCACATGTCAACCTACCTGCTGATATTGGAGATGACATCTGCTACTCTCTGGGGCAATGGATAACATTTTTACATCCGGAACTGTATATCTCTAAGGCATGGCGTGCTAATAAGGGAGAAAATATTATTACAGATGACCTAGATGAGGGAGATACTGATACTGAGACAAGATGGAGCCAAGGAACTTTGAGGGAAGCTAAACGCGCTCTTCAAGCTATGGACCTTTGGAACCCTGATTTGACATGGTATATATGCGTGTTGACTTCTGACATTCCAAGGGCGGGTTCACAGGACCTGTCGACTGCTACAGTGGAGAAAATGAATTCGGAATTGGCGCGCTTGAAGAGGCCACCGAGCCTAGAGGATGATCGATGGAAGTTTGCTACTTTTGTATTTTGATTAACGCAACAAGTACTAGATTCCATACGGTTGTCCGTGCTCATCACGTTAAAAGAAAGTGCATTGCAGCAAATAATCCGCGTATAATGAAGAAGAGAGTATCTTTTCCCTTGTGGAGCCCATGGTATGCTAAAAGTAGTTAAAGAGCGTCGGTAGCATACAAAAGATAGTATAGCAGGTAAGAAAAAGAAGAAATACACTTTGGTCAATTTGGAAGGAGAGGAGATTTAGAAACACGACAGGAGAGTTTCCTTTTTTTGCTTTTTTTCAAGATTCAGGTACGAAATGAGATTGAGACTTTCCTTTACTCATCTTCCTCCTCGCTCTCATCTTCGCTCTCAGCATTTTCGAGCCATTCAAGAAACTTCTCTGCGGACTTGCGGACCTTCTTGCTGGTTGCGAGGTCAACATATTTCTTGCTGGCCTTGGTCCCCCAGTTCTTAAGTAAATCCTCGGACACCAAGTCGTGCTGATAGTACGTGAGAAGGATGGAGGACACCATTGGCAAAAGATTTGGGCGATCTTTACCAACGAAACGCTCAGTTCCTCCGAGGAAAGCCTTCTCGTGACGCTCAGAAGTAATCATCTAAGAAACATTGTTAGCGTCGGCAGAAAATATAGGATTCCGGGTCAATCTTACCTTCTTCAAGAGACCGGCGCGAACAGGAATCTGTTTCACGATGTTGTCATCGAAAAGAGTTTGAGCCAAAACAGAAAGAGTCTTGTGCTTAGCCTCAATTCCGAGTTCCTTGGCTTTCATGTAGATGTCAACGTCACTGACACCGGCAGCGCCTTTGTCAGACTTTTCGGCCTCTTCAATGATCCAGCTTCCGAACTGATCATAGGAGCTGGAGACATTTTCACCGTCATCGTCACCATCACCGTCGTTGAAGACCAGGGTACGCTTCAGGTCATCGGGAAGCTCCTGCGCGCGAGCCCTAACGGCTTCCTCCGAAACGTCGACAGCCCAATCGTCGTCAGCAATCTCATCGTTGTGCTCAATTTGCTGAGCTTCAGCCTTGATTCGACGAGTAAGTTCGTCATCACTGTGAGCATCGACACCCACGTCACCATTTTCGTCTCCCATATCAGACCCGTTGCTATCTCCAGGGCTACCGTTCGCCTCATTTCCGTTCTCTCCATTCTCTCCCTTCTCCTTGTTCCTGTCTCTGCGAGACTTCTTGGTCGACTTATCCTTCTTTCCCTTCTTCGGTTGATTCTTCAAGATGAAAGAACTCAGCTTGAGACGTGGATCCACATCAGAGCGTTCGCCGCAGGCTTTGCAATCAAGAATGATAGATTGGTCCTTGATGACGACGTCGGTCTCGGGGTTCTTGCACTTTTTGCAGAGAACAAATTTGGTAATAAAGCCGTCCAAGTAATCCTGAAGCTTAGGGGCATCGTGGGCACCATTAATGATCCAGCGGTCGTCAGTTGGTTTAGAGTTTGCCTGTGCACCAAGTTCGAAGCCGAAGTATTTGATCAAGTCTGTAATGTATTGATTAGCTTGTGTACTTCGACCAATAGCTCGATGACACGAAGGAGCGGAGGGAAGTTAGGTAAAAGTGAACGTACAAGATGGGGGGCGACTGAGGGATTGGGCAACGCTGTTCAGATTGACCACGACAGTCTTGATGCCGTTGCCTTTGCCCTCTATTTTGGCCTGGAGACGCTCCATCTTGTACCGATAGAAGGGGTCGGAAATATCCTACACGTCAAGACACGTGAACACGTTAATTTCGGATTTCATGCTGAAAGAAAGACAAGAGTTAATCACGTACCCGACGAATATTGATGTTAGCCATATTGCCGAGAAGGATTGGCTTATAAGCTTAAGCGGATTGAGTCAAACACGGAGAGAGGGTGAAAAAGGATAGTATTACTACTACAAGACATGCGTAGTAACGACAAAGAGGCCCTATGAGTTAGAGTAGAACGAAGATATCGGGATGGTTCTCGTTTTCTGATATCGGACAGTGTTGATGGTGACGTGGATAGAAAATTTCAACCACACGATCTTGAGTAGACACTACAAGGTTTTCGCACGGGGCGAAAAGGTTGCAGCGCGAGCGGCAGGTGGTGTTCTAAAGCGTTTCCGTAGGGCGAATACATAGACAGGTGCGCGATCTGGCTCGAAGGCTGCTCTGAGCGATGATGAAGGGGCCGGGGTTATCTGCTATGCAGAGAAGGGTGCCGGGTCGACGGAGGGTGGATAGTGCAGATAAGACGAGAGGATTCCGCAGTAGAGTCTCAGGATCCGTGAAGCTGCAGTACTCGAAGGCGACGGGGGATATCGAGAGTCTGGAGGGGGGATGGATGGACGGAGGTTGGAGGGGACGACGTTTCGTGAGAGGAAGAAAGAAGAAAAGAAAGACGATCCGAAAAATTCGCGGCGGAAAGAAAGTCCGGCTTAGTCAGTACTCTCCATTAGTAAGCTGGACATACGCCATTAACTTGGTGCGGGACAATCAATAACGATTCATCGTTTGGCCGTCTGCTACTTGTGTAGGCTGAGCGGATACTGGGACTGAGATCTTTTGTTTGGGGTATAGAAAAGAGAGTCTTTTTCCTCCTAGGCCTGTAGAACCGGGAGATCCCGCCAAAAGTGCCTTATTCATAAAGAAAAAAGAAACTTCAACAGTACAACTGTTTCCTCTTATGTTGGATTGACTTATATTTCTATCTATACTATTTTTCCTCATTCTGTTGGATATTATTCCCCTACCTGATCTCTTTGCAGAGATGGCGGTGGATCTTTCATTATATTTGGTTACAGACTCTACTTCTCAGATTCTGGGAGGAAAAGATCTTTGTGCAGTTGTCGACGAGGCCCTCAAGGGAGGTATGTGTAGATACATAGTTCTATGCCGTACTAGTGCCCGGGGGCAATGCTAATTGTTACGTAGGTGTGACGATCGTGCAGTATAGAGATAAGCATAGTGATACAAATGACCTTATTCAAACTGCAAAGAGGCTACATGCAGTTACCCTGACACATAATGTACCCTTGATTATCAATGATAGAGTTGATGTTGCTCTCGCAGTTGGTGCCGAGGGAGTCCATTTAGGCCAGGATGATATGAGTCCGCGCTACTCGCTCTGTGAATTTCACTTGCATGGTTGGGCTAACAAGCCTGGATCACAGATATCTCATTAGCCAGAAAGATGCTGCCAGAAGGGACCATTATCGGAGTGACCGTTTGCTCAATCGAGGAGGCTCAGGCTGCTGTAGAGAGCGGTGCCGACTACCTAGGCATTGGCACCGTCTTTGCCACACCAACGTATATCCTACCTTAGCCCTTTGTTTTTTCTAGCAGACTTGATAAGCTAACATTACAAAAGCAAAACTAATACCAAGTCAATCATTGGTACCATTGGTGTTAAGCGTATCCTTGACTACGTTTCGACTATATCCGACAAAATTGGCGCAGTAGCCATTGGAGGCATCAATCTCAGCAACGCCCAAAGAGTGATATACCAATCTCAAGGCAATAGAGAGAGATTGGACGGCGTTGCAGTAGTCAGCGCCATAATGGCTGCCGATGACCCCCGAGCAGCCGCTGCTTCGCTTGCAAAGGCCATCAGCCAGGATCCTTCCTTTGCGACGAACCCCATCGATCCTCGTGAAAACGAGGAGAGCCTCTTGCTCAATGGGATAGATGCCTTGGTTCGAAAGGTGGCCACTGTTCATCCGCTGTGCCATAACATGATCAACTACGTAGTGGCTAACTTTGCCGCAAATATAGCTCTTGCCATGTAAGTCTTCTCGGCTATCCTAATTGACTGATTCGTCTAAATTGTTCTACCTCAAGTGGTGCGTCGCCGATCATGTCCGGGTACGGTCCTGAGGCTTCAGACTTGGCCAAAAATGGCGGCGCTTTACTGATAAACATGGGAACATTGAATGGCGAGAGTATGGAAAACTATCTACAGGCAATCCGAGCTTATAACGAGGCTGGGAATCCAGTAGTCCTAGATCCCGTCGGAGCAGCCGCAACCCAAGTTCGAAAACAAGCCGTGAAGGAGCTCATGCAAGGGGGCTATTTTTCTCTAATCAAGGGCAATGAAAGCGAGATTAGCTACATCTATGGCTCCTCCCCTGGACGCCAAATTGGAGTTGATAGCGGGCCCAGTACATTAGATCCTAAGGAGAAAGCGACTCTCGTCCGAGATCTTGCGATAAGAGAAAGTAAGCAAAATAACCTCCTGGATATCTGTCCTTCTATCTAATTGGAATCTCACAGGATGTGTTGTCCTCCTTACCGGCTCCGTCGACTACCTTAGCGATGGCGCACGTACGCTTGCCATTCGTAATGGCCATGAACTACTAGGCCAAGTTACCGGTGTAAGTTGACTTCTCACCATACTATTTACAACTATACAAAACCCAGTCACTAATGTTTGTCAAGACTGGTTGCGCCATCGGCACGATTAGCGCGGCATTCCTTGCCGTGGAAAGAGGTGACAAGCTCCTTGCGGTACTATCAGGGCTCCTTTTATTCGAAATTGCTGCAGAGCGTGCTGTTAAGAGCGGAGTCAAGGGGCCAGGTACCTTTGTTCCAGCACTACTTGACGAACTACACGCGCTCAAGACTCGAGCGGCTGATCCCAAATCTCCACCAATGGATATCCTCAAGAACGCTGCCAGATTGAATTTCATCCATCTTTAATTCCACCCGTTGTTATTATGAGTAAATGAGTGTTGGTTATTCCACGTACAATTCCATCTAAATAGACCAAGGTTACGGGGAGTTTTACCTTATAATGAATATCGACTGCAATAGAGATTCGAATTTGTATCATCAACTGCTGAACTGCCGTTCATAATAGAAATCAAATCTTACTAGCGGAGCAGAAGGCCTCTAAAGCGCCTTTGGTCTCTTTACCTGACTCCTTGACCAGCCCGCTGATTTCTCGAAATACCCCAATTTTGGAATCACCCATAATTTCAAACAATATACTCTCACTTGTCGTCACAATAGCACCGGCGTCCCGTAGTCTAGCTAGGGCTACATGTCTTTCCTCCTCGTTGGCGCTGCTCACTCCGTCGGCAATGATATAAACTCGGTGGCCCAGTGATAAGAGATCAAGCGCTGACTGGGTTACGCAAACATGGGTCTCAAGACCAACAATAATAGCATCAAGCGGTTCCTCGCTGGTAGTATTTGGTAATTTTTCCTTGACCTCGGGCGTTATCATCGAAAAGAGTGTCTTATCACAGTTGGCTCGGACATTGGGGTTCGTAGGCTGTAGGTATTCATCAAACTCGGCGACGGTAGGACCCAGACGTGCAGTGTTCTGCGTAGTCACGTAGATCGGGATGCCGAGGGGCTTGGAGGCCTTCAAGAGCTTGAGGGATGTTGACACTCTGAGATTCATTAGCATAATCACACCATAATTAGCGTTTGAGGAAGAAGGCTCACATCTTAGGAAATTCATATGTAATCGTTCTAAATCTTTCTTGAATATCGCAGATGCTAGAATCTTAGTTAGACAATACTTGATGTCCACTCCGCCTGGCACGTCATCACGCATAGCAACCCAGGCTGTAGACTAACAACTTACAAAAGCGCCGGATTCCCTAATAACGTGTTAGCAAATGCGTCTAGGCCAATGTTATGGGCCTTGATCAATGGGTAGGTCGCAGGTAGAAAAGCCGGGACGGCAGTTGTACATACTGATACGGGCCGCTCTTGCGTTTGCCATGATTGCGGTATGTATGAATCGGGGTTGAATAGGCAAAGTTAAGAGTCCTTTCGAGATCATTATTCCAAAGAAAGTCGCGGCGGCGGAGAGATGTTTGATACCGCTGGTGGGATCGAAAGGCGGATTGATTATTGGTTGGGCCGAGG
Organism: Onygena corvina; assembly: GCA_000812245.1. Taxonomy (NCBI): domain Eukaryota; kingdom Fungi; phylum Ascomycota; class Eurotiomycetes; order Onygenales; family Onygenaceae; genus Onygena; species Onygena corvina. The sequence continues at coordinate 50,420 of JWPT01000069.1, read as the reverse complement.
TTGTCGTTGTTCCTGCGGGGAGCGAGAGTGGAATTCCACCACCCCAGAATCAGCACTTATAGGGTCCTTTTGATTGTTTTCCAAGTATAAATATATTTGATAAGGAAGAGAATCCATCAATTTCACGATTATAGACTCATAAAGAAACAATGGCTGTTAAGCCTTCTAACTATATCGTACATACTGCCTTATATTATTAGGATGACTCTTCCAAATTATTCGCTCTATCCTCCAACCGCAAGACAACCGAAGGTCTGCTTACCTTGTGGTATCGGCTCGATGCTGCAGGGTCCAATGACGTCCACCAGTTTTTCTGAGATACTTCGTGCAATCGCGAGGGGTTCAAGAGAGGCAATAGTTGCCAGAGTGGGAGAAACCTCGAGATGGTGATGCGCATTTTGGCTCGAGTTTAATGGGCTGCAGCTAGTCAACTTCCCAGGAACATGTTGATTGAATACCAGTCAAATTCTCCTGAAGCGTGGACGGGGTGTGTTATTTATGTTTATTCCCAGTTAAATCGCCCACCGAGGCCCATTTCAGGGGTTTCCACGTAACGGCAATCCTATGAGGAAAAACATGGAACGTTCCAAATCCCAAGCGGCAAAAGGGCGTCCATAGCGGAGGCCATGATATACGCAAAATGAAGGGGGGAATTTAGACTATTGATATAACCTCCCTACCTACCTCTAGGTAGGTGTATCCGAGACGCAGTCAGTCTAGGACGCTGGATCTGAACTTGGGCTCGGAGGGGACCATGTTGGATACTCATATAACATCACAACATGAAATGCTAGTCAAGTAAGTTAGTTATATAACAGTTCGGTGCCTTTGGAGAAGTTGGCTGGTCCAGCTAAGGCAGTTGGTTAATCCAGACGCGTCCGTGGATCGCACAATGTCGCGCCGACTAAAGCACAGTTTGATGACCCGGCAGTCGTTGAAGAAGCCGAAGGCTACGCCCTTTCACGCCCCATAACATATTCGGTATACTCTCTCGCCAAACACTTCTCTTGACCCGAGGCGAAGTAAATCAGCAGATTGATCTCGTTAGACGAATTTGAGGATGCGTGGGAATCGAAAACCTGGGGGGCTAGTAGTTAGGCAGCGGAACTTGCTGGCCAATCCGGAAACAGGCGATGCGGCAACCTTTATTATGGGGTAAGCAAAGCTCCAATGGACGACTATGCCGGTGTCGGGATATATCCTAACACTTTCAGGAGAGGAGTTAGGAATGCAGCATACAGTCTATCCCGGCCAGTCCTCTTCAAGGCATGACCACGAAGTTGCGTCCGAGACACCATGACAGAGAGCATGCGGCACGGGTGAGCCTAGTTTCTTCCCTGATCGGCTGCATAACCCGTGGTTACGATGCTAGCATTGTTCCAAGCCCTCGGCCGTGTGCGGCAGAGGAAAAGAACTTTCAAGGTTCGTGGTTATGTCAAAGCAGCAGCCTGAACGCCTACGGTGATCGGATCCGACTGGATTATATATGGGCCTGCATATTCAGAAGTTTACCCTGATGGAGCTATAAAAGGTAGTGTTTTATGCCAGTCGAATTGCCACGTTGCATGAATCGCTTATCAAGAGTTTCTCTGGCGGAGGGCGGTTAAAGCAGTCTGTGTGAAATCTACTTTTCTGCACAGGCATTTGAGTAGATTCAATAGGGACGGCGGATATCTGGCCGATAAAATAATACGCTGCTTCTCGAATACCCCCCCACTCGCTGGAACCAGAGTACGCCAGGCTAGCGGGAGTTTCTAGCTCAAAATAATAACCGCATGGGCTAGACTGCAACGTCACCCGGGGCGGAGTTACGGAGTACGTTTCGAGTCCACACACCGCTGCCCATGCTGCCCATGGAACCCAGTCCGTTTTCCAACACGGGAGATCGAGCGCCATCTTTGGGTCGAACTGTTTGGTTCAGGTCGGATTTTACCGACAACTACTTCTTGGCTACATGGGTTTTTTCTCAGCCATATAGGGGTCGTTGTCCATAATTGACGTTATAAAGGATTCGTTGGGCTTCTTCCAACCACCCGGCGATTTTCTGCGACATCATCTCTCGTCGCCATCGTGAATTAATGAAAACAGTTATCCTTCCAGTTCCGACTTATACCACGCACCTCTTTTAACGTGTTCAAATTTTTTGGCACCGAAGAGCGCCATATTTCTCGTATGCAAGGATCGTGTTCTCTCCTCGAATCGTGGCATGCGGTTTAATCAAGGATTGCTGATTTAGTTAATAAATGCATCCTGACAAACCTGACTGCATGAATTCCCCGCAACCCTGGCAGTTTAATTTAATTTCTTCCAGTCATATGTTTTCTTTTTTCATATATTTACACATCTCATGCCTGAGCACCGCTCCTGACCCCGGGCTCAAGCTATGGGAATTAAATATATAAACCCGCCCAGGAATCAAGACTTCAAATTTTTGTCAATCAGTTACTCAAATCAGATCAACATCTCCCTCCATCCTTCTAGCCAATATCCACTTTAGCAAAATGCAGTTCTTCGCGACTCTTCTCCTCATGGTTGTTCCATGCGTGCTCGCCGCGCCCGGCGACACTCTTGTAAGCTGTCTCAAAGCTTCTATTATTATACCACCTTTGTAACCAGAACTAGGGAATCCGTCACCCTGATTTCGGCTGCTCGGTCGCTTCTGACCTTGCTTTAATTGAGGGTGCATGCACTGCTGCCACCGGTTCCCGGTACTTACTCGAGTTCCTTAATTTATCACGCCATAACATCAGCTAACACTATTTCAGATCCATCAACTTTGCCGCTAACACCAACTGCAACCTTCACCGGTACGGATAGGTTTTGTTCCATACTCTAGATGTGAAAGCTAACAAGAGATAGAACCGTCGATTGCTCTGATTCCCCCGACTACAGACTTCTTCCCCAAGGTTGTCAGACCTTCATGCCCGGCGATGAGGTCTACATGGCTATCAAGTGCTCTGTTTAAATGGATTTGTTAACTTAACGCGTCCATCCTTCCAGTCATATTATATATCTCCCGTGTCTAGTCTCAGCGAAGAGAGTCAATTGGACTCGCTGATATTGACGGCTACGCGTGAATGTATTTCACCAGAGATGGTTAAAGGCGCTTCTCAATCCATAGTTATCTAATGAAATATGAAGTCTAACGGTCAATTAAACATGCCATCAAACACCCAAGATCTCCTCTTCCAGATAGAATTAAGACTTTATGATCGACAGGGTTTCGTTCTTAAGCGTATCCGGTGAATCCGCCCCCTCTTAAGCGTCCAACTCAGCTACGTCAGAGCAACAGGATGTTACCAGGAAACATTCTTAAGCGAGAAATATCTACGCATTATTTATGTGATTTGTCTTCATTCTTGGCGATCATAAACCAAACGAAGCGCTCAATTCCTATGGCCATAAACACGAGACACGGCAGCAATTTTCAGCTGGAAGGTTAACATCGCAGTTACGCGACATGCAACTCATTCTCTACACCAGCCTCTCCATATACTATCACTCTGAGCAGGCTCAATGGCTCAACGCATATATTAGGAGTGGATAATCAATGGAAAGTATCGATAGATTCCAACCTAACCGCTTCTCATCAGTTGTTCAGCCGAAGGCTGAGAATATTACAACAGATGGATATAAAAGAGGTCATTTCTGTCGAGTAAAAGAGAGAATTTACTCCTCTTGCATCATTCATTTTCTCTAGCTACGACTAAAGCCCAAGTTCTGGAAACTTCCTAAGACCAGCTTTCTTCTGAACATTCAAGATGCAGCTTATCCCAGCTTTCTCTGTCTTACTATGCCTAGCATCTTCCACCTTTGCTGCACCATGCGACCAACAAATCATACCCTTGCCTAACGTTAATGAAAATATCGAAAACAAGGGAGTTTTATACCCAGAAGCCTCACACGGTGGTTTATACCTATGCTCTGGTGCTGGATTCGTGGGCCATTGCGAGCACTACAGGACCGCCTTCGGAAGCTGCAGTACGTCAACATGTTCATCAAATACCCTAAAATTAGGCTACAACACCGTTCTCACACACTTATTAGTTACCATCACTGATCAATTTCCTCCCGGAAACGGCGGTTCCAATGGGGTGAATGCCGCCGGCGCCGACCGCGGAAGCTGGTGTACTCTCTATGCGTGAGTCTCATATCAGTCATATTGCAAATCAGTTGCGTCGATTTCTAATCACTAGTAACTAGGCAATCAAACTGTCAAGGAGCTGAACTTCAAATTCATTACCCTGGCTATGATGACTTGCGCAAGGTACAATGGAGGGGTAAGGCTCGAAGCTACAACTGCGCCGCTGAGTGAGAATATACCACTATCCAAAAGCTGGGGAACCGCGCTATAAGTATATGGTATTTTTTGTGTACTGCTTGGTCTTGGTGTTCCCAATCTGAGAAAACAGCGACTTTTCATTATACTTGGCAGAAGTGTTGTTTCGTGATGTGCGAGTAGATATAGTTAACAGCTAAAACCAAGGAACAACAAATTTTTTATGGCTCCGAGGGACCTTGTATCGAAAGGATGGTGTCTATATTCTTAAGTGGAAGCTATTCATCTCAGCTTTGGTGGTCAAGTACTGCCAGTATAATTCTAAGAATAGGATTGATGCGCGACTAGCAACAAAAATGTATTATTGCTACTGTCTGCATCTAGTAACAATGTGCGTGCAGCACTAGAAGAGAGTTAAAGAAAATTATTCGACAAGATAGCCACTCAAACAGTATCCCTTTCCCAGAGTCCGTTATTGATGAAATCCTCCGTACCCATTACCAGTCCAGATCTTTAATCGGGGTTAGAAGTGAACCCCTGTTTTTGTTGCGTGTTCAACCACCCAAACGCAGAGGCTCCGCCGATGGGGTTACCCGGCTTGGACTTCCCAGACCAGGAACCCTCCCTTGAAGCTCTGCCTACATATTGGTGTGAGGAATTCGCAGCGTCCCCGTTATCACCACTGGTGGACCGCGTTCGCCTTTGGTCGAAACCACCGCTGTCTCCGGAATGTGAAGAAAGGCGATCGTGACTCGAAAGCGGACCCATGCCTATGGAATTAGTTGCTGTTGCGCTATTGCTTGATGTTGGTCGAGTAAGAGTTTTGGTGGGCTTCAGCACTTTCATGTTTCGCTTGGCCGAAGGGCGCTGGGATGCGGTGACGGATGACGCCGGCTGATCCTGCTTGGTTGTGGAGGTCATAGGAGCTGCATCACGCCTCCATGAGCCCCAGAACCCGCTCCCTTCGTCACTCCTAGTACTCGGCCTGCCATGCGATTTCTCGCTGGTGGCGGACCTAGGATCGACGAGATCTGAGGTGTTATCCTCTGAATCACTGATTACGGGAACTGAGCGATCTTTGCCATGCCCTCCTAGAGACTCAGTCGACGTCCTCAAGGAGAGAGCTGATTTCAAAGTCGGGCGTTGGCCTAGTTTGGGTCGGGGCCCGATGCTTCCCACGGATTGATTTGCATTACAATCATCTCCTGGTGGAGTGGTGAACTTTTCGGTTACTTTGGTATCACGAGTCAGATCCAAGGGGTTCCCCGGAACGGGCATAGTTGTGAGACATCGGAATGATTCGTGGTCTTCCGGTCGGACAAGTGGAATAGAAATCTTATTTCTTGCATCGTCAACAACGTACATCTTGTCTTGGGAGAAAAGAATATCCGCGTTGTGAGTTCTAAGGACATCGCTCCCAATGAAAATCGAAATGGTCTTCTGGTCCTCCTGGTCTATGTCACGGACAAAGAATTTGACAGTCAATGCTGGGAGGTGAGGCTCAGGGCTGGAGCTGCGTGAAGAAGATCTGCAGACGCTTGCTTCTGGAAGATACACAGGTAGCTTGATGGTGCGAGCACCATCTTCCATTGTGATATCGTTTACCAGCCCAAGTCTCTGTATTAGTGGAAATGCGACTGCAGACGAATATGAGCCGGTGCAAATCGCAGCGTATAGTAATGAATCATTAGAAAAGCTAGTTGTAAGCCAGCATCTAATGATGCAAGGCACCGGGCCAAGGATAAAGAGGCCTGGGGGCGGCCCCAAGAAATTGGATTGGCTGGCGGAGGCCGTGGTTGTCGAAGAGTTCTCTATCCGAGAAGTTTCTAGGCTATATGTGCGAGCAGATTGGTGCGACTGTCCCGAAGAACTCTGCTTTCCGTCAGATCGATGGGAAAAGGATCGTTCAGCGAGAGGGTGAGCTCCCTGTCCGCTACCCGTGCGAATTGGCGCGAGTTCGGCTGCGGAGCGGTTGCCGTAACCATGAAGTGCACTTTCATCAAATCTTACACTATTCGCCCTCGACGCACCACGTCTGGGTTCATCCTCGGGTTCCATATTCAGCTGAGACGTTCCTAGCCCGTGAGGGAGGGCTTGATCAAACCCCTTAAAGGGTTCGGCAGCTGCATTGAAGACAGTTTTTGTTTTGCGGACAACGGTTGATCAGATTGGGCTTCGATATATTAATTAATTGAAGGAGCCACTCACCTTGCCCATGACCAGCACTCGAAGGAATAGGTGAAAATGGACCCCAAAGGTTCTTCATTTTAGCATCATCTTCTTTTCTACGCTCGAGCTTAGCTAGCCGTTCGGCGTGCTCAGCCTGAGTATTAAACAGCTCCTTGACCTCTTCGTTCACTCGCCAGATGTCTTCTCGTGTTGCGAAAGGATATTGTGCATCCATGTCCGACCAAAGTCTTCGGAGCCTGCTATCACCACCCTCACGATTAACCTTGACAGCTCCTTGGAGCCAGAGTTGCGTCGGAAAGGGAGCGTCGAATAGTCCTGGTGATTAACACTGCAGGGAACATTCGGATGGAAATATGCAACGACAAAAAGTCGGATATTCTTCTGCGGAACTGCGTAAATGCGAATTAAAAATAATCCAGTACTCTCAGCAGACCGTAAACTGAAAACGGTCTTTGCTGACAAGCCTCCGTTTTGTCTTGACGACCACCCTTTTCACCAAAGTAGGGTCCCTATCCTCGCCCAAATCGGATAACAGTGATGCTATAGATGACACTCGGATTTCACGCAGGACTCGCTGGATCGTATAGCCTTATGGTGGGACAACCCACCGGGCTAAAAGCGTGACCTCCAAGCTGTAGTAGTCTCACAACTGTATGCTGTTCGAATATCTGGAGTGTCGTTTTCGTGGTGTATCGATGAATCTGTGGGCGCCAAAGCCTATCGTAGCAGATAGATGTGCAATCGCTCTGTTAAGCAGCTGCGGCAGAGACTAGAAAGATCAAGAAGGGTGTTTGTGCCTGCAATTCGGCCAGACAGTAGACAAAGCGAGGCTACGCCGCAAAGGGTTGGTGGGAGTCTTTGTGGTGGCGGGAGCGGTTGTAGGTAGATGAAACGCGACTCGGCTCTCGATGTGGTGGTATCAGGGACGGGTGGGGAGATTCAAATGGACGTTGGACTGGCTGTCTCAGGCACCGGACTCAGTTCGTTTCGTGGGTTTCGTAGGTTGTTAAGAATGATGGATGGTGGTTGAAGGCGAGAGGGCGTGGTGTAACGAGACAGGGCGGCGAGGTGGCTTGATGTGCGATTCAGATCAAATTTCACGCTCTTTGTTTGTATTTGAGTTGTTCTCTCCTGTATAAAAGTAGTGTAAGTCGCAGTCTATTGACGGTTGTTTCTTTTGTGTCTTACGGCGGGCTTGAGGATGTCGACCATTTGGTTCGTATCCACCAAAGGAAATACACGCCTTTTTGTTACTTTATATTAAATGAATGAAACGCTGTTTTTAATCCATGCGGCGAGCTTGCATGGGAGCGAAACACGGCATCGGGGGTGGATTATTCTCACTGAGAGCATCTGCAGTTTCTTTCAACTGCCAATCTCTGTCTTGTGTATTAGTCTACTCTGGACAGCTCTATGAAACCGAGCAAAGGGCAAGGGGATATCGCAATCGCAAAACTAGGAGACAGATATCTCCTCAGCGAAATGCGGAATCAGGATTGCCGAACTGAGACTGGCTATAATTCTCCGTACTAAGTATTACTTGCCAGGGCCGGCAACGGTTGTGGCTCATTCGTTGCATCCGGACGCCCACATATATCAAAACGCAGAAAAATAGAGTACCCCGGATTCTTGCTTCTGCGTGTCTATCCATCTCCAAGCCGCCTACATATGCAAATCCTTTGACGCCGGCTACGCGCTCTCGGCAACTTGCCAGAGTGGGAAATGGACGGGCTGTTTCTCTGGCGCCTCCTCCGGGTAGTACGCCCGAATCGCTCTCAGAACCTCATTATACATCACTTTATATCCTTCTGCAGTGAAATGAAGGCCTTTCAACCTGGTTAGCTTGGGATTGAATACTTTTTGGCTAGGGGAAAATTACCATCGGATAACAACGCCGCCAGCTTGGGGTTTTCAGGGACATCCTTTGATCCCGCGAGAGGCTCTCCCGCAACCCAGCCGGCTTCTTTCATGAACGCAGACCAGATATCCGCAATGGCTACATTCGTCGCCTGGCCGACCTCACGACACGCATCGGCGTATACTTTAGTGTTATTTGCTGTGCGTGATAGAGGGGTGACTCCTTTAGAGATATCAAGCGCAGTAAGCTGGTACTCATTAACAGGAGGCGGAGTGAGCAAAATGATCTTGGTATTTCCATCATGGACCATGCGATGTCCGATAATTCCTCTTAGATTTTCTTTATATTTCTCTAGAGGCACGTATTGATCTCCAGGTGGGAGCACGGCGTCGTTAGCACCAAAGAAAACGGTCTACCAGCACAATTAGCCGTGTGTAATCCAGTTTTAAAGACTTCACAGCGCAAATTAGTCAAAGTTACTTACCATCATGCGGACTTTGGCGATATTGGGAGGTGGGAAGAATTGAGGTAGCACATGTAGGCCCTGGCCAGAAGTATAACCGCTGATAGACGCATGTAGGTTAGCTATCGACGCCTAGGATGGCTGATGGGGGAAAATAGTATAGATTCTAATTCATACCTAAATCCACGGTTAAGGACATCTAGTTTTCGAATGTAGTCTGTCCGTCATGAAGCCGTTAGCATAATTTCATCCACGAGCCAAACTGTAAGAACCAAGTGCGAGGCAGACTGACCATCTTGCACCTGTGGCGCGAAAGCGAATCCACGCCCCTGATATTCAGAAAATTGGGTAATGGAATCTCCGAAGAGAAGAATCTGGTCGTAGGGAACGTAGCCTTGAGTGACACGGCCCTCGGCCAAAGACATATCGGGGGACATAAACAGTCCGAAGACGAGTATGAAATTGAAAAAAGCCTTGAGCGTCAGCGCAATTGCTATAGGATTCAATATAGCCTGCCGAGTTTATGTGGTTATGTTTAACTAGGAACTGTGGTGGACTAGGGTAATGCGGACACAAAGGAGGCCTGAGGAAAACAGTATCATCACGGCATCACATAGATGGTATATTTATACAGAGACAGTAGAATAGTATGCAAGCTCGAATCACCCGATGTCAACGCGTGGAGTATTTAAGAGGTAGTAAAGATTGCTTTCCACGGGAGTATATACATCGCTTGACTTTCATTGGTACGAGAAAGGGACATTTACTACGGAACAGGAGACGAAGTACCTACCCTGGGTCGAGATAGGAGGGAAGAGATAACTAGAGGTTTCATATTTAGGTAGTTTTCAAGGCTCTTGATACGATGCACTAGACGATGTCGATAAAATTAAAAGGATCAAGTATATATGTTTGAAGAAATTCGTCGCGGAGACTGATAGATCGCCTCGCTGGCTAAGGCGTGTTTCTGAGAAAAATAACCAAGAGATAGGGGAAAGCAGCAATGCAACTGGAAAAAGCGTCCAACTTATGTTGGCTGCGGGAGCGGGGGAGTAGGTACCTGTATAATTAGGTAGTACTGGAAACTCGGAATAAAAGGGGTCCTTTCGAGCACAGCATGAAGTAGCATGTATAAACCAGGCCCAGGCTACCCTGCCGTGAAACCCGACGCGCGAAGCTGTTCCTGGACCCAGATATCCAGGAGAACTGCATGTATGCTGTAGTTACGTCGAATCTCATGTCACTTGCCATAGGAGCCCTGAAGTTAAAGGATTAACACATGAACGTGGTGGTCAAGAGAGACTTTCAGCAGCTCTGGTAAAGTTGGGAGATGCAGCTCCACGCCGTCTGAGCGTTATAAAAGCAACCTGACTCCAGCACGATGACCCAAAGGACTCACAGGGCTGGAGGCTCACATCGAGCGACTGGCAGAGGCGAGATGCATCACTCATGCTTACCGTCATAGTTAACGGGCTCTAGACCGCCCTATACCGCGAGGCATATGATGGTCGTAAGCACGTCAGTTTTGCTGTCGAAGAAATGAAGAGAAAGATGAGAGAGAGACCCAAGATAGAAGAGATACATCTCAGGCGAGCATCTGCATCAACTGATCGACACGGCTCCTGGCCCCGAGGCGGGGTTTCTTCACTCCCACAGCAGCCGTTGACTTTGCCGTCTGGGCGCAGGATGGCCTCCCCGGTCTGCATGCATGTCATCTATCCACCAATCCCATGTGCACTCCGCAGTGTGATGAGCTCCTCGCGATCATGTCTGTCGCACGACAGCACCCTCGCGCACCATGGAGCCGGCCTCCAGCTTATCACATCTGACCTGGACGGCCGTGCCATCGCCACCGAGGCGAGACTGAGCTGGAACCGCCTTCCAGGAGGCTGTCCGGGCGAGATAGGAGTACATTAAGCCGTCGGTTTGTCAACACCCAAAAACGAGACCGGCCATTAGCCTCTCTTAGCGTCCGCCTGCTAGGTAGTTATCGCGCCTCAGCAGAGCAGCAGAACAGGCAGAGAGCAGGACAGCGCTCTCCAGCGTAGCAGCGGCCAAGAGGATAGATGATAGAGAAGACAGAAGACAGAAGACAGAAGACGAGACAGAAGAGAGACAGAAAGACGAGGAAAAGAGACGGCCCACGTGACCGCGCATCAAGCCGCCTTTTGCTCCATCGCGCGCGTTTACTTCGTGAGCTACCGATTAGCCAGGGCTTGTTATTATTTAATCTTCCCTCCCTCGCTGGGCACAAGGGGAGCCTGTTGCTGCGAGTCAGATGATGCGGCCGTCGTCGTCGTCGAGCACTCTTCTGCCTCGAGTCGCCGGCTGTTTCTCTTTCTCTCTGCTTGGGTGGCCGTGAGCGGCTTCATGGATGAGCTGTAAGTACTCCACACCTATATTATAGATAAATACTCCCCTATCGCCCGGGAATTTCGTCCTCGACGGCTTGTGCGGGCGTCTCTCGCTCCTCTGGCCTGACCATACTGCTCTGCTTTGCTTGAGTTTTGCCTTTCAAGCTGTGGTTGTGGGCGTCCATCGCCTGACCCCTTGAGCCCCCCAAAGCCCCTACAATCTGACTGGATCCGATGCGTGTCTTATACGTTCTTTAGCCTATTATTACTGTCCAACAGCTAACTGATTGATCGCCATTATAGACTTAGAACTCAAACGGCGTTGCACGTGCATATATAGAGGAGTCCAGGGTCATGTCTCGAGCCGTCCCAGCGTCACGCTCGATGACAGACGAGGGTGCGAGTAGAGGAGGTGACGGGCCTGGAGAGAACTCGAGACAGCTACCCTTAACGACTCCGTCTTCACCAACTGTCCGTCGAGGTGGCAGTGACGGTGTTCCCCGTCTTCCCGATATCCGGTTCAGCGTTCCCCAACGGCCTGGAGACATGGACGAACGGACAAGCCTCCTCGAGTCGGGCCACAACCTTCACCACCGGGGATACAGTACCAACCCTGCCTCTCCCAGGCCAGATGCGTTCTTCAGACATAATAGCAATGCCGGTAGCTTACGCATGCCCAAGCACCATAGCCGTGCCAGCTCTCAAGCAGTCAGGTTTGGCCCCAGCCGGACCACAGAATTCACCCCTTCCGAGGCAGATGAACCGACGAAGCCCCTGAATAGCTCTGCCTACTCGGGCGATAGGGTCTGGTACGATCAGTTCACGTCAACGGACTGGGTTCACGACACTATCGCCGACGGGATTCGTCTAAGAGAGCTCCGCAGCCGTCGAGACATTCGCGGAAGATTGTTAGCATGGTTCGACGGAGCCCAAGGCTGGATATTGGTTGCGATTATTGGCATTCTCACTGCTTGCGTGGCCTACTTTGTCGACGTCACCGAGATCGTAATATACGACTTGAAAGAGGGTTTCTGTACCGACAATTGGTTTATGAGCAAGAAACATTGCTGTTCCTCCAAGGGCAAGTGTACGTCGTGGAGTTCCTGGGCTCAGATTCTTGATTTATCTACAGTAGACAGCACCTGGGTTGATTTCAGCGCCTTTGTTCTCTGGGCCGTCCTGCTTGCCGCTGCGTCTTGCACACTAACTCTCCTGACCAAAACTGTTGTTCCATCTTCGATTTCTCTTACCACACTGGACGAAGACTTTGGTGCTCTTCCGCCTGGTTCATCAGAAGATGCTGGACCCCCTAGGAAGACAAATCTCGATGTCCGTCCCACCCGGGATGTTATCCCGCCACCTATGGTGTACTACTCTGCTGCGGGAAGTGGTGTCGCCGAGGTGAAGGTCATTCTTAGCGGTTTTATACTACACGGATACCTGGGCTTCCAGACGCTTGTGATCAAGACTCTTGCACTGGTACTCAGCGTTGCATCTGGTCTAAGCGTCGGAAAAGAAGGACCCTACGTTCATATCGCTACGGCTATTGGTAACATATGCTGTCGTATATTTTCAAAGTATCATTACAATGATGGCAAAAGGCGCGAAGTACTGAGCGCCAGCGCTGCGAGTGGTGTTGCCGTTGCATTCGGAGCCCCCATTGGAGGCGTCTTATTCAGTCTGGAAGAAGTGAGCTATTACTTCCCTCCAAAGACGTTGTTTAGGACGTTCTTCTGCTGTATAGTAAGTACTCTCATATCTACGGACTATATTCTGCTTAAGTTGCCGTCTAACCCTATCGTCAGGCTGCTGCTCTTTCTTTAAAATTCCTTAACCCATACCAAACTGGAAAGATTGTCCTCTTCCAAGTTCGATACGTATCGGACTGGGAAATATTTGAGCTCGTCATCTTTATGCTCCTCGGTGTTCTAGGTGGCGCTATCGGTGCACTCTTTATCAAAGCGTCAAAACTTTGGGCACAATCGTTTCGCCGCGTCGCCGTAATTAAAAAGTGGCCAATATTTGAGGTGGTTTTGGTTGCCTTGATCACCGGTCTACTCAGCTTCTGGAACCGTTATACCAAACTTGCTGTTTCCGAGCTATTGTTTGAGCTTGCAACTCCGTGTGATTACGAGAAAAATAATGCCGGAGGAACTGGTCTTTGTCCCTCAAGAGAGGAGATCCCGGCAACCATCCGATATCTCATGATAGCATTCGTCATCAAGGCATTCCTTACCACAATCACCTTTGGTATCAAAGTACCGGCTGGGATATATGTTCCCTCCATGGTTGTCGGTGGCCTCATGGGTAGGATCGTCGGCCACGTTGCACAATACTTCGTTGTACATTACCCAACCTTTTTCCTTTTTGGACAATGTCCAAGTACGAAGATGCCTGAAAGCTGCGTAAACCCCGGCGTGTATGCTCTCATCGCCGCTGGTGCGACCATGTGTGGTGTCACCAGATTAAGTTTAACGCTCGTCGTGATATTGTTCGAACTAACTGGCAGTCTGGATTACGTTCTTCCGTTCTCCCTTGCCATCTTATGCTCAAAATGGGTTTCAAACGCCGTCGAGCCCTTAAGTATTTATGATCTCCTCACAGATATGAACTCCTACCCTTTCCTTGATAACAAGTTGCACCCCATCTCCAACATGGAGCTAGGTGATATCGTGCCTCGCGTCAGGAAGAACCGAATCATTGATATTTCAGACTCCCCCTTGGTCAGCGCTTCTGAGCTACGGGAAAAATTGGACTTACTCTTGATGGCTGGTGAACTCGATGGCGGCCTGCCGATATTAAACAAGAATATCCTCGTGGGCTTGATCCCTGCCCCGGAGCTAGAGTATGCGCTTGATAAGCTGCAGTCTGAGGAAGATCGCATGTGCTTAATGTCAATGCAATCATCTCATCTGGCAGAGAGAGAGAACGACGAACTGAACGTCACTGATTTCACGCAGTATATTGATCCGGTATGTCGCCCGTCTAATTTACTTATTTATCTACTTTTGATACTCACAAGCGTGCCATCAGTCTCCTGTCTCGTTAGATGTCCATTCTCCCATCAACCTAGTTTACCAATGTTTTGTGAAACTAGGCCTTCGCTACATGTGTGTGCTTCGTGACGGCCAATACGCAGGCCTAGTACACAAGAAATCTTTTGTCAAATTCATGAAGGAAAATGAGGAAACTATAACCCTCTAACTTGGAGAGTTAGTTCTATTAATAAACTATACTCGTCGGCTTACTCGATTCATCTGGCTCTACAATTTTGGGTATTTTTCACGTTTGTTTTCTTTCCAGAGCCTTCCGTTCCTGTTGTGGCCGGAGGTAAAGCATCATACCTATGATCTTTCACACTCTTAGCGATTTTCTATTCTGCCATAGAATGGCGCATTGCAAAGGCGTTTTTCTATAGTGTCTTCCTTTGATTGACACGCTTGCGACCAAGTTACAGGCACTATGTATTTTAACTACATAATCCTTGTTTTAGAAAATAGAGGGTATGTTCTTTTAAGGGCTGTCAATCGGCTAAACCCCCAAATCATAATCTTTCATATCCTACCATTTTCACAGCAATATCCCCTTCCCAAGTCCAGTCAGGCGATATCTCCTCCCCAACCCATTCTCCAAGTTCCTGCGATGAAACTTGTCTCCAGCTCTCTTTCAAAACCTTTGGGTCGATAGGGAAAGTTGTATCGCAATCAAACCCATCAACCAAATCTTCGGCTTCACACTGCGAATCTAAGCCACTCCCGCGTCGAACATCAGACATCACGATCCTTAAGGGATTTTTGTCCCCAAGGACACTGCTGTTAAGACGTAAGCTAGACTCGTATATTTCGCTTCCCCCAATAATGAATATATTTCCCAGTCTTTGGTTTCTCTTATCACCGTGGGAAGACGAGCCCGAGCTAAGGCCCTCCTGTAAAGAATGAAGTGCCGCCTCCAAGCTATTCGAGACCATAATCGCTGGCTTTTCTGTCATTGATGTGTCGTTGCTTTCTACCGAGGCTTGTCCAGCTTTTTCCTCTGTCTCTCGCTTGTTCGACGCGTACCATTCTGCGATCGCTCGTTCCTTAACAGAGCCAGACTCATCACGCGTTATAATAACATTCAGTCTCTTGGGGAGCGGTCTGAATCTTGTGGGTATCGAGTCATATGTTTTTCTACCCATTATCACAGCGTTGATGGCTGGGGTAACCGTCGCTGAGGATGAAGTGGTAGGAGAGCGAGTCGTTACGCGTGCAAAGAAGCTCATGTCCGTCTTGATTCTAGGCCAAGGTAATGTGCCTCCTTTGCCAATTCCTAATTTAAGGATGCCATGACTTGCAGCCGTGGTTATGGGAGTGGTCGCGACGATGAGCGTGAGGGGTGGGAGCTTGGTGGGCGGCATGTTCGCGTTTTCGAGGTTACCGGTCATTTCGAGATTTTGATGTGCTCCTATTTGTATGGTAGAAGCTTTATATGAATGATATGTTAGTCTGCTTGGTCTAGGTAATAGATGAACACGAAGGATCCTACTTTACCTCTTATCGGCGTTGACGTGATGAGAATTAAATTTCTCAGCTTGTTTGCGGTTAAAGGTATGTTTACCAACCCAAAGGTTAGCATGCAAAATGGCGACTCCGGTCTTCTAAACGACTACTATACGGGCGATTACTTCGAAACAATAATATAAATAACGTAGTAAATTGGTATCGTGGCCTTAAAATTGACTGAGTATACTAAACGCCCGCTAAAAACAATGTGTTGTCAAACCTCCATCTTTAATCACCCAAAAGGACCAAACCCATGCAAAGCAGTGAAACTCGCTGTTTATCAGCAGCGATGCCGGAGTAAAACCAATGGCCTCAAGAATTACTTCTTCTCGTTATCTTGGTTTAACCTTTGCTCTATAAGATCTTGAACGATTTCAACATCCTGTTCTAATTGTTGCCGTCTTTGGATGTCCCTTTCGTCCTCGCCGACCGTGTCCAGCTTCCCAAAAAGCCATGTTTCTTTCAGTGTGCGAGTAAGCGATAGTATATCTTCAGCGGCGCGAATCTAATCGTTTAAACACTGATGTTAGGCTTGAGAATCGTAAAAACGTACGAGATGAGCCTAGTCATCGGGAAAGACACCATACAAAGCTCCAGTAAGCATTCTAACGCAGTGACACTTACAAGAGCCGTGGATTCGACATCGAGCTGGTATGATTCGATGGCGGAGGATGTGTGGCTGGGATTTTTAACCTGGTTGTGTTCGGTTTAGTAGACCATAGTATGAGACAACTGCTTGTTCAAAAAGAAGAGGGAACTAGCGTACAGTCGCCGCAGCCATTATGTTCTCAAATCTCTGTAAAAGTTGTGTGATGTCTGCGTTAATCCGGGCTATATTGTGCAGATCACGAAGAGATCATTAGACCAGACCAATTGCTCAGAACGAAAGCTAAATTTGCTTAAGGGAGGGGGGCTTACTGTGAAGAGCGCGAGAATTGGGCTGTAGAGTAGCCATAATGAGGATTAACGCGAATTAAAGCAGGTGGCTTGCCCGACTTCGTTCGAGGTTGAGACTACATAATAACTTGGTGCAGGTACAAAGAAGGTTTTAAAGCTGGCGGATAGCTTATCTTATCTTATCAGACAATCTCACACGTGATGAGATTTTTACCCCTCGCCTGCTGGCGCTCCATCCATGCACAAATGTGAGATTTCAATTGATGTCATATTGGAGAGCTGACTGATACATTAAGGTCGTTAATTAACATGTCAACGCACAAAACACTGCGAGCTCCCATATCGGCTCAATGGATAAGCATGTTCAGCAACATAAACATATTCAAGAATTAGTGACAAGATAAAAAAGAGCCTGACTGCACTGGATTCACTAAAGCGAAAGCGCTTAGTAGTTGGAACCGGAGCCAGAGCTTCCGTGGCCGGAGAACTTGTCGCTGATAAGCTCACCGACTTTGCCGAGAACCTTCTGGGTGGTGGACTCTGCAATCTTGTTAGCGACTATACGAAAGAACTAGAGTAAAGGCTCTGACTTACTGTTCTTGTCATCGTCATCATTGTCACCGCGGGAGTAGCCTGAAGAGGTGTTGTCGGTGCGGGTCTTGGAGCCGTAAGAATCATCGTTACCAGAGGAACCATAGGTGTTGCTGGTCTTGGTAGAAGGGTAGGTGTCGTTGTCATCACCGGAAGATCCGTAGGTACCAGTCTTCTTGGTGGAGGAGTATGAGTCGTTGTCATATCCAGAGGAGCCCTTGTTAGAGGAGCCGTAGGAATCGTTGTCAGTTCGAGACTTCGATCCGTAGCTATCGTCATTGCCAGAACGGCCGGACGAGCCGTAGCTGTCGTTGCCGACACGGGACTTGGTACCGTAGCTGTCGTCATCGTTGTTACCAGAAGATCCATAAGTATTGCTGGAAGATTTGTTGGATCCATAGGTATCGTTGTCGTCACCGGAACGGCCAGAGGAGCCGTAGGTGTTGGAGGACTTGGAGCCATAGGTATCGTTGTCGTCGTTACCAGAGCGGCCGGAAGATCCGTAGGTGTTGGAAGACTTGTTGGATCCGTAGGTATCATTGTCATCGTTGCCGGAGCGGCCGGAAGATCCGTAGGTGTTGGAAGACTTGTTGGATCCGTAGGTATCGTTGTCGTCGTTACCGGATCGGCCAGAGGAGCCGTAGGTGTTGGAGGACTTGTTAGATCCGTAGGTGTCATCGTCATCATTGCGACCAGAAGATCCGTAAGTGTTGGATGTCTTCTTAGATCCATAGGTATCGTTGTCGTCATTGCCAGATCTGCCAGAGGAGCCATAGGTGTTGCTGGATGACTTGTTTGATCCGAAGGTATCATTGTCATCATTGCCAGATCGGCCAGAGCCGTAGCTGTCTACGCCGGAGCGGCCAGATGTCTAGCGAACGCTTCGTCAATACCAATGTACAACAAGAAGTGATAAAGCTCAACATACTCCATAACTGTCATTGTTGCCGCGTCCAGAGCCGGACTATTGACTGATTGTTAGCTATACGAAAGCTGTGCTATAGAGTGGACGAGACAATTGAGACATACGTAGCTGTCGTCATTGTTATCACGGTAAGACATTGTGAAAGGTGCAAGAAGTAGATTTGAAGATTGAGAGACTACCAAAGTGCTCTGTACTTTGAATAATGGAGAAGAGAAAGATGATGAATATTATGGCCTTGGAGGGAGGACTGAGGGGGTTTTTATATGCATACTATGACGACTTACCCCTCCACCGTTTAGATCTCAAGTCTAAACCCAATAAATTGCACGATTAACGTCACGCCTGCCAACTACCGGGATGCATTGGTGAAGACGACAGATGGTGGGTATCAGCACCTCGGAGGCGTAAAACGCGACAGCGCAAGGGCTCCGTGGAACGGCCTGGCGGAGAGGCGGGGTGATGTGATTGATCTAACCGGTTGTACTTGCAGGCCATGAGTTACAGGGGAGACACCAGAAGCATGCGATATTACGCAAGAGTGGAATGAATCGGACCCAAAAACAGATCCATTGATGCTTAGTGTTCGGTCCACGACACATCTAGCGTAGTATGGAAGTATGAGTTGAAGGAGAAGGGCTGGTGACATGCTGGTGAAGACCAATTGAAACGACGAATGTCTCCCGATCGACCCCGCGTTGATGCCGTGAGTTTGCGAATCGCTCCACTAGCCATTCGAGCTTCCATCGATCGAGGCGCACCACCCTTGCATATTGCTCATTCGAAGGTGGTAGAAACGTGCAAGCTGTGGATGGGGGATAGGGTTCCGTTCGAGGGAAATACACACGGGATATCCTAGGTACAGGAACACCCGGTGCCAATTCCGCCACCCCGGCTATACAAATATGCATGTTCGTTAACGCTCGCTGTTGGCTTGCTGTGGCTGTGCTGACAGCTCCGCCAAGGACGACGGAACTTTTGCCACAGGCGGACTATTTCAATGTCGATATGGAGAATGGCGCCGGTGAATAGTAATATCCAGGGCTGAGCACCGCCACAGATGCGGAAATGCTTGCTCTCTTCGCATGGGATGTCGGACCTCCTTTTCGTGTAAGTAAATGGCGCACGGGCTGTAATGGGAAGAAGTAAACAACCGCCTATCAATTACAATTGCATATGTACCTGGTAACGCTGTATAATGCGATAAACTTTATGTGTCGCCCCTCCAACAAACTGATATTAAAATAGCGTACACTTCACGGTGGCGAACTCCGTGACGCCTCCAAAGCCCCTACTGGCTTACCGGACATACTTGGACTGTGGTCGCAGAAAGTCAGCGTTTTCTGGCATACTTCATAACGGAAATGATGGGTGGAAACAAACCATGAATCGCTTGTGGAAATCGGAGCGTAGCAAGTCCTAATTCGACGCACAGTTAGTTCGACACGTAATGCTGAAGAAGGAGGGGCAGTCTCGGCCAAACAGCGAGAAAAAAGGGGGGGAGGGTAAGAAAAAGGGGAAGAGGGGTAGATGATAGAGAGAGCTTTTACGTTAACGAATTCTTTATCGCCTTTATTCTCTGTTCCGCGAGCTTGATTCTTGAATACGACGTCGTCGTCCCATCGCCGCTTAATGTTGAAATCTTGCGTGTTGAGCAATGGATTACCTCGAGCAATGTCAACTTCCCGTTGTTCTTGCTCCCGGGCTGCCCGTTCTTGTTCCTGTTTTGCCTGTCAGCCGTTTGTTTGATCAATTGCTCGACAGCGCTTAAACTTGCCTCTTTCTCCCTCTGTTCCGCCCTTTCTCGTTTTATCTTCTCTAATTCTCGCATCAATTCTGCAGTTTCATCTTCGTCGTCGTCACTGCAAACAGAACTTTAGCATCCGTTTCTAGAAGCTGTCGGACATGAAATTGAGCCCGCGCCCACCTGTCTTCCTCACTACTGTCCGAACCCCCGCCATCTGAATCTGCATCTAAATCTCGCGTTTCTTCCAGAATCCTCCGCCTTTTAGCTTCTGGGTCTTCTTCCGCATTCTCATCCTGATCTGGAGCGGCCTCGAGTTGTCGTTTGGGAACAGAGGGCTCGGCGGAAGAATCGAGGTTTCCATTCACCCCCTTGATTTTCGCAATATGAGAAGCTTCAGCTCTCAAGAGCTCGGCGCGCAAGTCGCGTATTTCCGGTTCTTGATCAGCAGCGCCTCCTTGGCCAGGTTGTCTGTGCCAAACGCGAAAAATTCTCATTAGCGACGAAATATGAAGGCAGCTATGGACAGGTACTTACCTGACTTTTAGAAGAGTATGCGCCGGAAGAAGACGCTGGTGGTAAGCAGGTCCTCTTTGAGCTTCTTTCCCTCTGGCCTATCAGTTTAAATCAGCCTCTCGAAGCGTACTCAAACCAGGAAGAGTATTCATATAAGCCATACCGGATCGAAGGTGGGCCTGTGGGCTGAAATACGGATTAGCAAGGTTGAAATGTTGCAACACGCCAGTCATAACATACCCGTAGTCATCTTTTCAGCTCTACGAAGGCAGTATAGTGCTTGGGAGTAATAAAAGTCGCGGATGTTGCAAGATTGTGAGCTGCTTCATCGTCGACTCAAGTTGAGCTCGAATCGGCCCAGTCACGTGCTGGTAATATGCGCCAAGGCCGTTTGTTTAATTGTGACCAGAAGCCGGAAGACAGTAATCTATAGGCGTAGTAACGACGATAATCAATATAGGCGTAGTAATTAGACGAGATACAAGAGACCTTTAGACACAAGGGCTCCCTATATACATTACAATACGCGCAGTACCCTTGCTACTTGACCATTGATTTACAGCATACGCCGATGTACTAGTTACTCATCTTGAATATTCCTCTTTATGTCCGGCCCCAAGCAACTGCCCTTTGAGAAGGTCTAACATTTAATGTGACATGTTTAACCAAAGCGCTCTCGAAGAGGGTTGATATATGGATATTCCTTGTATAGCCCCTTAACCAATCTCACATAGATTGTGAGATCCATTGCCAACCCATTGGAATTGAAGACGTCATGGGATATATATATGACCACGCAAGTGGCTTTGAGAGGCTAAGCAGCACTGCTGGTAGATTTTCTCGGTATGGAACAATTCGGTGTCATTATTGGGGTGTTGCTGGAGGTAAACAGGGCCTCCGGAAGCTACTCCTCGTCACCCAACGACCAGGTGTCAGCATCCAAATAGTATGCTAAATCCAAACAAACCGAGCCCAACTTTCGAGCACGTCAAATTTAGGGATTACCTCCCCACCAAGTCGACTTAGCCTGTCAAGGTACCTTAGGCCCTGGAAGCAGTATCATTGGTCGATAATGTTGGCGAAATCGATGAGAAGAATTTGTCGATAGCGTGTCAAACACAGTGACTATGAGGCTTGCATGATTGCCGTGCGCATGCACTTGTGAAATGATTTTTGTCGAGTTGACAGATCCATTCGTCGATCTGATCCGTATCATGAAGGTGACTTCCAGGAGGCTCCACTTGGATGCTTATGCTTGAAATGGCATAAGAATCATAATATATTGTTGTCGTCGGTTTAGGACAGCCTCATTATAGACCACCATGAAACGAGAAGCAAGACACGATGAGAACCAGCACGTTGATGCAGCCCCAGGCAAACGGAATCCAGGTCGACATGCGGAAACTTCCCGCCTCGTAGACCAGTCCGAGTCTGGGTACCCATCAAGGTCATTAGCACAATAAAATCCCAAGGTTCAGGTTAAAATTTGCACTGCGGAGGCCTATTCTCACATTAACCCAACTACACTTCCAGCCAACACAGCTTCGAGGGCTGCCACAACAACATATACGAGTGGAATCGCCCATGCAATTCTCCAGCCAGGCACTTGTCTGAAGACAGCGTATATTGCTACGCTTATATGGGTTCCCCCGTAGAATATAAAAGTCCAGTACAAGGTAAAGCGCCAGACATCTTCCATGTGGTACAGGTATTGCGGCGCTTGGTTGAGAGGCCTAAACGGGAGGTAAAGCGATGGGAACCCCGGGGTGACATATTGGGATGGAACAATCTGCGCCATTGTATTGCTGCCGGTGCCTCATAATGACGGACCAAGGTGCCACTCCGCTGCCGATGCTATCTCGCAGGTTTCTGGTCCCCTGTTGACAATAAATCCATCGACAACTTCAACCTTGTTGGCGCCCGGGCCATTTCTCGACCACGTGACGAGATTTTGGGCCTCGGCAACAAGTTCGCGCTGCTCGTTGTGACCTTGAGCTTCATGGCAATCACAGCATTTGCTTCATGCACCAAGCAGCAGAGACTAAATGAAAGACAATGGGGACTGAGAGGTCCCTCGCGACGCTTTTGCGATCACTCCAAACAGCAACAACCCCTGAGGACGCGCTCAAGTGAGCTAATTTCCCCGGTACTCAAGCTCAACAGCCAAAGAACTGACCGACCTGTAGCCTTCTACCATCGGCCCTGGGCCATTTAACCCTACTCACGAATCCATTGAATGTAACGCTTCTTTCAAACCAACTACTCTGCTCGGAGTCACTCTGGGGACAGCCATCCCTCGATCTACATGCCTGTCGACGGATAATTAGCGTTTTCAACACAGCGGCAATCACCATTGTAAACCACGAATCTGAATATGATCCACACTCGCCAAACTTGCAGCGGCGCGGACTCGAGAGAGAAGACTGGTTAAAAGCGGTGGCCAGTGGCGCTGACGATAAGTCTCCTCGATGGCGACATCTCCTTCTACTAGGCGGGCTTCTGTTGGGTTTCGAGGGCCAGCACCGACGAAGCTTGCCTTTTCATTTGAGGAAAAAGCTGGAAGCCGCTCTAGTCACTGCTGTACAGCTGTCCTATAAGGAACTTGAGTCAACACCGACAATCGCGGGTCACACCGTTGTCCTCGTGTTAAACTATACCTTTGAACTTCTGTCCGACTGGGAACGAAGCAGGATTGACTATGAGATCCTTCTTCCTATAATGACTGAAGCTGCATTCTTATCATCAGAAGGACTGGAATCTGGCTATTTTCTAGGCGCTATTGACCGGGGCATCGTTGAACTCCGAGGGCAGAGCAAGTTTGCATGGCCAGGACAGTCACCATCGTATCAGCAAGCCACGGCAATACTTGCAAGACCCCTTATGACCTCATTTGGACCACTATCAAGATTGATAGCTCATGCGATTGAGAACACTAGCAACCGGGGCCAGGTCATTCAAGTGCTAGACTCGCTCTTCGAGCTATCAAGAACACTGATGGTCCAATGGCGTCAGAATAAGCTATCCGAGATCGACCCGTCGGAAGAGCATGAATTCCTGGATGAGACATCAATACAGACTACTATTCCAACATTGTGGAAACTACTTAATATACCCCTTTTTTCTTTTATTATTGTTCTCCGTGCAATCCTTGGGCGGGTCCTAAACGATTCCATCTTAGCTTCCGATAGAAGTAAGTATACCCTCAAGGGAAATTTTTCATATATCGAAGCTTACTTATCCCAACAGGTTGCCCCATCATCGCCTCCAAATCACTCAAAACCCTCCGACACCTCGCTTTCATTACCGCTAGAGCCGGATATACCAGCTCCTCCCAATATGTTTTCGTCAACCTTACCGCTATCGATATACTCACCCAATATCCGGGTCTCTCAGAGGAATTTCTTGAGGAGATTCGGCCGTCCGACTCATCCAAGATCCCTGATCATCCTCTTGACAGATGCCTAGATCTGTTTTTTCTCAATACAGCTGAACATTTTAGCTTGATTATATCGCCTTCCCTAAACGAGCGCCTCCTTCTAGCGGCAGCACAACCGTACCTTACATCCGGCGGGAATAACCACCTTTTGGAAATATTTGAATCAGCCCATAGTGTTGTGCTAGCCGTTCTTGCCGCTCCATCAAGCGCGGATACCGCTGCAAAGTATTTGCCTTACTATGTCAATACATTATTCACGGTATGTTGAAACTGATATATCTATATGTTGATAATAATCAATTCTTAAGATTATATTGCTAAATATGTACCTCTAGGTATTCCCTAAGAACCTATCTGCAAGACAATTTAGGCTTGCATACAAGACCATGCTTAGATTGACGGCACCTCCTTCTCCCCTTGCCAACAGCCAGCCTTTTTTGCCCTCAGTGCTTCTCCAACTTATATACGACAGAGCTATAGATGCTCCTACCTCCCCATTATTACCTCCCGCTACTGACACGACCCCAAATCCGGCAGCTCAGGGTTTATCCGAGCAAGCGGTTCTTACGATGACCATAATCGATTGCCTCCCATCTTTGCGGGTTGAACTGCTTGAGGATTGGTTAGACCTAACGGCGGATTTGATTAACCGCATTCCTGATAATGAAATGAAAAGGAAATGCCGCGAAAGCTTTTGGGACACCCTGAGCAACGGCGATATGGATGTTGAAAGGGCTAACTTCTGTGTGACATGGTGGAGCACACGGAGAGGAAGAGAACTGGTTTTGCAGAAATCCGGGGAAGAAGACACCCAGCGCTTGGCTACAGGTGGTGGCTTAATCTCGCAGCCCTTCCAAAGTAAACTGTAAGAGAGACTGTCCTACGTCCCGTATAATACCTCTTTGCCCTTTCATTGTTGTACACATATTGGCATTTAATACTCCAATGACCGACTTCACTACTTCCTTATATAACCTCCGAACGAAAAGAATGCGAACCATCAATCTACTCTGTATAAAGTTGTAAAAGCACCGAGGGACGCTTGGGGAGATTCAAACGTAGATAAAGGTATATTTCATCGTCTCCTAGCAGGCGAAATAAATATAGGGATTTGCATTATACCCCAACAGTGGTGACACGGGTATGCATCAATCTCATCCGGAAAGATGTATAAAAGCGGACAGCGTGAGAGCATGCTCTCTGAGAAACATTCATTGGCGGTAGTAATAAAACGCGATCCATGGCGCGGTGATGATGGACAAGGGTGTGAACTAAAATCAGTGCAAAGGCGGATGTAGTAAGATTGGCAACAGCATGCTTTGTTGCAATTGAGTACGAATTGCGCACATCTTGACAAATGCTTCATATGTGCTCATACGGCTTTTTTTTAGCAGATATAGAGCGAGCAACCTATGACACCGATGATATACCAAAGTCTCTCTCTTCATTGCCTTCACGAAGAATCCCTTATGGTGCGAGAAGAGGTTGAAATGAAGGTATGAAATGTTGTAAGGCGAGTAGAATAAGGCTGGAGTAAGTGTAGGAAAGGCGAATTGGGTATATTCAAATGGCACTGACAGCTACAATAGTATGTCTCGCGGAGATAGCTCAAAATCGTCCAGCGCATAGTCGTATCATAGCCAACTGGTCATGTCCCCCCCATAGCAAGGCATAAGCAAACATTGTTTGGATGTAATGTTCGAGCCGTACCTCGTCCGAGCTCACCTCTATGAATATCCTGGCTCATGCAACTTAGCAGCATCAACTAATGAACGGAATTCCAACCCATGTATTCCTCTTATATTCCAAATATTCTTCCCCAAAAAATTCGATCAAAAGCTTTTCTTCCCCTGAAAATATTGGTTAGTGGAGGTGGAAAATATCACAAGGATCAAAAGAAGAGGTACTCACGATGAATTCTAGATGAGAAGAATTTCCAGAGAACGACTGCATATCCTAGAAAGCAGACAAAATTCCCCATGACCAGCTGCGTTCCTAAGCCCCACCAGAAGAAACCAAAATAACTTGGATGTCGAAGTACGCCATACAATCCAGTTTTGACGAGTACATGCTCGTCTCTCCGCTGCGTTTGTATTGTATGGGTAAAATTTGATCCTGCCTGGACCATAGCAAGGCTGCGAACAACCTGTCCAATGACCATAAGCGCTAGACCGGCAGAAAGTTGCGTCCAGACTCCGCCGAATAGCAGTGAAGTCCATCTCAGATAGCTACCAGGAAGTAGCAAATGATTTAAAAGGCATTCCAAAAGCGCGGATGTATGGGCAATGTTGTATGCAGCACCGTTTGCGGTCAGGAGAAAGGCCGATATCGTAGCATATGGAGTGCTATGGGCCGCAGTTATGTAGAACTCAAGGAAATGAAAAAGGGCTAGAGATGCAACGAAGAACGGAGCCCGCCATAACGAAAATGAATAAAAAGCCAGTATTATGGCAAACAAGGCGCAAATTCCGGCTGCCTGCCCGAGGAGAAATGATCGAATGGAAATGCCGGCCAAAGACCTGTTACCACCGGGGAGGTTGGAGCTGTCGACTGAACGTCTGTTGCTATTGAAGCCAATCCCATCATCGGAGTCAAGTGACGAGTCAGGTTCCTGCATGTTAGTTTCATGCTGTGCTTCATCTGAGCTGGGCCTTCCAGCACCGTTTCCAGACATATTTCCTTTTGATAAATTCGATGCGCGAGAGGGAGTTTCCGATGTTCAACAACAGCGCACGATCTTCATATAAGTAGAAGTCGGGCTACATTCCCGGGGCCTTTAAGCCTTATTAATCCATTTCTTCGACAATAGGTAGAAATCCGCGAACAATGTTAAGAAAGCCGCGCAAACAATAAAGAAGCCCGAAGGTTTCGAGGAAAAGTACTCATCACGTGAGGTGTATTTTTGAGCGTTTTGGGGGAAACGATAGCTACGAGGCAAACCAATTTCGATCAAGACCCTCAATATGTCATCCCAGCCCTTTATATCAGGGAATATAATGCTACTCCTTCGGCAACTTCGGTCACAATGCTACTCCAACCAGGTTCCCTCGGTGTCTCGTTTACGGTGCCCTTCTCGATCGATGTGCTTCGAAGCATACAACAGTTACGCATCATCACGTCGTTTTGTATCAGATAATGATCCTTCGAGCTCTATAACGGTGCAACCGTCACGAAGAACCTTTTACTCCACCGTTACCTCTTCCTATAAGCAATCTAAACCCGCCAGAACCAATGTCGTTGAAGATGTTATTCCCGATACGCCGAAATCTACAAAACCGAAGACGGCCCAGCCAGCATGGGGAGTACAGAAAAAAGCTCTACAAACTAAATTCGAAGAGGGTTGGAAGCCGCGGAAGAAACTATCTCCAGACACGATGGAAAGCGTTCGCAAGCTTCACAGCATGGACTCTGTTAAATTTTCGACGAGGAACCTCTCGGAGCAATTCAAGGTCTCCCCGGAAGCGATTCGAAGAATTCTAAAGAGCAAATGGAAGGCTACCGAGTCCGAGGAAATTGACAGGAGAGAAAGATGGGAAAAGCGAAAGATAAGGATCAACAAACAAATGGAGGAGCTCGGTCTCAGGCGTCCGGAGCCAACATTCAAAGAGGAATTCGATACTGAGCAGGGTCCAACGAGGACCAAAAAAGACTGGAGAGATAGCAACACCCGTTCGGCGGGGAGTTTTTCAGACTACCCTCGGAAGAAGAGACCATGGACACGCACCAACGAAAGGTCTTTTGGAACCGACGACGAACCCTCGTGGAGGCACAAGCCGGTGGATGCTACAGTAAAAGATGCACCCGATCTTGTCTCAAAAGGTGAGAAGTATCCGCCGAACAGGAGCCGATACCAAAGGGAGCGTCCAGGGAACTCCTCTAATCCCGAGGGCCCTACTAGACGTCAGCATCCCAGAGATCGGTCTGCTGAAGACAACAGGGCAACCTTCGGGGCAGGGAGGCGCCGAGAACCACCGGCTTGATACATAGGTCAGCGATAGTCTCGTAGGAATGTACGCTATAGGTTTCGTCTCTGTCTCTTTGGCCGTATCCCTGCTGTCAATACGAGTGGCGCCTAGATTAAGCGCCAAGCGCCGGTCAGCCACAGAAGATCGGCCCATAGTTCGAAGGCCTGAGGAGCGAGCGATGGCGCAAAGCGACTCCCGCACCTCCCATCTCCCCGGTGCTCCATCCGCGCGTGTCACGAAGGCGGTTTGCTCATCTCGCTCCACACAGGTACGGCGCAACATCGTTCGTCGGCTGGAGATGCTTTGATTCCCTCCCGTCCCGGAAAGCCCCCTTGAAATGCGCCCAAACCGCCCTTGACCCGCGAACAACCCATGCTACGAGACTCGACCCAGCGTGATGTTATCAGACATCCAGGTCTTCGTACGATGGAAAGAACAGACTATATTTGCCGGAGAGGACGTTGAATGCACTATTACTTTCAAGAATGTCGCAGAGGAAGACGCTGGAAACGAAGCTGGTGGGACCTCGAAGCACTATCGGGGGGGTTCTCGACCCATAAACAGCATTACGGATGGTGCAAGCTACTCGCCGGCGAAGAGTCTGAACCCGTTCTCCTTCAACAACCCTCCACGCCGTCCACAATCCTCCGGGTATCGACCGAGACAGCCACTCCACAGGTCCTCCGCATCCGTGGGCTCTTCTCCGGCCCTGAGTCAGAGCTTCCCGCCCACCAACGCTTCGCGGCCCAATGGCAACGTCAAGGCACCAGGACACTCTCATAAACGGTCGGTCTCTATAATATCATTGGAGACTGATCTGAAGCACGTTCAGTCTCCCCAGAGTCCGCGGCCTACTGGTCGACATATACGATCAGCGAGCTTTCAGGCCCCCCCAAGGAGACGGGATAGCTATAAAGATGATTTACAATCCGGTACGGGCTCTCACTTACTACTATTTTCTATACACAAAAGTCTCCGATCCTAATGTCATTGTATTTAGTCTCTCCTCGAACTCCAATCTCAAGATTCTCACCCGCCACCTCCCAGTCTAACCTTTCTCTTCCAAACACAAGGGAGGAACCAGACTGCTCTCGCTGCTCGACCAATACACCAGGCGCCAGGAAAAGTCCAATGCGAAGGTCCTCTCGCAAATTAAGCCCTTTCCATGGCGACTTCAAGTTTCCACAAGCACCCCTTTCGCCCAATGGAGATGCAACTCAAACAGCACATCCGTTATCCGGTGACCATTCATCAGAGACGAAGCCACAGGCCTCTATATCTCAAGGTGATGCTACCGCCGCCCTAAACGGAAAGCCGGAAACTGACCAACCACGCTGCCTGACCCCTGCAACCAAGCTCACAGCCGTTTCAGCCATTGATAGTAGCACTCGAGGCAGCAATGAGTTTTATTCGCTTAGTAATAATTCGACGGAGACACTGGACTCTGACTATAAACTTGTCTCCATGAATCGAGCATTGCCAAGGCATCGAAGACACCAATCTAGTCTCGACCCAAGTAGAAACGGCCGGGCCAACGATTCGCAATCACTCCTCATGGGCTATGCCCAGATTAACGCTTCATTCATGGTTGATGGTTCACTATTGGATCAATCAATTTTCGAAGAAGTGAAGCGTAAAGGCGTCGTGGGCCACCATGGCCACGGGGAGCGATCACCCAAACAAGCCAAACCTAGAGCTGGTTTCTGGGGTAACCTTGGGCTGAGCAATATTGGGAATACTCTTGCAAGCTTGACATCAACTGGGGATCTTGATGGTTTAAGGGAGATGCGAGGGGCTTCGTCCTCCCACTCGATACCAATATTATCAACACCCCAATCGTTACTTTTTGTGGACCTAAATTTGGCACCAGGGCAAGAGAAGGCGTTCTCTTTTTCCTTTACCCTACCTCGAGGCCTTCCTTCAAGTCACAAGGGCAAGGCTATAAAGATCTCATATAACCTGGTTATTGGAACCCAGAAGTCCGCAGCGATCAAAGGGAATCAGCGGTTACATAAAATAAATGTACCATTTCGTGTTCTCAGCGGTGTAGACGGTAAGCCTAAGTCTCTCAAATCCCTCTTGTTCTTGTCTGACAATCGAAAAGCACAAGGAGGGGTGCTAGGACACGATCTCATGCAGCCTTACGTCGTATTACGGGATGAAGCTCGAGTGCAGAGTCTTGATTCTGCAGCTCTACGGCCACCGGCAAAGGAAAAGAGTATAAGTGCGAGGGCGTGGACCTCAGCTCCCCAATTTCTATCCTATGTCGATGAGATACTAGCGCAAAGAGATCGCCCAGATACGTTAGCTTCTCCGGTCACTCCCGGGAGACCGTATTTTCACCACGATATACCCTTCTCCTGCAAAGACGCCATCGACCTAGCAATCCTACGAAGCAACCAGTCAACTGCCTCGGATCAGAGCGCGAACCGCTTTGAAATATCCCGTAGCGGCCGTCGAGTCGCCGTCATCGTCCTCAACCGGCCGTTTCACCGAATTGGAGAAACAATCGTAGCAACTGTCGAATTCACAAATGCCGCCATACACTGCCATTCTATCCGAGGCTCACTTGAAACTCACGAAACGATCAACCCCGAAATCGCCCTTCGCTCGCCCGCCAGCATTGCCCGAGCAACGCGAAAGGTCCACGCTGTTTGTTTTGAAAACACACTCTTTGCTTCTAAAATAGCGTTCACACCCGCTATCCCCGTGTCCGCTACTCCTACTCTGATAACGTCCGGCGTAAGTCTGGAGTGGCAGCTCCGGTTTGAGTTTGTAACGAGCAACCTGTCCGACATAATGGAGGAGTTGGGCACCTCCAAAATAAGTCTCCTAGAAGAGGTTGAGCGTGACGAAAGGGGCTCCATATTTGCGGCCTATGAACACATATCTTGCGAATCTTTTGAGGTCAGCATACCTATAACGATTTACGGTGGGACTGTACAAGAGCCCAGTCGGGAGGAGCTCCAGGGAATTCCTATATAAGGCGTTGGTGCCTAGAATGTTTGGCAAGATCAGTGTTTTCTGTTTTGAAGCATTGGTCCTTTTTTGGCGTATCATCAATAATAATATACTTATGAATGAAGGGGTTTACTATGACGCTGCATGCACCTAAGCTGCTTCCCTTCGTTATACCGAGCATCTTCAATAGAGTCCTGAGCCAGTATGCTTCGTAACGTTTCTAACATAGCTCAGGTAATACATTTTAGCGCCTGATGGTCGCTTGAGTGGTGATATCGCGAACTGTCGAGGTTTGGTCGAGGGGTGAATGTTAATCTCGATTGTCGTCGGGGCAACCGCCAGGAACCACGAAATGATATCACCGCCGCGTTACAAGCAACCACGCCATATTGAGCGGCCAACACCAAGCTATATCCCTTAGCACTGCAATTTGCTGTACTGCCACGGGAGCAACTCGGCCTATTTCACTTGTTTTGGCGAGAACTGCGCGAAGCACGGAGCAAGACCCGAGGGACAACAAACACACCCTGCTAAGGCTCTCAAAGATGGCATCCTCGTTCATAACCACAATGTACGTGTATTCATAGCCCTTCGTTAGCAGGAGGAGTATAAAACTACGGAATTTCCCCGCCTACTGCGTCCTTCACTGCCTAAAATGAATTTCTAGGGTTTGTCTGTAGACAAATCGCCCCGCTCAGTCGACCAAATCGCTGACCTTTACTTCGATAACTAGAAACTCTCGAACGCGAGGACCATTCCGACCGCGAACTGCGAATAAAGGCACAGGAAACTATCAGCTTCGACAATTTGCAGAGGCCACCCTTGGAAGTGGGAGTCTACGAAAGGCCGTCCAGCTCCCGGAGGGAGAAGATATCAACGAGTGGCTGGCTGTCAACCGTATGCTCTTCAGACATCATCCTTTGGTATAATGGAAGGAAAGGTCTCGCTAACGTGTTGGAATCTACATCTGGTGGGACAGTGGTCGATTTCTATAACCAGATCAACCTTCTCTATGGATCGATTACCGAATTCTGCTCGCCGCAGACATGTCCAGAAATGAAGGCAACAGATGAGTAAGTGCCTCAAGGGTAATCAATCCTTACTTTTCTAACTCTAGCCTGGCCAGGTTCGAATATTTATGGCAAGATAACGAGAATTACAAGCGCCCTACTAAGATGTCTGCACCTGAATACGTCGAACATCTGATGACGTGGGTGCAAGCAAACATTGATAACGAGCAGATGTTCCCTAGCCATATAGGTATGCGTGATTTCCTGGATGTGCCTTTACAGCTCGTGGCCTGATGTATTCTAGGCGTCCCTTTCCCGAAAACATTCCCCTCACTGTTGAGGCAACTGTTCAAACGTATGTATCGCGTGTATGCACACATATACTGCCACCACTACCCGGTGGTTGTCCATCTCGGACTCGAGCCGCACTTGAACACCAGCTTCAAGCACTACGTTCTGTTCATTGAGGAGCATGGCCTGGCCAGCGGGAAAGATTTCTGGGGCCCGCTGGGAGATTTAGTGGAAAGCATGCTTCGAAGCGATTGATATCTACGCTTCTCTGATGGATTCCCGGTCTCTTCTTTCCCCTTCTTTCTGATGCGCCAACTGAACATCGGACCTGGTGTCCATGGCAGTTCCTGGGACACGAGTTATGATAGCTAGCATGAAGTATAATAATGAATATAATTAAGCATTGACAGGTGAATCGACTAATCCATTACTGGTCCATTACTGGTCTATTACTTGTCGTTGCCGTCTGATTGCTGAGGTCGATTTTATATCACGTGACCCAACTCCGCCGTGTTTCGCCGACCGCACCCAAATGGGCGTTCCCGTTGACCTTCGACCACCAGGAAGAATTGCACGCCAGCACGCAGCATCACCGGCGCCCATCTCCAACGTCGACGGCTCCCTCAATCCCACAGGCCCAGCCCTCCTCTCTCGCCATGCTCTCGTCCCGCGCCGCGCAGGCGAGCCTCCGCGCTTCCGCCCAGCAATTCTCTCGTCGATCCGTCGTCAACGGAGCCCGAACCTATGCCACCGCGGTCAAGGACACGAAGCCCCCCGTCGCTCTCTTCGGCGTCGACGGCACCTATGCCAATGCCCTGGTGCGTATACTCTTGATCTACGATGTTGCGGGATGACAATTGGGCGATAGCGGCGTTTTATCGTGAACCCCAACGAGCTCAGACAGGCTGACTATCATTCTCTCCAAAAATTACAGTATACCGCCTCAGCCAAGTCCGGAAGCCTAGAGCAGACCGCCAAATCGCTCAATGCTCTGTCGGAGGTGTTCAAGAAGGACGCCAAGCTGGGACCTATCCTGCACACTCCCACCTTGACCGTCAAGGACAAGTCCCAGATCGTCCAGGAATTGCAGAAGATTACCGGAAAGAACGAGCTTTTGGGTAACTTTCTCAACACCCTAGCTGAGAACAACCGACTGGGTGTTCTTCAGGGCGTCTGCGAGAAGTTCGAGACCCTGATGGGCGCTTACCGAGGCGAGATCGAACTTAACATCACCAGTGCTCAGGTATGCATGATCAAGAAGATATCCTTTGATCCCACTGACATGCTTGGATAGAAACTCGACCAGAAGACCCTCCAGCGCCTGGAGACCGCTATTGCCAAGTCCGAGTACAGCCAGGGCAAGAAGCTCAAGGTCATCACCAAGGTAGGCACCTGTTGCTCCAAGCCGCTGTCGTAGAACGTACTAACGTCCGGCAGGTCGACCCTGAAATTGTTGGCGGCCTCGTCGTCGAGTTCGACGGCCGAACAATCGACCTCAGCGTCTCCTCCAAGCTTACCAAGCTCAACAAGGCTCTCACCGACGCTCTGTAAATAAATACTATGTGTGTTCTAACATTATAAACACTGCAAATCCTGCGACAATAGAAGTTTTGTATTATTGATTCCTTATACATATCTTGCTGGAACTTGTCACCCGGACGAATCGCTCAAGATACTCGATGCACGCCGGAAGTAGATAACGATATGGGATGTTGATGCTAATGGGGAATGTCACGTAACGTGTAAAGCAAGTGGTAAGATTCGAACAACTAGTCTTACAGAAAGACAGGGAATAGAGGGATGCAGGGCTATTATAAGGTCGTGTGAACAAAGTGAAGCGAGTCAAGCGAAGGGCAGGCGGGATACCTATTAAAGGATGTATGTATATGAGGTTATGATCATCTGGAAAAGAAGAGGTGATGAGAAAGAGGGAAAATGAGGGAGGGGGAATCGTGTTCTCTCAAAAAGTAAAAAAAGGTCGTTCCGACAGACACGCATATATACCTCCAAAGCGGAGGGGCGATAATAACTAACATGAAGGCGGTCATCCGGTCAAGACCACCTTTCCTTGCCCTTCTTGTTAATCTCGGGGTCCCGTTGACCATGAATGCCAGCATGGTTGGCCGTGTCCTCGTCCTGATCCGTGGTGGCAGGAGAGGTAGAGGCGTTGGTGACGAAGCCATCGTCAGACTGGTTCGGCGTGGACAGAGGCGGCACGCCGGCGTCTTTGTTCGCAGTTGAGATATCCTGCGGTGTCTTCCTGCTGGATTTTGTGTGGCTCTGAGATGAGTCGCTGTTATTACTATTATTGGTATTATCGCCCTTCTTGTCGCTGTTGGCGGGGATAGGCGTGAGAGGCGGTTCTCCCCGCTGCATCCTCAGACGATTCTCGGTGGCCCGAATCCTGGCTTCCAGAGCCTCGAGCTCACGACTCTGCATCGAAACCACCTGCTGTCTAGGAGAGGCTTAGCATAGGGTACATCTCAAAGGATGTACGCCGGCGGAACACGACATACTTGTAGTGGATGGAGTTGGTGAGGGAGTCGACTTCGGAGTCGAGCATGAAGACGTTGTCGAGAGTGGCAGCAAGAGAGCGAGCCATGGTCCTGAGGCGCGGTGTTAGCCTGCCAGCTCGTAGCGACTGCAGAGAGGGGTGAAGACGGACGACTGCGGCCGTCTGCCATTGGGCTTCCACTCTCTGTCCAGCTCGGTATCCGTCATCTCTTGCGACATTATGCTGCGTATTACTTTGTATGTTGTTGTTGCTGACTTTGCGATGCGCGTGTGATGGAGACCCGGGTACTATGACGATGACGGCACTGCTTTATATAGGCGTTCCTGAACCAGAGCCAGCTGGGAGAGCGTCGGGGCGAGGGGCCTTCTGGTGCTCACGGCGGGCGCAGGAGAGAACGAGGGGGCGATGCAGGGCAAAACACGGGCAGCGAGAGGAGATCGATGCGGTCGCTCGAGTTGTCCGTCCGTGTTCTTGCGCCCCCTGAAGGCCCGCGCGGTGGAGCGTGTCTATCCTTTCCCTTTCTTCCCTTTTCTTTTCTTTTCTTTTCTTCTTCCGCCAACTTCTCGAGTGTTTTTCTGCGACGCAACAAAAAAACAGCCGCGTCGTTTGGCCCAACGCGGCAATTCCCGCGGCCGATCCCGGAATATGCACGTGACACATCATGTGACATCGCCTGATACTAGTCACGTGTATCTTGACTTCGACGTCGAAGAAGAAGAAGACGAAGACGAAGACGAAGAAGACGAAGAAGAATAACAGACAACCCCAGAGCAACGACGTCGATAGCGGACGCGAGAAGAGGACAGCGGGAAGACCAGATTGGCGGACCAGAGACCACTACAGACAAGGCGGACGATGGGGGAATGCCTTCTCTCTCATCATACACCCCCTTCGAGTCGCTGCTCTTCTTCCAGACGCTCGCGGCCCTAGACTCCCGGCCAGACAGCTTTGCGCCCGTCTCGGAGGCGCTGCGGAGCAACCCTTTTGTCCAGCAGGACGTCCAGTACGATGCCGCGAGGCTGAGCCCCCAGGCCCTCGAGGAGCTCTACACCACCCTCCTCGCAGAAGGCATCCGCTCTTCGGACGACGAGGCGTCCGATCACAGCCACCAGGGCGCGCAGGATCCGTCCGCCAACTTGAAGAAGCGGAAGCGGATCCACGATGCCGCTGCTGCAAAGCCACACGCGGCTGTCATGCCGGACCTGGTCAATCGGCTGTACGCGAGATACAAGCAGCGCGTGACCAAGGAGATTCGGCGCGAAGAGCAGCGCTATGCCGAGATAAAGGACCATATACGGCGGTTGGAGGCCGGTGAGGACTTGCCGACGCCATCTGCCGCTGCTTCGGCGGCACCTCCTGCTGCTGTACCTGCGCCCGTACCTGAAGAGGACACCGCTGAGGCCAGCCCTCTCCCATCCCAGGAAAAGCCGTCAGAGGATATACCACACGATGAGGTGCCAGCAAAGTCACCG
Source organism: Onygena corvina (assembly GCA_000812245.1). Taxonomy (NCBI): domain Eukaryota; kingdom Fungi; phylum Ascomycota; class Eurotiomycetes; order Onygenales; family Onygenaceae; genus Onygena; species Onygena corvina. Next base: position 14,415 of record JWPT01000069.1, on the reverse strand, counting down.
TCTCAGACTCCTGTCAGTACCGGACCGCCGGGGGAACAGCTGCCTCAGCAACCGCAACAACCACTCCAGCAACAACAGCAGCAGAAGCAGCCTACTCCAGGCTTACCACCAGGCATTCCGCAGCAACCTCCGGTCGCAAACACACCTACTTTCAAACAGCCACCACCTCCTTCATCCGCGCCTACTACCACGATTCCCACGCCGGCAACGCTTCACGCAAGCTCTGTCCGAACCAATCCATATGCGAATATCCAGCCATTTCCTTCTACAACCTCTCCCCACCCGCCAACTTATCAGCATTCCCCACAACTTGTACCTCTCTCAAGGCCTACTCCGCCCAGCCGGCAGCCATCACCTATAGTGCCACCCACCAACCCCTCCTGGACTAAACCACCCTCCCAGCCCGCACCAAAACCAGTCATTCAAACCGTCAAGTTCCAGCCTCTGTTGACTCCACAGACTATACCCCAATCCTCCTACGGCCATGGATCCCCCCGCACCACCCCTAAACCAAGTAATCAGTCCCGCGGTAAACCCACGCCTGTCCAGAAAACTGCGGCTCCAATTACCGACGGCGCCAATGTCCCTCAAAATCCTCCGCTTTCCGCTCCGCCTGCAGTTTCCACGTCTGCTGCTCCCGTTAGTACGCCGACTCCGCCGTCTAGGGCTGCCCAACCTGTTTCCGTCACGCCAGACGTCACGCCCTTGGAGAAACTAAGGAGCCAGCTCCCGTCTTTTGCCCAATCCCTAGGCCGAAGGCCTCCCAAACCCTCATTATCGACGACTAGCGGCAATACTCCATGGAAGATACCCGGCCCCATCTCACTGCCCGGCGAGCCTGGTTCCCCTGAGCGCCCGCTGTCTGCGGATATAAGTCCTATCAGCGAGCGAGCGCTCTCTCCATCGAGGCAGGATGGCTCCGGGCAGCCAAGTGGACGATCGACACGGCGTAAGCTGGATCTAAGCAGTGCTCGAGGTACAGCGCCCAAACACCCTGGCAAGGATGGAGTCGAGCTTCCTTCGCCTACCACTTTACCTTCTGGCCGTCCCCGAACTCGTGGCCAGTCGAACGCTTCTCGTGGCGAAGAGCCAGCTCGTACCATCAAAAACGAGCTACCCAGTACACCAGTAGGTATACCCGTCGAGGATGTCGAATCCTCCCAGTACCGAACGAAGCGGAAGCGAAGCCCTATTTCCTTAGACCACGAACACCGACCTTCAGATCTGGCCAAGGACAGCCAGTATGTAATCTGTTCGCGAACGTTTGGCCGCACCTGCGGGCCCATCATGAACGACGTAGCCGCCCACAAATACGCCTCGATATTTGCAAAACCACTGACCAATCGCGATGCGCCGGGTTATCGAGACCTTATATACCGTCCTCAAGACATCAAGACCATAAAATCCTCGATCCACCAAGGCAGTCGCGCTGTCGCTGCCGTGTCGGAGGCAATGACCCCGGCCCAGATGACGGACGAAGTGCCGCCAGCAGCAGCTGCAACGACCGGTTCGGGAGTCGCCATATCTTCCAAGGGCAATGTCCTACTAGCTACCAAATCAGCCGAGCTGATGCCCCCGAAGGGCATCGTGAACTCCTCACAGCTAGAAAAGGAGCTGATCCGCATGTTTGCCAACGCCATTATGTTCAACCCAACGCCGGATAGCACCTTTGGTCCCTCGTTCCCCATGCGAAGTGACTCTGTCTCCCGTCAGGGTTCGCAGAGCGCGGAACCGGACGAGGGAGGCATCATCAACGACACGCTAGAAATGTACGAGGATGTGGAGAAGGCGATTTCGACTTGGCGTTCTGCCGAGCGGCCTGTGGATGACGCCGGTGGGAAAGGATTCCTGGCTCTCAGGCGTGGGACTCCTGGTGACGCAAACGAGGCTGTGGAGGATTAAGAACAACCTTGTATTGTTCTTGTTAATGTGCTGTAAAAACATTTACTGTGCTTGGAATTTGTTTATAACGATATATATTTCTTTTATTTCCATCATATTTTATTCTCGAAGGCTAATAATAATATTAACCCGCGGACGATGTGATGGCGGCAGCAGGTTTTGTCCGCCCCAGGCCCTCCTTTGCATAGAAGTCCATGGGATATATACCGTTATTCGCCTTATCCCAGTCCTCCTTGATTCCCAGCGCGATCAATGCCTCGTATGGCGTCAACAGGGGTTTGGGGAATGCATATCCCCAATCAATGCTCAGTCTCGGACAAGCGATCTGCACCCAGCAGTCGACATCCGGCATACTCGCCAACTTGCCAGGAAATATCTCACTTAGCAACAGGTTCACAAACGGTATCTCTTTCGCTTTGAGGTGTTCCTCTATCATGGCCATCGTATGGGGATTGCCCTGCCGGCCCAGACTCCCCAAGATGATCCCCCACCGCTTCGCAGATTTCGCGACGGTTATGGCCTGCCGTCGCAGATCCTGCATCTCCTCGTGGCCGTAGCGTTCTCTGCTAAGCGTGCGAGAGTACGGATCATACCTGTACGCCGGGATAGAAGGATTATGGATCATGGCCGACTCGAGATGGAAGCGTCCGTCGCCTAGGTAGAGCAGCAAGTCTACATCGCCGCTTTCCAGCCTGGGCGAGGTGCAGCCTAGAATCTCCCCCTTGCTCAACGGCATGATCTGCGGCACTACCACATTGAACCCTTCTCGTTCGAGGACGGGTTTCAGCCCGTGCAGGGTTGCGTTGAACTGTATCGTGCCCACAACCGCCATCCTCTGGCCAGAGGTGAAGTTCCGCTTGAGCGTGTCGATGAGGTGGCGGGTGTCTATGCCAATGTCGACGAATACATAGAGGGTTTTTATCTTGGTGACGTCGACCGGTATGAGGCATGAATGGGCGTAGTGGACGAGCAGGTCGCAGCCGAGCGCGCGTGCGGTGTAGTCGTCTATGCAGCAGGCGCCGTACGTCACGTCTCCCATGATCACGGTCTCGATGCCGGGGCAGAACTGGTTCAGGATGTCGGAGATCGTGGTCGCGAAGAGGAGCAGGCCCTCGGGGAACTGTAGGGCTACTCGTTTGGAGCCGGAAGAGCGTATTCTGTGTATGGTCTTGGGTATTTCGAAGGAGTAGTTGTGTGGGAGGAGAGAGATGGCAGCTTTGACATCTTCGTCGTCGAGGATGTCTGCGGGGACCTGGTTGAGCGCTCTAGGGCCTCGTCTAGTCGATGCTGGCCACAGTAAGTATCATCAACCTATCAGTCACTGCCGGCTATGACCTCTCACCTTGCTGAACGGTGGTGGTATGCGACTGCTCGCCCGCGGTATTTGTCTGCGCCTGCGCGTCGGCGGTTTTCCGCCCGACAAACCGCTTCTTGGGCACTCTCCTCGAGTCCATCTTGTGTGTATCGTCCATCCTCCAGAAACCAGGCCTGTGAGCCTTGCTATCTTCACTTTTATCTTTTATCTTCACTCTATCTTCACTTTATCTTCACTTTTTTATCTTATCGCATCGCATGACTAAGTACTTACTCATCTTACCCGCTTACTCAGCACTCGCTTACTCACCGGCTAAAGGCGGCGGGACCCCTGCTAGGGCGGCGTCTTCGAGTATCGGGCGAAATAGCCGACGCTGACGGGCGCGAGCGCCGGCGCGGAAAGCAAGATGCAAACAGACAGACAGACGCCAGGATAAGTGAGCGGACCGCGTGGAACGTTGAAAACTGCCGGGGAGTCCAGCACCACCTCTAACACCTCGTCGACGTGCGTGCGCCGGATCATGTTTGGGCTCAGAGCTACCTCCCGCCGGCTGGCCCCTCGACTCGCCGGAGTCCGCTGTCTCGCATCCGAAGCCAGACTGGCTCCCGACTTCGTTCGCATCGTCGAGGTCGGCCCGAGAGATGGCCTGCAGAACGAGAAGAAGTCCATTCCGCTCGAGACGAAGCTGGAGTTGATATCCAGGCTGGCACACACAGGGCTCAAGACCATCGAGGCCGGCTCTTTCGTCCCCGCCAAATGGGTGCCCCAGGCGAGTAGTCCGCCTCCGATATAGGAGACGATGGTGTGTCTACGTGCGGTACGGCTAATTGGGAGCTGCTCGATTCTCTTAGATGGCTAGCACGGCCGATATCCTCTCGCATCTCATCAAATCCCCTCCCTCCGCCCCTCACCCCATATCGTATAACTACCTGGTTCCCAACGTCAAGGGACTCGAAGCACTCGTCAAGGTCCTCGAGTCCGAAACCTCCTCCCTTCCGGAAGAAGCCCGTCCCACCGAACTACCCGAAATATCGCTTTTTGCCGCCGCGACCGAAGGCTTCTCCAAGGCCAACACCAATTGCACAATAGAAGAGTCTCTCGCCAGGATCGGGCCTATCGTCTCTCTGGCCAAGGAAAAGAACATCCGCGTCCGTGGATACGTCTCGGTTGCGTTGGGATGCCCGTACGAGGGTCCGGACGTCGATCCGCACAAGGTCGCCGAAATTACCGCCTCGCTGCTGGAGATGGGCGCCGATGAAGTCTCGGTGGCCGACACGACGGGCATGGGCACCGCCCCGAGGACTCAGAAGCTGTTGCAGACTTTGACGGCAGCGGGGATAGCCAGTAACGATCTCGCGCTGCATTTCCACGACACCTACGGGCAGGCTCTGGTGAACACCATCGTCGGCCTGGAGCACGGTATAAGGATATTCGACAGCAGCGTTGGCGGTCTAGGTGGATGTCCTTATTCCAAGGGTGCCACCGGAAACGTCTCGACGGAGGACCTGGTCCACACCCTGCACAGCCTGGGAATGAAGACCGGCGTGAATCTCGAGGAAGTAGCGAAGATCGGATCTTGGATAAGCGCTGAGCTTGGTCGTGAGAACGACAGCAGAGCTGGAAAGGCTACCGTGAGCAGGCTGCAGGGATAAGTCTTTTTTATCGTGTGTTTTCTCATACCCGGAATATACATCAGGCACCAGCCCTACGTCTCACTTGCGTCCCCAGCAGGAAGTAGCCGGTTTTGCAGGTTTCTAGTATGTACAACTCCACGCATGTAGTGTAATGTTCATGACAAGTACCTTCGACCTGTGTTGTCCGTGCGAGAGGTCATCTCCCTCCTAAAAGTCCGTAACCCGTCCGTTGTAACTCCAATCACCGGAGCCACCCCATCTCAGAGGCTCATTCTTCGGGCCTCCAACCTCTCCGGTCTTTGGGTTCTTCTCTCCCTCAAATTCCGGCTTTGCTCCCCGACGTAGGTCCGGATGGAAATCCTCTCCACCCGCAGAGCTCTCAGGTGCCTGTTCAGGCTGGGCCTGTGGAGACTGATTTATCTGAGGTGATGAGCGTGGCGTACTAAATGCGCCCGTAGATTGCTGCTGGAGGTTTTCAAATATCTCTTGTTCTTCCGGTGAGAGACGAGGAGGCGATGGAGCAGGGGTGAAGCGGCTTGATCTCGAAGATTGTAATGAAGTGGCTGAGAAGCACCGTGAGAACTGCGTCGGCGCAGATCTCGGTGCATACATGGTAGAAAGACGGCGTCTGATTGTGCTGGCCATCATAGCAGTCTTCACTGTCGGTATCGTCGTCTCTTCGTCGTCGCTGTCGATGTTTGGCCCTAAAGAACTCGCCGATGTTCGGAGTCTGCGGTTTTTCCGGCCAGCCCGGCGTTTTACATATATGCGACTCATCCTTGCAGCTTTCCAGTCAGCCAGCAAACAAGCAAGACAAGCCCTCTGCAGAGCGTGTTTCATACTGTTTTGGGGTGTGCAGAGCCCAGAGAGTCGGCTACCGAACAATTGTGCTCGCTGTTCTCAAAATGGCCCCACGAGTAGCGCTGCGACAGCTCGGAGGGAGAGCTCTACAGCAGCTTAGAGCCAGGCCCCTGTCGCAATCACGATGGTCATCTGCAGCATCAGGCGCAGAGGCAGCCGATACTTACAAGAAAAGGGCTTCCGGCACGCTCACTCAAGTAGTATGTTGCCATCGTCCTTCTCTGTTGACAATGACATGCTAAATCACCTTAGGAACATGAAGATCCTCCCGGTAATCTGGCCAAGCGGAGTAGTCGCTTTGTGGAAGGAATCATGCCCTTCATGGTGCCTACGTACGTCCGGCCCAGTCCGGTCATGGCCAGAGGAAGCGGATGTTACTTGTGGGATATGGAGAATCATCAGTATCTTGACTTCACAGCCGGCATTGCGGTGACATCTCTCGGCCACTCGGATCCAGGGCTTTCACAGGTACTATCAGAGCAGGTATACTTATCACCGAAGACCTCACCTGTCTATGTGTTATGGCGACTAATTTGAGAGCCTTGTTTAGTCTGAGATACTAATACATGCATCCAATCTCTTCCACAACAAGCATACGGGGAAGCTCAGCCAGGCTCTCGTCAGCTCTACGCTTGCCTCCGGGGCAATGCGTACTGCTACTCAGGCATTCATCTGCAATTCTGGAACCGAGGCCAATGAAGCAGCTCTCAAGTTTGCCCGGAAAGTAGGCCACAGCCTCGACACGTCCGGAGCAAAGCATGAAATTGTCTCTTTCCAAGGATCGTTTCATGGCCGAACATTTGGTGCTTTGTCCGCTACTCCCAACCCCAAATACCAAGCTCCCTTTGCCCCCATGGTGCCCGGGTTCAAGTACGGGAAATACAACGACATCGAACAGCTGCCAACCCTAATCACCGAGAAGACTTGTGGCGTCATTGTTGAGCCTATCCAGGGTGAGGGCGGAGTAAACGTCGCCTCCGCGGAGTTCCTCACAGCGCTCCGTGCACGATGCGATGAGGTCGGAGCTGTATTGATTTTCGATGAGATCCAATGCGGTCTTTCCCGCACCGGAAGCCTCTGGGCCCACGCGCATCCATCTCTCAGACCCAAAGATGGCTCCAAGCCCGCCCATCCAGATATTTTGACGACGGCCAAGGCCCTAGGCAACGGCTTCCCGATCGGTGCCACTATAATTTCCTCTGATACAGTAGGGAAGTATATCAAAGTTGGGGACCACGGAACTACTTTTGGGGGAAGCCCGCTCGCTAGCGCCGTCGGTAATCATGTCCTAACCCGTCTGGCCAACAAGGATCTACAAGATTCGGTGAACTCTCGATCCCAGACCCTTATCAAGGGCCTGAAACTCATCCAGCAACGGTATCCCGATGCCGTAGCTGAAATTCGTGGCCGAGGCTTGATCCTTGGCTTGCAGCTTACAGCTCCCTACGTTGGAAAGGTAGCCGATATCCTCGGATCAGCTAGGGAGAAAGGGCTGCTAATAATATCTGCTGGAGAGGGTTGCATTCGCTTCGTTCCCCCGCTCATTATTACTGACTCGGAGATTGAGATCGGATTAGGCATTCTAGATGAAGCTATGAGCGAAGTTATTGACAAGGCTTAAGCCAAAGGATACCTATATTGCGTTAGCTTTAATGGCGTTAAATGTCTTCAAATTCCCTTCTCATTCTTCGTATACTTGTTTTCCCCTCGGTTTTCACGTCTCGGTTTTTTTGCTGGATAGATCTTGTAAGGCTCTGTATTTAGATCAATCGATTGTTGCAAATTATATGGGTAACTATAGATAATAAACTTGGGTGTATCGTGGACATATACAACATGTAGATGAAACTGAATTATATTTTTCACACCAAGAGGCCAGCCATCATGGTGTTTTTGCATCCTCTCCAATACCCATCAGTCCACCGGCCAGGCCGTCCATCCGTCTATTGAGCAAATCTTCGTCACTTGGTAAACTGGTTAAGCTTCCTTTTCGTCGTAGGAGTATGCGCGTCAAGTGCTTTTCTGCGCTAATTATATCCTCCTTTCCCACATGAAAGGGGGTAATAGACAGCTTCGCAGAGTTTAAACGGCGTTTGTCTCTTTTCCAGCTTTTTGTAGAGCTTTCGTTCTGTTCGGAGAGCACCTCGACGTTCTCATCCATTTTTAATGAAACCTTAGCAGAAGCGGCAGGCTGGGGAACAACATTTGTTTGTGATGATGGTGGTGAGGGCGATAGTTTCGTCATCTTCAACATGCTAATCTCTAACGGGCCGTCTTCATCACAAGATGACTCGCCAGTCAAGTGACGGTGGTGATGGCGTTGTGGTAAAGATCCAATATTCACCTTGTCAGCTTTTCCGCTAGCCACGAGGTTTGTGCTATGTGCGACGGTTGTTGGGGGTGCGAAGGATGCAATTGATTCCTTTGCCTCATTTGGAATATTGGCATCAGGTGCCTCGAATATATCCTTTATCCAGTTCGCAGCTCGGAATACGTGCCTCCAGCCTTCCGGGAAAATGGAAACTATATTCAAAAATCCATGAGATATACCAGGTAACAGGGTTACCTCGACATGATCCTTCTCGTTAAACTTATTCCCTCGTGTCTCGAGGCCGAGCTCCTTTCGTTCGCAAAATTGATGCAGCTTTGCTTGCCTGAGGCGTCCCGCAAATATAACGGTATCATCAACCAGTGGATCTCGTTCTCCAGTCATGAAGTATGTCTTTGGAAATTTAGCAAGCAAGGCTTCTGGGGCTAAGACTGGTGACAAGAGGAAGTCGGTGCTAAAATTCGGACGGTTATAGGGGCCGATGTAAAGAATAATCATAGCCCTCATAGTTTCAGGGGTAAGTATACGGTCGTTGAAATAAGAGATCATTGAGGAAACAGCAAGACGAGTTTGAAGCTTTTGAGGTAGCTTTTCAGACATATCCTTCGTTTGAGAAGCGATGGTCTTCTCTTCACATCTATTCTCCGTGGTTGAAGCGCCCGTTAAAGACTTTGATACGGCACCTGCGTGGTCGTTTGACTCGTTCTTGTCGTCTTCATTCTCATCGTCGGAGGGATGCGGAGTTGATGGTGTCAATTTATAGTAATCTTCACTCTTCCGCCGTAAAATATTCTTATTCGTCTTCCGCATCCCCTTTTCCCGGATCAAAGACATCTGTTCATCTGTCATCCAGCTTCCGATATTGAGATCCAGGTTTGGGTAGATTAGAACTAATCCTGCAGGTGTTGGCAATGAGTCTTCACCTCTCCATTTTCGAGAATCCGTACTACCGGATTGGAGAATCATGAGGGTGAGGCCCGCTGCCAGACTTCCGCCTGCACTGTCACCGGTAACGACAATTTTTGGGTTTGTGTTTCCACTCAGACCTAAACATCTTCCCCGCGTCATCACAATAGTGTGATATACATCGTAGCATTCGTTCAAGGCATAGGGATATGGGTATTCAGGAGCCTTTCTATAGTCAAGACTTAGGACCGGAACGCCTGTTCTACCGGCCCATGCAAGCAGTTTATCGTCGCTCGTACGCGGGTTCATAGAGACAAACCCGCCACCAGGAATATCAAGGACAATATTCGTCTGGTCACGAAGCGTGCTTAGAGGGCCGTCAAAGTAGAGCCATGCATTCACGGGTTCTTTATACGAAGACTCGCGTGGGCGAGGAATTCGCACGGCCACCGGCTCCCGTCTGCAAAGTCGTGGCCGAAGGAGTTTTGAAAGGAAGGAAAGATATGGAGTCGTTGACTTATTCCACGAAATCCGCATGTGCTCGACGGTGATGGTGGCCCTAACTTTCCGGACTTTTTCGTCCGCCTGCTCCGCGGCAAATAGATAATATATCGAAAAGATTATTGATGCAAGATCCCGTAGCCACTTCTGTCGCAGGTTCATAGCCGTCCAAAATCCAGCATCTAGCGCAGTGACGATCCATGTCGCTCTAAAGTAGGAGCGGGAATATAGATTTGCGAGCGGCTCGGGGGACTCAAGCCCGACCAATTTAGCGAAATTGCGAGACACGTAGAGCGTCAACATGGTCATGACGGTGGCTTGCCATGGTGTCATCCGTCCTTGTAGAAGGGAAGACAGATATCGAATACCTGGAGGTCCATTCTTATTGCCTCTATGACCAGAGCGATAGTTAGAAAGATGAACTACACTTCGAGCGACATTCGGGCTTCTCGAACCTCAGGAGGTATAGAGTCCAAAATGAAACCACAGCAAAGACCTGAATCTTCCGGAACTGAGTTGACGGTCGTCCCAACACATGATCTGGAGTAGCGTTAGAATGTTGGATATTGGTTATCTAGGTAGGTATCTACAGGCTGAAAAGTTCCGTACCTATCATGGCTGGAGCATTCCACGCTCAACAGGCAGATGTATACCCCAGACACACATGCAAACCTATTTTAGTGATAGAGACGGTAATATATATTCGATGTGAATGCTGCGGTGTTCATCGTTGGTGATTTTCCCCCCGCGACCTTTCTTGTGGTAGGCAGAAAAGAAGATCCCACATGCGCGCAACATGTGAAAATGGGCATGTGATTGGGGCTGCGCAATTACGTCACGTAAAGATGCCCTTCAGCGCGTGGTCATCTATACGAGTTCTACCAGGTAGATTTCACGTTGGACTCGTTACTCTAGGGACGAATCACAGAGTCGGTGTGTCGCTATAAGACGAGACGCCGCTCTCCAGGGGACCGGACCTATCACGTTCTTCGACAATAGTCCCGACCATGGGACACCTGCCAATCACATAACCAGACCTCGAACACCATGCCAAGGAGCCCTGCGATGCAAATACCCGCCGAGTCGCTGACGGTGGTCGCTCCGAGAGAAAACTCCCGTTCTGCTTCTGGTACGCGGTCGGTGATCTCCGCGAAGGTGTTGACGTATACCAGCCCGCCCAGTAGGCCTTCCCAAAAGACGATTAGGAAAACAATGTACACATTCGGTATGAAGTTGAAGAGCGCATGGAGAGTAAGTATGGCAAGATTAAGGACTTGGAGTAGCGATGGGAGGTACAGGTCGTGGATACGGAAAAATGGGGTCGATGACCGCGAGATGAACACCCCGACCTGGTAAATGGCGTTGTAAGTTGGATAAAACGCTCGAAATTGTTGAAAGGGGCTTTCCTTGAGTGGGAAGAGGAGAGTAGGTGCCACCCCTTGGTTTATGGTGTACTCCGCAACATAGACAAGTAGTAGTGGGAGCATGCTATCGCATTCTAGTTAACAACGGGCACGTAGTAAAAGGGGTAACTGGGAAGAGAGAACCAACGTACAAAGGAAAAAATAGACCTCCAGCTCGGCTCATGTTTACTTTGAATCGTTCCCACGATAAGCCTGCATTCGGGGAAGATGGTTCCTTCGAATCGGTACCACTGATGAAGGAACGAGCCAGCAATCCTCCATCAGAATCTCTAGGGCGTGTCGGATCTTCTTCTATGGTCTCATCAATCGCCTCTTCTCTGCCTTCCACATCTGCAACAGTCTGGTATCCTTGTTTAGTCTGCAGAATCGGTCCTCCTGGCAAAATACCGAAGAAACTAAAGACCATAACAGCAGGCAGAAATGCTGAGGCCAGCAACGTTGATTTCACCGAGAGTCCCAGCGATGATGTCGCCATAGCGTATGCGCCTGCGCCCACTAATCCGGCAGCTCCCGTTCCACTTCCCCATGCAGCCAGGCTGAACGGGCCGTAGAAGTGCGTAAGACCAAGGAAGCTCAACTCGCCGCCTCCGCTGGACAGACTTGCCAGCATAATTCCAACTAGTTTTGCTGTCATGGTGCCGTTATCCGTTGCAACGTTCGCGTCATACGCAGGAGACAGGGCAACCAGAAACATGCCGGAAGCGGACAACGCGACGAATATGAATATTCGAACCGAGTAAGGGACAATATGGATGAAGTATGGAGCGCATAGCTTGGTGAAGAACGACGGCACTACATCGGCAAGAAGAACGACGCCTTTGGGTATGCCAGGACCGACTAGATCGAGAGCCGCCGAAAGGATGATGACGTAGAGGACATTGTTTATCAATCCTGCGTACACGAGCGATCGTTAGCTAGGCGCATCGACGACTTTTGATGGCGTAGTCGGTTACCAAGGAGCCAAAAGGCCGAGAAGACGCGCAAGTCAACTGCATCGTAGACGGTGCGCAGATGGTGACGAAACTTGCTCCAGCTGGAGTTCGGGGCGCACGGGAGAGGCAGCATCGGGTGCCTACATGAGTCCGATCATCGTCTCTATTAATTGTTGGATTGTCGTAAATCGACTTTATATTACCAAATAGACACTGAAGATGAATCGAAGTTGGATCGATCGAGGTCGGGATCATGTGAGGAGGAGAAACCGCTGGAACTGGACGAAGAAACAGACAGCCATCTCTCATATATGCGACTGCATGCGTACAGGGCTCTCTGGGCTGTCGACGGCATTTGATGCGACGCAGGCAAACGTCAAGCCCGCTTGTTACGCTGCACACGCTCCTGAGTTACAATGCAGGTTGAGCACACGACACCTCCGTGACTGTGCGTGCTGTACCTACGACGGGCCGTGACAGCGCGGCCATCATGCAGCCGAGCCAGTCCAGGTCTATCACCGGGCGTATCGGCCTTGCTAACGCGACTGTGCAGGCCGTTCAACTTGGATATGCTACCTACTCGTCGCAGCTCTGACAACAGCTACCCAGCTACGCCAGGGGCTGACATTTAGGCAAGACTAAAAATAACCACGGACCAAGAGACAATAGTGACCTCGCCAGCGTGGATATGGGCGTGCGCAGCCCTTTAGGGCAGCATGCAGCTCGCCACGGCGTCGTGTAACGGAACGACGCTTGAGCGGACAGAGGAGACAGGACCAGATCCCACAGGATCGCGACTCGACAGCGAATATCAAGGAATCTGCGGATGAAATGGAACCGGATCTCGAATGGGACGTGATTTCACTATTTATCTCCGCGTGAGGATGTGCACAGGGGGGGCTCGGTTCGTTCCTGTGTACTGCTGCCGCGCTGCTGTGCGATGCGTTACAGGGCAAGGGGAACCCCGGCATGCGATCGTTCCCGTCCTCAAACGTTTCGCCGCGATCAAAGGACCCCTCGCACACGCCTTGCATACATCCAAGCCCAGGTTGAATGGATGCAATGCAGTTCCCCGTGTCGTATCCGTCGTCGGTTCTACCGCAAGTAGATGTTTAGGGCAAACTCGTCCAAAAATTGCGGCCGGCTAACCACTTGCCCGGAGTACTCCTTAACTACCTACTCCATACTCCGTTCTGCCCACACTGTTTACCGGGGCTAAAAGGCTGAACTTCGGCCTTCTCGCCATGACGAAGGATTAACACATCTACACCATGTTCAATGTTACAGAATTCTCGATGCGCTGTGCGTCCCTGAACAAGTCGAGTCTAAGCAATAATATAATAATATATAAAAAAGGAGGGCGGTCGCATTCTGCGCATCAGCTTCTGCATCAGCTTTCGCATCAGCAGGCCGCACGACCTAATTGCACCACACCTCATGCGGTGATACGGCATATGATAAGCATAAGATGCCAGGAGGCGAGAGACCTGGCTGGCTGGCAGTCTATCGACCTATACGAAACGGCCATCCGACAGGGATCAAGCTAGTTTACCCGTTAGTTAAATTTAGTGTCTTTCGGTGATGTGCTCTGGGCTCCACAGGTCGGCTTTAAACCATGTAACAGACGAGGAAAAGAAACCATTGGCCCATAACCAGTTCGATCAAGCAGCTCCTCTCTCTTTCTGTCCTCGTCCAAACATAGCAAAGGCGAACGCTAACGGTCTTTGATAGCATACTTCCCGCTTTCGGCGCAAAGTTGTCAAAGCCCAGCGGCCAGGCAGGCATCGGGCAATCCTCGCTCACGTCCCCAGCAGGGGGGAAGAGAGCACTGACAAGTTTGCCTGCAGCTGCAGCTGCATCTGCTGGTGTGTCACCTCTCCGCACTTTGTTTTTTTTTTTTCGCCCAGGACTCTATTTACCCGTGTTTTTTTCTTGCTCGGCGATGATGCTGGTTTTTCCCTCTCGATCATATCGCTTCCACTCCCTGACTTAACCCATCTCCTCGAGGTGCGGAGTACGGAGACACCCCCAAAACGAGCGACAGACGATATCCTTGCGACAGTCAAGATCCCCGCACGAGAGGCCGCCCTCTGGGCGAACAGGCACAGGTCAAGACAAGAGAGAGGGAAAAAAAGAACGACTCAGATGAGGGAGAAGCTAATAGAACGAAAAAGAAAGGAGAAAAAGGAAATACAGCGCTTCTGCGAACTGCGCTCCGAATCCCTTTGATTTTCGAAGAGGTATCTTGGTCATCAGTTGGGAGACGAACAGGCACACGCTCATTACCCCCAATGGATCCCTCGCACTCAGCGTATGGGCCGCACGCTTCGGCATATGGCGGGCATCGCGAACCTCCAAACTCGAATTTCCAGTCTCGAGGCTACCCGCCCTCGTCTTTTCCGGCGAGCCATCTCCACCAGCCGCACATTGATCGTGTGTCGACGTCGCGACAGGAGACGACCGATGCGGCCTTGCGCCATCCGCAGCCGCCGACAGCACCGACGTCGCTGGGTTATTCGTACCCGCAAGACCTTAGCACCTATCCGCAGCCGCAGCAACATGCACATCAGCATCAGCACCAGCACCAGCATCAGCACCAACCGCAACATCC
>JWPT01000068.1:0-182407 GCA_000812245.1 Onygena corvina | reverse complement strand
AGCACCACCCACACCCCCAACAACACCAGGCCACGCAGCAGCAGCAGCAGAACATTCACAACGGTGCGCCGCGACAGAGAAGCGACCGCGAGCCGCGGAGGAGCCATGGCGGCGAAGTTGCAAAGGGGCTTGCCGTACGTCGAGACGGTATGACCCCATCTTCATTCTTTTGCGTTTAGAGTTTCCTCCTCGCCGTCCCAACGCGACGGTTTCTGGCGTGCGTCTGCAGATGAGTTGCGCCCTGCAGGCGGAAACGCGTCTGCCCAGAGCTTTCCGCCCCTCCCCTCCGCCGCTTCCGCCCCTCCACCCCTCCCCCTTCCCTCGTCCCTCTCCGCTCCTCCCCGTGTTTTTTGCCTCTTCGGGTCTCTCCTGCCCCTTCCGGAACCTTGGCAATTGCGGGTCCGTGCGTCCCGCGCTAGTCGCTTAAGGCCTGTTGCGCTAGTCCCCTTCGGGAGCCGTAGCCGCTTGGCCGCTGGCGCGCATCCCGTGACTCCTCTAGATGTTTTTTTTTGCCTTTTTCGGGGGCGCCTTTTTTGTTCCCCCAAAGCTGTCACTGACACCGTCTCTGCGTCTCTAGCAGGCCCGCCGCGAGACATGTCCCATCCACCGCCGTCGCAGCAGCAGCAGCAGCAGCAGCATGAGCAGGCCCGTCGCAGGTCTGTCGGCAGCACGGGCAGCTCGTCTGCTTATTCAGGTAAGCCTGAAACGGGCGGACGGACGCGACTCTCCCGCCCCAAAACCAACCCCAGCCCCTCCAGCGTGCCCACGCAGTACCCGCCTGTCTCAACCGAGAACCGCAGAGAACGAGTCGCGTCTGCTCGCTGGTTGACATTTCTGTCTTTTGGCTCGTTTCCAGCTCTGGAAGGCCTGCTGCTCGTATAGTCGAGGTTCGCGCTAATTGAAACCGCATCTTCCAGGACACCCAGAACACCCAGCCGTTCCCGGATCCAGCGCCTACCCTAGCCGGCAGATGCTCCCTCCGTCCTCGCCGCAACACTATCCCCCTCGAGGACCGGCCGCTCAGCACCCTCAGCCCTCGTCGTTTGCGTCCCGGGAGGCTGCGATCACAAGCCAGGCGGCGCACAGGCCCGGAAGCAGCATGTCGATATCCTCTATGCTCGGCTCCGATACAGACCGTCTACCGTCACGGGAGAGCATACCGCCTCCTGCTTACTCGCGTCCATCGACGACCTCCATACCCGCCTCAATCGCGCCGCTGGCACCTCCACCTTCCCTTCCCCCGTCAATATCACCTCCCTCTGTTCCGGCCGGACAGCCGTCCTCAGATTACCCTACCTTCCGCAGATCTCATACACCAGATAGCCACGGAGGGCCATTCTCAAAACCTCTGACTCCCCGGCCGTACCGGTCAAAGTCCGGAGGCAGTGTCGCTGGGCACTCGCATCTTGCAGACGATTCCCGGCTCGGTGGACCTCGGCAGCCGTCATCCACCGCACCTCCGCCGCCATACGGTGACAAGCAGCTGGCGGCCCCCAGATCACCGCGTACCGCCTATTCAGAGTCACCGTATCATCAGGATCGACGCATGAGCCTCGGCGGTCCGATGCCGCGCGCGAGTTCCCAGGGTCACCAGCAGCATCGATCAGAGGAACCGCCTTCACGGCCGCAGTTGTTCAGCCCTCCCGTGAGGCTAGCACCGGGCTTCGTCGATTCGTCGTTGAAGGAATCTAATGCACAACGGGGCCAGCATGGGTACTCGGGTAGTGTAGAGGTGCCTCCACGGCCACCGTCAAGGTTCAGCGATCCCTCCCAGGACCGCCAGGAACGGAGTAGTCGCGATCAGCAACCTTACGCGCAGCATGCTATGCAAGACCATCCGCAGCATCCACCACAAATACAGCCACAATCACAACCACCGCAAATCCAGCAGCATCAGGCGCAACAACATCAGCACCCACCACACCAACACCAACAACACCATCACCACCACCATCATAGATATGCGCCTGAGCATGAAGGTGATCGAGCCCAACGGCAACCTTGGGATCCTAATTATCTACGGGCGTCTCCGGAACCGCCTCTTTATGGCGCTGGAGAACACGGCACAGGGTACGCATATGGCTCTATTCAAAATTATACCAAATCGCTAGGCTCCCAACCCACCGCGCCACGCTCTATTCCCGGCCAACCACCACAACTTCACCCACGGCAAGATGCACCGCCCTCGAGTGACTCGTCGCCCCTTGTCAACCGCAACAGACACACCTCTCAGCTTCCCCCTCGTCACTTTTCACCGACGCCTGCGTCCACTGGCGCCCCCTCGTTTGGCACCTCGTTTTCACAGGACCAGCGTGCTCGCGCAGGCACCGAAGAACCTCCCCATCACAAGAACGTTCTCAACATAAACGCAGAAAATAGACGTGGAGGACGGGCGTCGCCACTCCCTCAGGCCGTGCAGGGCGCGCAGGCTCAGATAATAGACCCGGCCACAGAATCGGGCATAAAGAGCGAGTTGGGCCGCGTGTTCTCCGGCATCGGTAGCGGCGCGGGAGTGTCCGGTTCAGCATCTTTGGGGGGCAGCGGTCCTCCAACTCCTATGGCGTTGAGTCCGTTTAAGAAGGACCATGGGCAGCCAATCAACCCAGAAATGAATGGCGAGATTCTGTTTGGTGGTGGTTCGGGGCCAGCCTCAGGCAACGGCCGACGTGGGCGGAGGGTCAAGGAAGAAGATGGAAGAGAAGACGTCGAAGGAAGCGCCGGTCAGCGTGGTGGAGCCGCGCGGAAGGCACGGCATGTACACCACCATCATCACCACGGCCATCAGTCAGTATGCTACCGAGTAGGGAGTCGTCACTGTTGCTAACTTGCTTCTAGTCACCATCACAAACATCGAACTGAAGACGATCCATCAGTGTATCCTGGTAGCCACAATCCACAGCTAGCGGCGCCCTTTAGACCTCAGCCTGGGCCTAGTGATATTCTACCTACCCCTGTAGGCCTTGCCCATCATCATCACCATCACCATCACCACCATCATGGCCCACGCGCGGTTCTTGGAGGTGGCATACCACACCACCATCATCCGGCTCCGCCTGCCGTCCCGTTGAAGACATACAACACAACGGTGAATCTAGAGCCACTACTCCAAAGCGTGAGCCATTTACCTCGCCATCATCTAGGGTCTACGCTCTATGCACCACGCATTGAGATGCCATCCACCCGAGCACCTCCAGAAGTGTCTAAATTCGGCTACAGCTCGACACCCATACCGATTCCTCGCTTTGACGGAAAAGAAAACTGCACGTTTACAATTCGTGTGCCGCGATTCCGGATCGACGCCAGCCACCGCGAAGAAATATGTGCTCGCCGAGCTATATGGGGCACAGGCGTGTACACGGACGACTCTGACCCGGTAGCAGCAGCAATACATTCTGGCTTCATCCGCGGAAAGTGGGCTGAGGACGTCGATGTGTCGATGCTCGATCTAGAAATCAAGGGTAGCCGGCCTAACACCACCACTACCACTACTACCTCTGACGCCAATGCCACCAATGGCCATAAGGCAACAGCGACGGCCACCGCGAAGACACCGTCTTCCAACGGCGCCACCCCGTCAACCCACAGCAACAGCACGAAGTCCGATCCGGCGTCAACAGGACAGCCAGAAGAGTCTTCCCAGCAGCCGCCTGCCACGGTATCCGATGCATGGAAACCGGGGGGGAAGCACATCCCTCCCAGCCCGCCGCCGAACAAGGATCTACACATCAAGCTGCTGATTCTGCCACCGCTCGAACGATACGACAGCAGCGTGATGTACGGCCTCAAGTCGCGCTCCTGGGGCGGCAACCACGATGGGATGAGCTTCAAGGTCGAGAAGGTCGAATGGGTCGACGAAGGCGCGTCCAAGGGCGAGGAGCGAGGCGGCGAGGCGCGGCGCAAGAGGCTGCGGAACATGATGCGCACTGGGCGCATCTGCACACCTGCCGGTCTCAAGGGACGGAAGGGCGTCGAGCTGCGTCTCTCGTCCAACCGCGACCCGGACACGAGCATGGAGGACGCCCCTGCTACTGAAAGCTAGCTGTCCCTATATTCATTCCTATCACGTTCTTCTTTCCCACCGTCCATCTTTAGCCTGTCGTCCGCTGCCGTTCTGTCTACCTGCGATTACCAGTCTGTATCTTTTCTGCAAGCGATCATCTCTGTCCGTCATCTTTCTACCCATCTACCACCCTCCTATCTCTGTTAATTGCTACATCAATCCACATCCATATTATCAACGTCCCTTCATCATCCTTTTCTCCAGCTCCTTTTACTGTATTACTAACAAGCCTTTACAAACAGCCGAGGTTCGGAGTTTTTTTTTTTCTCATCTCGGCGAAAAGTCAGCTGACCGGCAAGATTCCCCGGCGTTTTTTAGGCTGGTAAAAAGACTTGAAGAAGCTGGAGAAAAGCAGACTGAGACTGGCCAAGGGAGAGTAAAGATACCGCGCAGAGAAGCGTCGGCCGTGCAGTAGTCCCCGTAGTAGCATCAGTCCCGGTGATCTCTCTCAGGTGGCTGTAGCCCATAATTGCTTTTGTGGCGGGCGGGGCGGCCCTCAGGCAAAGCCAACGCCATCGAGCCGAGGACTAAGAGCTCTCTCTCTCTCGCGCCCTGGCATCTTAAGTCAGTTTATATATTCTCTCGCGCGCCTTTTCTCCCTCCGTTCCTCTCCTCGCCTTTGCCAACTCCTTCTCCTCCCTTAATATCGTTCCCAGTTGACTGGATAAGCCGTCTTGGGCATGTTCCCTGCTGTTCTACGAGGCCGTCTGACCACTCTGGGACGCGCTTCCACCATCCGCCCTTCGCCCCGTCTCACAGTAAGTAACCATCTTGAAAGGCATCGGACTTGGTAGATATATAGCGTGGTTTGTCCTAATCGAGAAGTAGACTCTCCAGGCAATGGCTCCACGGCGTTCGACGTCCTCGGTACCAGCAGGTGAGTTAGCTTGAAGAGACACGCAAGACGAGAACCCGCGCTGAAAGAACTATCAGGGTACAAGGAGGACATGTCCAAGGGCAAGATGCTTCGGTTCGAAGACTCGCTGCCCAGGCTGCCGGTTCCGACCTTGGAGGAGACTGGCAAACGCTACCTCAAGTCGGTACATCCGCTGCTCTTTGCAGACGAGTACAAGCACACCGAAAAGGCCGTCTCGGACTTCATCAAGCCCGGCGGCGAGGGCGAGACCCTGCAGAAGCGCCTGGTCGCCAAAAGCGAGGATCCTAAGGTCGACAACTGGCTGGCTGAATGGTGGAATCAGGCCGCTTATCTGACCTACCGCGACCCCGTCGTCCCCTATGTCTCCTATTTCTACTCGTATCGGGACGACCGACAGCGCCGCGCGCCGGCAAAGCGAGCTGCCGCCATCACCTCCTCCGTACTCGATTTCAAGCGACAGGTTGATGACGGGTCTCTGGAGCCAGAGTACCTGCGCAAGGAGCCTATGGCCATGAGCTCGTACCAGTACATGTTCAATTGCTGCCGCATTCCCGCCGATGGCTCTGACTACCCCCAGAAATTCCCGGCCCCGGAGAACGAGCACATCATCGTCATGCGCAAGAATCAGATGTTCAAGGTGCCGACTTCGATCAACGGCCAGCAGCTCAGCACTGCCGAGTTCCAGCAGCAGTTCGAGGCCATCATCAAGAAGGCTGAGCGAGTGCCCGCCGTTGGAGCCCTGACGTCTGCCAACCGAGACTTCTGGACTGCTGCGCGCAAGAACCTCATCGCCGCCAGTTCAGCCAACGAGGCCGCTTTGAAGGCCGTCGAGGGCGCCTCTTTCGTTGTCTGCCTCGACGATGCCTCGCCCGTCACTCTCGAGGAGCGTGCCCACGCCTACTGGCACGGTGACGGCGCAAATCGCTGGTACGACAAGCCACTCAACTTCATCGTCAACGACAACGGCACCGCCGGTTTCCTCGGCGAGCACAGCATGATGGACGGCACCCCAACGCACCGTCTAAACGACTACGTCAACCATCTCATCTTCAGCAACCGTCTCGACTACTCCAACCCATCCGTCCGATCCAATCTCCCTGAGCCCCAGCCCATTTCCTTCGAGCTGAACCCATCAGTCCTCGAAGACATCTCCACCGCAGCCAAGGATTTCGAGGCTGTCATCAACAAACACGAGCTCCGTGTCCAGGCCTTCCAGGGCTACGGAAAGGGCTTGATCAAGAAGTTCAAGTGCAGTCCCGATGCTTACGTCCAGATGCTCATCCAGCTTGCCTACTTCAAGATGTACGGCAAGAATAGGCCGACCTACGAGTCTGCTTCGACACGAAAGTACAAGCTTGGCCGTACCGAGACGACTCGCTCTGTATCTGATGACAGCGTGGCCTTCTGCAAGGCCCACGCCGACCCATCCGTAGCTAGGGAGGAAGTTGTCAAGCTATTCCGCTCCGCCGTGGCCGCTCACTCGAAATATACCGCCGATGCCAGTCTCGGCAAGGGTGTAGACAGACATCTGTTTGGATTGAAAAAGCTGATCAAGGAAGGGGAGCCAGTTCCCTCTCTCTTCAAGGATCCGGCATATACCTACAGCGGCTCCTGGTTCCTAAGTACTAGCCAACTGAGCTCTGAATACTTCAACGGATACGGATGGAGTCAGGTCATTGACGATGGCTTCGGAATCGCTTATATGATCAACGAGAACAGGTAAAGACATCTAGTGCCTCATTATTTCAGAGTATGAGACTAATCGAAAATCCATAGCATCCAATTCAATATTGTCTGCAAGAGACTCGGAGCTGAGAGAATGAGCTTCTACCTCAACGAGGCTGCCTGTGAGGTTCGCGACACGTTGATGCCCGACCTCCTCAAGGAGGGCGAGAAGGCCAAGTTGTAAAATCCCCCCAGACGAGGACATGTTTATGTACAATCTAGATGCTACTACCTACCTCTTGCTTGTCTTGTTTCCTATATATCGCACGTACGCTGGAGCAGTTTCTTTTAGCATCCTTTTAGACACCTTCTCGGTTACCTATGTCCTTCAAATAGAAATAAAACCATGACTTCATATTGGTAACTTCATAACTCATGCAAGTGATCGCTATCTGGCTGCTGTTTCCGCTGAATCGCTTGCGCACATAAGAGAACCGTCCTCACCAGGCATCCTCCGACCATATTTGACTCCGTGTCACCAGTTAAAACGGTAAGAAATAATTCATTAATGTTACATGAAGCGTAATTTCGTGTCGTCAGTCTCGCTCTTGAGCGATTTTAGCCACCCCTATTACTCTGCGGCTCGTCCAGGACCATCGATATTTCCAATAAAAGACTTAGCGAACGATTTGCAATAAGTCTCGCATGGCATGTGGTACATGTAAAGTGCATGTGTGCTTTGCCTTATCGTATGGGTTGCTGTAGAACCACCAGGCAACTCTTAGGACGTTTCGTGCCGGTTTGCCGGTGGCTGCTGGTCAGACTCGCTGGGCCGCTGAGTGTCTTGCTCAGCTAGTCCTGTGTCAACGACTCTGCCATTGGTACTCTGCTGGGTGTCGTCACTAGGGGTGTCTTCACTAGACTGAGGAGTCGGTTGTGACGGGCGGCGCGGGCCACCCGAAGAATGACCCGCAATCTGACGTTCTATAAGGCGAAAGAATTTAGTACCGTTATAACAAATTAATGGATACTGGTTTCGAGCGTACCTAGCTCTCTGATTCTCATCCTTAGCAAGTGGTTGTCCCTCGTCAAATTAGCTCTTTCAATGGAGTAATATGTTTCACTACTACTCTGTCGACTGTCGGTATTTCCAAATGGGAGTGGGTCATTACCGCCAGTATTAATACTAGCTTCAGCATCTGATCCTGTTGGATGTATAGGCGTGAGAGGCGCTAGGCTGCTTGAGCCCCTTCGAGCAAGTAGACAAGTCGCCGGGGTGGGAGATCTATGGCTAGGGGGAGCTGGGGGAAGAGCCGGAGGAAGAGCTGTTGGGACCGAAGTAACTCCCTCTGAGCCTGAGGCCGAGTCATCGATGGCTGTCCCGCTCGCCGCTGTCGAGGACTGTGGGTTTTGTTGTAGCTGGTTCAGCTGAGCTTGCAGATTCCGAATCATTAAGAGAAGTCGATTCTGTTTAGTTTCTTTATTAGCCTGGGCACATACGTAGTACATGAAGAAACGGAAAGTAAAGACAGCGCAAAAGACACCTACAACTTGAGCCTCCTGTTCCTGTTCGAGTTCCTGATGCAGCTCGCCGAAGGAGGGAGCACGCTGGTGGTGGGGGTCCCCAGTCGCGATGACAGAGTTTCCGCCGATGCTTGGGGGACTGTGGACTTGGAATATACTGCTAAGGGAGCGGTTGTGATGGCTCCGTGGAGATTCACTGTTTGTAGGATCGAAGTGAGAGTTCTCGTGGTTGTTGACGGAATAATTTCCAGATCGACGACGCTCAGAGATTCTGGCCTGCGGGGACCCTCGAATGACACCAGCCGAGGAACGGCGGGACGAATCCGCGGCAGCATTCATGGTAGCTGTCGCCTGGAGTGAAATAGACGAAGAACGAGGAGAGATCGATCGCGCAACGTTACCGTTACTGTTGCCGTTGCTGTGGTTGTTGCTGTTGTTATTGTTGGTCTCCGCCGAGCTGCTCTGCCTGCGGGTGTGGGACGGTGAGGACGAGGCCGATCCTGGGCCTGAGGGAGGGAGTGAATTCAGGTCGGGTGCCATGGCAGCCAGCGGGACAGAGCCGATAACAAGCCCGTGCAGAGATCGGTCAATGAAGCTCATTCAGGCTGGTTATTGAAGGTGAAGTTGAAAGACGTCGCGAGTTTCCTTCTTTGTCCACGGACATCACGAGACCGCTCGCGTGTGTGCGAATGCTCTACAGTACTGAATGTGTACAAGAAAATAAATAAGATGTAAGACGGATGGCCAGTTTTATCTGATGACTGCTACTTTTTCCGATATTTAGGTAAATGCTTCTCCCTCCGTCCGCCTGTCCTTATTTTATTCGAGTGCTATCCACGCGGTCATTAGACAATGATAGGACATGGCTGTCTCAAGCAGTGGAAGGGGATACAAGTAGTGCACCTGTTGAACCCATCAGTCAGTGTGAACGGTAGACTCTATTTTCACTGTTCATACCTCCGTCAACATGAATGGTTTCGCCATTCAAGTAGGTGCCAGCACGGCTGCCAAGGTATAGCACAGCACTAGCTATATCAGCCTCCTGACCAGTTCGACCTGTCCGAGTAGTTAGTCTTTAAAGGCAATGTTGAAGTCGCAAGAGGGGAAGAATAAGTCCTTACCTGCAGGAAACTTCTGCCCTGCTCCCTCGAGTTTTGATTTTTGGTTCTCGTCAGAGCCCCCGGTAGTCATTTCACTTGGAAACAGGCCTGGCTCAATACAGTTCACCCGGATACGGAGTGGGTGCAGGGTGCTTGCAAGCTGTCGGCTAAGATGACTGAATGCTGCCTTGCTGGATGCATAGGCAAATTGGCCGGATGAGCTTGTCTTAGTCGTTCCAGAAATGCTGGAGATGTTTATGACAGAAGACGAGTGCCCGGGAACGAGTTGTCTGCCTTTATCCAGGGCGGGAATGAGCCTCGCAGTGAGGAAGTAGTGAGATGTCAAATTCAGGCTCAATGTCTTTTGCCAGGCATCTCTCCCATTGGTCTCAAGCCACGAGCGTACGGCCTCCGCTGAGGAGTAGTCCACCGACGATGCCTGATTCTTCTTTTCCATCTCTAGAGCTACCCCAGAATTATTAACGAGGATATTAATCCCTTTTGGTTCCTTGGTCTCTAGCTCCTTTGCCAGGTTTTCAACGTCTTCAGGTTTGCAGATATCCGCCTGGAGTCTACAGCCGATATCAGCACAAATTACATGGATTTCTGCTTGAATATTCTATACCCAATGATTTTGCCCGGTCCAGTCTGCGAATACTTTTTTGCGACTTCGTCCAAGACTTCCTTACGGCGGCTGACGATGTACACGCGTGCACCGCCCGCCACAAGACCTTGAACAGCCATCAAACCAATGCCAGATCCGCCACCGGTCACCACTGCGACGAAGCCATTGACGTCGAAGAGGGTTCCTGGGACAAGATCCTTTGTAGAAATCATTGTGTATCGTGAAATAGAGAGCCTACTGTGTTGTAGGAAGATGAAAACAATCGGTACAGGCTGAACTATGCATGCGCACACCGCATTTATATCAGGTTAGGTGGGACATGAGGTCATAGCTCTTCATACTTACTATAGTGTCGTCACTCACTCCATGAAAATAAGTCAAAAGCATTGCTCATAAGTACCTTTCAGACTAGAGACTCTCTGTAAGGCGACTTGGGACATTGCATCTTCTTGGCTTGATAGTAATGTACTAAACACGGGTTCCAGAAAGAGGGGCAAAGGTCGAAGCCTATATCGACTTCGACTCTTTTCTATTTTGTTTGGCTTGTTTCCTTGGCGAAAAGGTAGATACCAGTATCAGCTCCTGAGATCATGATATGCATTTCCGCTCTGAACAGACTCTTAGCGTTCATATAACCCGCGAAGAAAAGATGAGTTGGATGGTGTGTACAGGATAGCGTCGGAATTGTCATAACCCTGTATATCTGTCTAGGCTCAGAATAGCAATTGAATCGGGCTGCTGTGCGGAGATGCACGTTATTCATTGGTCAGTTACGACCCAAGGTGGCGAAATATCATAAGGATGAACTAGTTCAATCTCAATGGATCGTGTAAACTTGTAGAACGTCGGGTTGTTTTGTTGTTAGAAAACTGGAGATTTATATGAAGTTGACGGTTCGGCCTTTTCATTGGCCAGATCCTATCACATGACGCAGCTCAGGCAACCTAATCTTATCTGATGAGATAAAGCGGGTCTTGGCATCTTTATCATTTTGAACTTCTCATAAATCAAGAATTAACAAACAACGGCTCAGGATGGCGCATTGAGGGAACAACGATGTCACTTTTAACCTACCGGACTTTATATTTGACCCGTACCCGATTTTTCGGCCGATCTCCTAACCAAAGTAAAGGACACCTGGGGCGCAAACAATACAGTCATGTCGCGAATTCGGCATCTCCACGTCCTTTGCGAGTTGCGGTCGTGGGCTCGGGACCTGCAGGCTTTTATGCGGCCTATCGACTAATGGCGAAAGTTCCGGAAGCTGTGATAGATATGTACGAGCAACTGCCTGTACCATTCGGGCTAGTCCGATACGGCGTTGCTCCAGACCACCCGGAAGTCAAGGTACGCAAAGCAGACATGGCCCCAGCTTCTTTGCTGCGAGCCGACGACTGATGCTGGTTTGAAATCCAGAACTGTCAAGATAAGTTTACTGAGGTTGCAACCTCTTTGCGATTCAATTTTATCGGCAACATTGAACTTGGAGGCGGTCTTCCGCTCAGCGTCCTGAAACCACACTACGATGCCATTCTTTTTACCTACGGAGCCTCTAAAGATCGGGAACTAGGTATTCCGAACGAGAAAGAACTCTCTGGGATCTACTCCGCTAGGGCGTTTGTCGGCTGGTATAATGGCTTACCGGAGTACGCAAATCTATCGCCCGACCTGGCTATTGGAGAGGATGCGGTAGTACTTGGGCAAGGCAATGTAGCTTTAGATGTCGCAAGGGTGTTATTAACCGATGTCGATGTTTTACGGAAAACTGATATGTCAGAACACGCTATTGAGGCGCTTGCAAAGAGTAGGGTCAATAGGGTGAGGGTTATTGGTCGTCGTGGACCGATGCAGGTGAGTCGTTATTCGTTGCTTACTCTCTTCGATTCAAAGCGAAACCCTAAGACGAGAGTATAGGCTGCCTTTACTATAAAGGAAGTCCGTGAGCTTATGCAGCTACCTTCAGTTGGGTTTGAACCCATTACAGAGAACCTTCTTCCCCCCGAGTCAATAATATCCGCGCTCCCAAGGGCTAATAAACGGATAACCCAACTTCTTGTCAAAGGCTCCTCCACTAAACTTGAGGATTCATCTAAAAAATGGTCTCTTGATTTCCTCCTTTCCCCTCACTCATTTCATTCTCTACCTGACAATTCGTCTGCTTTATCACACATCCAATTCACACGCAATCAACTTGACTCTACAAATCCATATTCTGGGACGGCGCGAGTATCCCCACTGCTAGCGGATGACGGAAAAATTGCTCATGTGGATATACCGGCAAGCCTTTGCTTTAGAAGCATAGGGTACAAGGCGGTCCCGTTGGCAGGCCTTGGTGATCTTGGAATACCCTTTGACTCTTCGCGCGGCCTGATACCCAATGATGGTGAAGGAAGGGTCTTGAGTGGCTCTTCTGGTACTGACAATAACCTTGCAAGCCATGTTCCTGGCATATACTGCGGAGGCTGGGTGAAGCGAGGACCAACCGGCGTGATTGCTTCAACAATGACTGACGCATTCGCGACGGCAGATGCTATCGCACACGACTGGGCGATACATCGTGACAAAGGCAGTGATAAAATGGAATTTCTTAATTCTAGAGCTGGTAGTGAAAGCACCGGCCTTGGATGGGACGGGCTTCGCCCTGAGGCTGAGAATCGGGGTTTGCAGCCAACTAACTGGAAAGATTGGGAGGAGATAGATCGGTTAGAGAAGAATCACGGGCAGGCTAAAGGCAAACCTCGAGAGAAGTTCACTAACACTAACGACATGCTTGGTGCTTTAGGCTTAGGGAATGGGTTATAGATAAAGAGTCTAAAGATGTAATATATATTGAGTTCTCAAACTTTCGAATCTACGAAGGTGTGGGAACCTCGGCTTCTAGTATCATATACACCACATCAAACAGGAAATGCCTCTCTCTTGTTGGCTTTCCACTTTAGAAAAATAATTATGAAGGTACCCCTTCATAGTCCCATCCATCGATGAATTTCCGTTTCCTTGAATTTCGCCGATTCGCATTACACTTGACAAACAATGTTAAAGCGGTCAAGATAAGAACGATAATAGCCGCAATGGTAGGAACGAGGATGGCTCTCCTCTGGATCGCATTGTCATCCACTTCATACGGACATTGCGCTCCGGGGCCGTTTGTCACCCAACACGAAGCCACATCAATAGAGTTGAAATCAATCCAAATCATCTCCTTACTGTCACGTTCGTTGGGTTTCGTGTCATATAACAGGCTCGAAGTAGGATTACTCAGTGGGTTGAGCTTCGAATATAGGTAAGTGTTTTCGAGGGCGGTCCTTGGGACAGAGAAAGTTGTGTTATCTGGGCAAGCTTGCGCAGCATTTAAATAATTTGCTTTATCTTCAGACAAGGCCCAGTCTAAAGGAGAATTTCCAACTCGACAGGCGACGCGGAATTGAAAGGAGCAGTCACACGCTCGCCATTTCCCTGACAACGTTCCATCCATGACTGCACAGCGATATGGAACTCTAGGCTGTGACGTTGAACTGCTCATGTTCAACGGTTCGTCTTTAGCCCATGACCATGTTGACGAAAAGGAGAGTTGACGATAGGGCTCAATGTCTTTATCAGCCGTCATATTGAGTAGAGTATGGTTAACGACTGGCGAAATACCGCATGACATCAGCTGTCGAGCAAGGGTAGAAAACTTAAGGGACGAATTCAGTTGAGGAACTTCTGCCATAGCCCATGAGCGGTGGATGGCAAATAGGTCAGTGGAACCGGGTTTGTAGAGGCAGCCAGCTGTGAGATTAGCATCCAAATCGAATTCGGTGTCTATACGTGACGTAAGCGAATCAGACGAGAATATATTAGAATCTTCCGCGAAATTGTAAGACGCCATCTGAGGGTCAACTGTTCCCCAACCCATGATTAGCCTCGTAGCTCGAGCTAAAACGACGAAGCCTGCTGGTGGCCATCCATTGTCGGTGATTAAATGGTGTCTATCATCCATGGTTGTCGTGAGATATTCCTCAATCGGACGCTGCGAGGGGCGAACAGCAAGCCATGATTCATTCAGATTCTGACGGCTTTCTCTCAACTTAGCGGGGTCAAAAATATAAGTATCCAAGGTCTTCTCTAGCACTTTACCAAGCAGAGCATCTGGTGAAGGAAGCTTGTTCAGACTAGGCGCCATTGGAGATTTATCCGATGCATCCGAGTGAGCGGCGTGTATATTAATTATTAAGAAAATCATATTGGCATTTATAGTATTTTCAGTGCCTCGAAAGTACTCCTCGAGCAAGGCAGCCAGAGTAGATATATCGGGGGGGTTCGTACATGAGTACAGGGATGTTGGTGTTTGAGGAGCACCTTTTCCCTGTAAAGAGCGAGCGGCTGGCCTGCCATTGCTTTCTGTCACGGTCGAAGACGGAATAGGGTCATTTTGGGTCGAATGAGTGGCGAAATTGTCTACCGGGCAAAGTCTCCAGGCATTTCCCAACTGAGACCAGTATACATCCACATACAGACGTCTGTAGCCGACTGTCAGTAGGTTTGATATACACCTCCGTGCTGCCTCGACCTCGTAAACACCGGCACCAAAACAGGCCGCAGTGAGCGACACCGCGGGAAGAGTGACATAGTCGAGCGGTATCTGAATTGAAACGTCTCTTTGAGACTATAGCAATAGAGACTGGCGAGTTAGTAAAGGCATTCCGAAGCCAGGAGGGACAATAGGCGCGGGCTCACAAGCTCAACAGTGTTCCATGGCGGACTGAGAACTGCACTCTTGTCAGGCGTGAAGTTCTGCATGAGCAGCTCGCGGACAAGGACTTCGCATCGGCCAGCACAAGCAGCCACCGAGCATGGCAGAGAGCCTCTCCCACAAGCGAGCGAGCGTGAACGAGAGCGTGAAGACGTCGGTCTCGTCGCTGCTTTTCATCCATCGAGTTCGACCCTTTGGCCGTCGCGACCAGCACGTGACCATGTGTTACATAATCAGCGATCTGGCCACTGTTGAACTTCCATCTCGGCCGCGGGCATAAAGTAGAATTGATATTACCATCCTGTCCGACAACAACAGGCTTCGTGACACTCTGTCTCCAGGGCTCACGGGTCCTTCTTGCGTGTTCTCAAGCGGGGATATAACTCGTGGACGCCGCCATGGCAGCCCCAGGCCCCTCTCCGGAGCAGATCGCGATGATGCAGCAGCAGATGGCCGCCGAAGCGCAGAGACGAGGGATGACGGTCGAGGAGTTCGGCAGGATGCAGCGAGAGCAGCTTGCCGCAGAGGCCGCAAGACAGGGTTTGACTCCCGAACAGTTTATTCACAAATTAAAGGCCCAGGCCTTGCGACAACACCAGCAGCAGCAGCAACAACAACAGGAACAAGGAGGCCCGCCACAGGGAGAACAGCAGCATCAGCATCAGCAGACGCATCAGGTGCCTGTGAACTCTGGCGGACCGCCGGATCCAAAGGGCATAGCAGTTGCGCAATTTCTGAAGGCCCAGAACCTGAAAGCGAGAGCTTGTATCTTAGATGGCCGACGGAAGGAGTTATTCAAAGGTAAGCGGCCTTGCAGTTCCGCATGTTAATGCTGCTGAATAGAAGCGAGAACTTTCGCTGACGTCTCGTAGTCAAGCGAGCATTGCGGGCTCTTCAGTCACCCGCTTATGCAAAAGCATCCGCCAACCCCAAATCCAACCTACCGCCTGTCACTGATCTAGCTTCCGCCGAAAACGCCTTTAAACTCTTACCGATGTCTCTTCTCGCATTGAAGGTATCCAAAATCGACCCTCATGAGGGCCACGACCACGCCAAACCACCATCCAAAAAGGGACGAGTTAAGGGCCTCTGGACTGTCCGCATACAACAGCACCAAGATACCGACCCAATGGCACACTACGTTTGGCTATACGAGGGCCCTCAGTGGAAACAAAAAGCCATGGCTGCGGGAGTTTTGGCTGCTATCATGGCCGTGGTCATGTTCCCACTGTGGCCTATCATGCTTCGACAGGGTGTCTGGTACCTCAGTGTTGGCATGATGGGTCTACTCTGCCTGTTCTTCGCTATGGCGATTTTCCGTCTTATCCTTTTTGCCGTCACCTTCTTCGTTGCCTCGCCTGGTCTATGGCTATTCCCGAACCTATTCGAGGATGTTGGGTTTTTTGAGAGTTTCGTACCCGTGTGGGGTTGGCAAGAGGTATACTGACCCAGATCTTCATGGTTTCAATCTGAAATGTGGTCAAAAAAGACCGACTAACATTTTAACCTACAGACTAAAAAGAAAAAGAAAAAGTCCAAAAAGTTGGATCAAACAGCCACTCCATCATCAAAGTCGTCAAAATCTAAGACCTCTTCCAAAGCTGCCGATGCCAATGCTGATATAGCGCCGACCAATGAGCCCGCGCCTCCTGCCCCTACTTCTATCGAACCAGCACAATCCGAACATTCCCCGGCTAGACATGCGTTCGCTGCCAGTGTAGAGGATGTCGAGGAAGATTAGCTTTAAAAGGCAGATTCAACACGGAATTGACCAATATTTTTCCATATACCCCACACCCTACCCTCTTTCGTTCACCCATTCGACTTCAATTAGCCAAGCATTTGACTTAGAACCCTTGTGTCTGATTGAACTTCCAAATCTGCCACTTGTGTTCTTGTATAATGACCGTTTGTGCTTTACACTTCTTCTCAAGGGCTTGGTTTATATTACGATGTATGAATAATTACCTTGGAAATCCTGGAATTGTATCCTTCGCCTCCCATTCGTAACAACTAGCGATCGCTGTTATCTAAAACGGAATGGTGTCTTATCACCTATCAGCGCAGAGCACCCAAGAAGCACCAAGATGGCGTTGTCCAGGAACTTAGTTCTACCTAGGATAACTGCACAGGTAATCAATAGGTAGTGAATGTCTAAGTATACTGTGCAAGATCTAGCGCATATATCGTACATACATATGATTATATGTCCAACCGAGCCGGTGACGAAATAAGACAGGCACCCAAATCCTGTAGAAGCAAGAGCAGCGAGGGTATCACGAGTCGCATATCAATAAACGATATTAAAATAGTAACTACACAGCAGAAATCAAGAACACACAGTTGTATACGAAATGATGCAATGCCTTGCTCAAAAGATGCGCACAAAGAAAAAAAAAGGTATGCAGTACAACCAGCCTCAGGGTACACTCCAGGAGATATTCGGCTTCATTTGTTTTCCGCTTTCCTCCTGCTTGAGAATGTAGTCGGGTAGCCTTCCAACCCGCGAGAACCTCCATCTATTGATGATTTAACTGCACATCTCGGTGAGGGAGTGATTGACAGCTAATGACGCTAAGACGTGGATTGTCATACGTAGTTGATGGCTCGGACAAGATAATTGGAGGCACATCCGGCAGAGGGCAAGTCGGAGGCGGAGCCGGGGGCGGGCCATGGGGGATGTGCGACATGCTTTTTCTGCTTGAAAGCGAGTTCATAGAGGCCCTCTTGTCATTGAGTGTCCTTGAGGTCATGGAACGTTGGCGTCGAAGTGAGTCCTTACTGGGTTCTGGATTAGGACTTGGCTGGCGGATGCTTCTCATGGGTTTCACTGTGGGGTCATGTAGAGCCCTGGGTCCTAAGCTCCGTGGTCTTTGGCGTACGTCGTGGGAATTGCTTCTGGACTGAAAACCAGATAGATAATGAGGTATATCTAACGGATCGTCTTCGAGGATAGACAAAGCTGGTCGGTACTCTGAGACAGGACGAGTAGCATGACGGATGCTGTCGGACGACGCATATCGTCGAACCTGATGGGGATAATCGGCCGTCAAAGGGGACTCGGGAATGGACGAAGGGAGTAGTGAAGGCAGTGTGTTGTTTCCTTGTTCTAATGCCTGAGGGCTATCCGTTCGAAAATTTCCGTTGGTTCGCTCAGATCGAAAGAGGCCGCTATTTGTACTCCTCATCCTCCTTGGAGACGGGCTATGGTTGAAATTTAGGCCCTCATCGAGTTTAGGACTATTGTAAATGTCCTTTTGAGAAGCCCCACCGTTAGGAGTGAAAGGGGGCTTGGGACTAGAAGTAATTGAATTCCGTTTGTTGAGAATTGGATGGCTGAAATTTGGGGGAGGGGAGGTAACGCGGGTCTCGGCTCGTGGTGGTATAGAAGGTGTCTCCTCATCTTCTGAGTTATTATTTAGCCTAGCAAAAGCCCTGCCCCTATTACCTAGGTCCGTATTTGTAACGCGGTTGGGGCTACATCCGTTGCGCGGTGATTCCACACAGGGACTTCTTGAAGGGGGAGGGCTTTTATTTGCAATAGAAGACGTCGAGGATTGAGAACTCGGCATAGTCCGTGTCCCGATAGAAACGTACGATAACCTAGACTCACGTTTGAGATTATCTAACTCGGGCGCAGTCGCCAATGACGATGGTGAAGGTTGAAGCTCTGCGGGCAGGTTCGCAGGTTTAAGGCTTTTCTGCTTTGTTGGATCCGGCCCAACAACGGATACTTGACTATGTCTTGCACTTGACGTTTGCAGGCTTTGATCTAGGAGGCTATTTCGGTGACCACTATGAGTTAGATGTGTCATTTGGGGCTGCTGGAGCCGCTGAAATCCAGGAGTCGATGGTGAATAGCCCTTCCCTCCGAGGCACTGTATTTCCCGCCGGACGTACATTAGCCACGACGCAAGCTCTTCTGCGCTATCCAACACTAGTAGAAAACTACTAGTTGGTTTCTGAGGCTCAGGGTTATTGCGTCGAAACCGTCCTAGTAGGGTTTTCTTCGGCTCAGCGGTGGGCTCTATGTCCTCTGGCGTTTGCGATATTTGTAAAACCCAATGTCTTCCTGGTATAGCATCGCAAGCGAATGCGACCGAGCCTTCTCCCAACGCCAGCACTTCCTCGGGGAGCCGATCAAAATTGCCATCGACATTATACTGAAGTAGATATCCACTTGTCACCAGAACAAAAATCTTCTCCGTCCATTTCATACTACTCGACAGGCTCGATTGGTTTCTGGAATGGGACTTTTTCCCTTTCTTCCATCCTTTGCCTTTAGACACGCCTTGGGAGTTATTGTCATTGGACTTCACATCAGCACCGGTAGCCTTTTCATTTTTCTCATTCCCTGATTTTAGATCACGGCGCACTTTGCGGCGCAGTATCTCTTCGGTCGAAAGTGCTGGGAATGGGAGCGTGGCGTACTTTACGGCCTGGGGGTAAACCATAAAGAGAGGTGGAGGATCCCATGTTGATATGGCTCCCGCCTCTTCAGCATTTGGTGCGTTCTGACCGTTGGTATGTGATAGTTGAACGGGAGACTTAACGGATATCGGGGTCACAGTCGCGCTATCGGCAGGCGACGGACTCACCCTTGAAGGAGATGCATTGGGTGGTTCAACAGCAGTAGAAGTGGGGGGTTTTTTGCTCGAGTTGGATGGCTGGTTAGGTTTTGCTTTGGTAAACCACCGTCGAAGAGCAAAGCCCTGGGACTTGGGACGTAGCGGGACTCGAGTTGCTGACGTGCCGTCGAGTTCTTCTGGAAGAGGTGGTTTCACGCGCACGGTGGAGTGCCGATTTGTTGTTTGAATCGGTGGCAGCCGCACTCCCCTTCGAGAGCCGACGGCGACGGACGTAGGTTGAGCGCTCATCTGTCGCTCGTTATGATATCGTTCAATGCTATATGCCCAATGAGAGTCAAGTATGCGCCGCGCATTGCTGAGCGAAACTATCGCGCGACTGTCAACCTGCAACGTCCGTCGGCGATAACGCACTTTCGTCGAAATGGTCTATATATCCATTGCTAGGGAGCGTATGGGTAAACACCTAAAGAATTGAGGAAGTGTACCGATCAAGACGAGAAGGGAAGCGTGGGAGGTGACACTGGTGTCCAAGGGGTTCGAGCTAAATGTGTGTCGAGGGGCACCAGGTGTATGTGATGGTAATAATAAGGCTCGTATGACAAGGTTAAGCAAGCGGTCATAGGGTCTGGGGAAGACACGATCTCAGGGGCGATCGAGTAGAACTGCAGATTCCTGGGTGGTCAAGCTTCGACTTGGTGAAGAGAAGAATGAACCGATCAGAGAAATACATGTAGGAAGAGAAAGGCTGCTTGGCCGAATCACTCCGTCAACGACGGGCTCGTTGGTTTTTGGATCTGGGCGAGTGGGCAAAAGAAATTCACTCGCAGCTCCGATTTGCGCAGGCCTTGGGCTTTCTGCGAAAGGAATCGCTTCAAGATATCTTTCCCACCAACGCTTAGGGGGTAAGTCTCGATTTCGAGAAACCCACCGGCCAACTCCGAAACTCATTGGCTGTTGCAAGTGTGACAGTCAAGTCCTATTCGCGATTTTTGACGCCCGTCGAGTCGGACGCAGGTCGGCTTTGCGACAATCACTTTGTGTGCTTTACGACTATCCCGGGACATGTCAAATCGCCCCGACTGGCTGCTAAAGTAGCGCTAAGACCAATATCGTTGGCCTGCTAAAAGCAGCCAAAGAAAATCCTCCCCTTTTTGATGTGCACGCATATTTCCCTTTCCCAGACGCCAGACTCTCAGCGGCGATGCGTGGGTGCCGGGCAAGGCTGTGGTCTCGACGCACAAGGCTCCATCCAGCACCAGGAGCTTAACACCAATTTGCCAGAGGTGAAGGAGAGGATGTTAGCACCAAAGGGTGTGCAGCCATCGCTTACCATCCGCGAATGGTAACTATTAGAGCCTCATGGCCCTGGATTCCCTCGGCTGCCTTCCAGCCGCAGCCTCCCGCAAGGCTTGAGTCTTCGTATGCCCGAGAAAGAAACCTGTCTTCTTTTGTTGCTGTTAACACAGGCGTGAAACCAGGCGTGAAAACGGACGGGCAAATATCAAAAATAATGTCAGGTCTCCGAGTTGCTGCCCTAAAGCAAATCCAAAATCGGGTCATGTACAGTACTTAGTCGTGTCTGAAACAGACCCAAATTGAACCTCAGGATAGAAAGCAATATTGGTCTCTTCATTGTCGTGCCGACGGCCGATATATCAGAGCGGGTAGATCTACGGAGTGTGTTCCTCAATCACTGGCAACGCTTCTGTCAGTGCTCGCCAGATGGATGCATTTGGGCATCTGTCTTGAATTTGTAAAATCCGGCGAATTTATACCCTGTCGCTCATAAGTCACCGAAAAGCCGGGTCGATAGAGGTACTTACCTAGACACTTAGCTAACGGCTCAGGGGTGGTTTGGATTGTTTCTGAAAGAGCCACAAGACTTACGAAGTACATATGTACATAGCTCGAGAGAGTTTGACAGATCGCTGCAGTTTTCTGTAACTCAAGCGGCTTCCCCAGTGTTATCTCAATCTCCATCCGGTCTCCTTAGTGCGTTTCAGACGCGTTTGGCGCGCGAGAAGCCCTTGAGTATCTCGAGAATAAAAGGGGAATTATTGATGAACCTCGCGCGTCGACGAACGTCGCACTTATTTCTCCGAGGAGACGGCTGTTTCTGTGTTTTGCGCTCGAGCCATTATTGTGAATATCACAGTTCTCTAGATGTTTAGCTATGGAGAATTCTTAATTGAACTTGCCAGCGGGTTAGTCGAATGATCCGAAAAATAGGACCAAGGCCTGAATGAGATGAGTATCCCCTAGCATTGATAGATGTTGATGAAGGAGGTTTTATATGTTCATGCCTTTGATCCAAGGCTAACCTATATTATTGGTCGCCGTTCATTTCGAAGTCAGAGAGCAGATCGCACGTTACATATGTACCATTGGGTCAACATACCTATAGGCCTTCCTAAACGGTTGATTAGACTGAGTTCACATTATTTAGGTGTGTTTCATTAACAAAATACAGCTGTACTTGCGTAAGTATAGAGGTATAATAAGTCGATATGTGCTAGGATAGCTTAAACATGACTTATCACTCTATACCGTCCCAGCAGCCCGGCTAATATGGCATTAGAATTGATACGTAAAAGTGCTTTTCTAACAAGAATAAAAGAGATATTGTAGGCTCTACCTCCTCAGCCATGGCCTGCTCACTGTAAACGGACTATGGATGATGGTTTGTGATGAAATAAATAAGAAATAAAACGTTCCATCTTGATGCCTCAACTACCAGACGTATTTCCGTTTATTTAAAATTAAAGAAATACGAAGGCGATAGAAAGATAGCTGGGCCTCTTAATCGAGGGATAGGAGGTTTGGATGGATATATTTATCAAATTTCCATCGTTCAACCGTCGAGAAGACAGAATGCACTTATGCCTTTGCCGGCTCTAACTCGTTCGGTTGCAGAACGACTTTCAAATGGGGTTTTTATGCTCTTTCCCACAGAAGCAAAGATAGATCAAAAAGCCGAGGGAGTATCATATCATGGCTTGGGTGGCTTAGATTGGCGGTGTTTAAATGGCGCGCTGAGCATCATCGCCGCTGGACAGACGCCATCGCGCTGTCGTCAAGAGGAATAAATGGCCAGTGAATGCCTAGGAAAGCACCTGAAATCTAAAATCGAGATATCGGACGCCCTGGAGAGGAAAATATGAGTAGTTCAGAGTCGAACGCTCGTCCGACCTTGTCCATTGGGCCGTGAGAGGAGGATTGTGTATGGCAATTGGCCAACGAGCTCAATTTTTACCACAAAATCTGGCTTTTCCTTTTTGCTGTGATACTGTCCCTTCGTAGACTTGAACCATGGAGATCCGATTGATCAGAGAAGGGGTTGTGGGGGAGTCTTCCTATTGCTACTGCAGCTCAAGCTCGAAATTCCATCTTCGATATCACCATACCTGCAGCAACAGTGCCCACCAGATATTATTTACTAGCTGCTGAGGATGGACATCGCACATAAAACATTGCTATTGTGGCTACGGATGCCTACCTTTCTTATTTTTCTGATTCTTTGGCAGCATCTCAGCCCCGTGGAAGCTGCCTCGACCATTACGACGTTCATCGACAACACTTGCCAGTATTCCCATCACTCTTTCGATGGGCCAAACGGATATCCTAACGGAACTTGTGCGATGCTGACGCAGGATGGGGACTTTGGCAGCTTTCAAGTCATGAGTCTTGACGAGGGATGTGCTGGTAGGGCATAAACAAGATCTCTTCGTTTGATCTATTTCCCCAAAGTCGAGCAGTTGGTCATATTTCTGACCTTTTCGATTCAAATCGGATACTGACTCTAATACTCTGGCTTTCTTGAAGTGACGATATACGGAAAAGGCGGTATTGCAGGTTGGCCCTGTTCATCTTCAGTGCTCCAAGTCACAGAAGTATCAAGGTGCTACAATACCTCGTGGATATCATATAGTATTGACGGATGCGCCATTCCTACCGCAACGAATTCTGCAAAGCCAACAAACTCCCTATCATCGGGTACGCACCACAATAATACGGGAGCTATTGTCTGGAGCACAGCGGGAGGCATTTGTCTGATTGGTATAATCGTTGGGATATGTTGGTTCTTTTTTGTCTATCGTGCT
Organism: Onygena corvina; assembly: GCA_000812245.1. Taxonomy (NCBI): domain Eukaryota; kingdom Fungi; phylum Ascomycota; class Eurotiomycetes; order Onygenales; family Onygenaceae; genus Onygena; species Onygena corvina. The sequence continues at coordinate 159,132 of JWPT01000068.1, read as the reverse complement.
CGACGACACCAAAACAGAGGTTTGGAGCAGGCGCCGCAAGAAAGGGATCGACGAACGGCTATCTCAGTAATGGGTCGCCCAGTCCCGTACTCAAAAAAATTGCCTCAAAAACCCGTCGAAATGGAGACGCACACTCCAAGAACCCCCTTTCCAATCCCTTCAAAATGAGATGAGAGCAAGAAGACAAGAGAGAAGACGACGCAAAGGCCGTCAGTGTACGAAGTACAAACGGAATAGTTTAGTTGAGACGGCCAAGTCTCGAAATCTTGGTGCCCAGGGCGGTTGTTGACGCTTTTTGTTAGCGCTTACGGGGAAGATTTCTCTCAAAACCCTGCAGACAAACGCAATAGCCAGCGGGAAGTTAAGCAAAGGCCTTAGAGCCAAATGGATATCAATGGGCCGAGCTTCATGGCTTTGCTGCCAAGTTGACGGTCAAGAACCCCAAAGCATCGATGTTTCTTATCCATCGTACACAAGCCCGACGCAATTTCCTTAATGTGCCAATGTCAGCTTTTGGGTAGCATAAACTGGTCTAGGGCGGACTGGAGGAGACGCATCAGAGCTCGTCCATATTTGCCATCAAGACTTAGTAGTAATAGCCACAGTATGATCCACAGGGTATAATATCGAACCTAAAGCTCACCTGCAAGGTGTATTTTTTTTTTTCAGTTTTTGTAGCACGCAGGGAAAGTGTCAGGGAAGCATGCACACACGCCGAAATAAACGTTATGCAATGCAGTGATAAGGGTGCCACGGGTATTAGCTCAAGGCTCCAAGAAGTAACTAGATCGGGGACGGAGAATGGCATTTCCCGAATGCAGCTCCGATGGATGCAACATCCGTGGTTCATCGATTACCTATCGGGCCGTGTCCGTGAGTGAGTGTGCGAGTATGAGTGTGCGTGAGTGGGGGAGAGAAGCGGGGGGGCTCAGGAGAAAGAAAGATAAGAAAAATATCTACTTACGAGGAGCCATATATTATTGAGCAGGACTCCCACTTGTGGGCTGACCGTGCCAACATGGAGTACGGCCTGATGGCTTTATTGGCATCTAGGCAGTGGGCCATGTTAAGCATGCATTGGAGGTAGTATTCAGCTATGACACTCTAACGGTTTCTGAGTTTGGGAACAATGATACTTTGTCCTCAGTGTCTCTGGGTATAGATGCGTTGCTGCAGTGGCTAACCAATATATAGTGTGTTTCTGGGGAGACAAAAGCTAAGGAGACAGCGGAGGAAAATGATATCTAGGACCTAGCTTTTGCATTTGGTCCAAGGCCAGAAAAAGCTGACGGGCTAGGTGACCGGTCGATTGGAACAATGCTCCGACGGGCCAAGCTTATCATGCAGGGATTTTAGGACTGTCCTCGAGTGAAATGGGATTGTTTACCGGAGGCGGGAAGGCCGCTAAGGCGGGATACGGTACTGTAAGTATGTATATGTGTTGATGGCTGTCCGCCCGGGTACAGTACATACATACAGTATCCGGAGCACTCAGGGTTTTCGAGCCGTTTCTTGAAACCGAGATAAGGAAAAGGTAAGAAGGATGTCCACTAAATGGCAATGGCCCATCGACAATAGCGAGAGTTCCTATACAGAGTATGTCCTTTGATAGAATGAATATCTGTTTGGGGTTGGATATAGATGTGGTCAATGGCACCTGGTCATGCAGACGCGCTCAGGGTGCGAAGACCAAGTGCTTTTTTTGCAAAACAAATTGCTTCAAGGCTAAGGAAAGACTTGCAGCTTCAACCCCTGCACGGATGGACAGACTAAACTAGCTAAGCAAGCTGACTTGCTTCTTTAGCGTTGGCAGGGGTGGCACACAAGAAAAGCGGACTATTGAAACGAGAGCATATTGAAAACGGTCGAACCTTTTTCCGCTGAAATTTTAACCCAGGTATCACGTACTCAGTAGACGCAGTTGCTGAAACCCAGAAGTTGAGTAAGGAAAACTCCGTAGCGGTGCCAGTCTCCTTTCGTAGATACGTGCCCGTTCACCTATTGTGGTGGGTTTAAATGTGCCTTATTAACTAGCGCAATCGGGCCGAAATTGGTGCCTGAATCATATTCGGCTCGGCATTCAGGGAAGCAGTTAAGCAGAGAACCTTCGGGGGGATAGCTCACCGGAAAGCGGTTATTGAACACCGGGAGTTTCTCTTCCGCTGTGAGGGGACGGTAGATTGTCGACCGAGTCTCGCCCTTGGTAAGTGTATCTTTATTTTCCGACGGATTTGGCATTATTGGCTTATGAAAGCAAGCCGACGCGAGTAATCTTCGTACGTACTCCGTGCTACTTGCATACTCCGTCCATGTGCATATGTATGAGAGGAACGGACAGGAGACGGCGTGATGAGAAATTCAGATGAGTCGATCCATGCTCCTCTAAATACGAGGAGTGAGCAGAAGATATGGTAATGATTGATGACAGCAGGTCACTACATAGCAACAAAATTGCGACGCATGGCAAAAGTCTTAAAACCATACTGGACAAGGCCGGACGCAAACGCCAATGCTTGTGAGAGTCCCGCGTTCGAGGCGACATTGCGATGCATCAAGCTTGTCATTTTGGGGCTATCTAGCCACTTGTGGGTGGACACTTTGCATGCCCCCGGTGGCTTGTGTGTCGGTTAAAAAGCACCGTTTTGAAGAAATATGCGTCACTTGTGCAACATTCCGTAAGGCGTATCCTCAGCTCCAAGAGAAGGGTGGTCAACAGCCGATCGCCACATGCTCGAGGCGCGGTATGTGGGGTGGAGGATTGTCTATGTTTAGCAACAAGGACTGTTGTTAGTCAACTACTCCGTAAAAAAATTGTGGCGCCATCTCAACAACGGCTTGCGTTTGTGTATTCCCGTGTGTGCCGCATACCAAGAGCGCACACATCACAAGCAGAAGATGGCATCTTACGGTGAACAAGTCTGTGGCTCTCTAGACCAGCGTAGAATACGGCTTGCGTAGTGATACGCTTGGCTGGTCTGGGCAAGATGCAGATGTGACCTTTTGTTGAGCAAATATCGAAATCTCGTCCGGTAGACAGGATCAAAAAATTGTTCGAGATGCAAAAGAGCAGCCGTCAGGGGAGTAGAATCCAGAGGTAATCCGCCAAAAGCTCTGAGGATCGGTCAGCCCGATGCTTGTCGTCTGACAGCGACAACAAGATCCCTCCAGTAACTATCAGGCTACAGATTGAGCAGATAGCTGGATGTACATGATGCACTGCACGCGTTCTCCACACCATCAACGGTTTCTATTCTGACTGACTGCGGTTTTGATGACATCGCTGCTCCCATGTTTTCAAGACGCATCTGGACATCGTGCTCCTTCCCAGCGATCCCGCGATAATAAAAAAGTAAATTTTACTTTCATAATTATTTTTCCTGTGATTCTTAATTCGTCTTTTTTCCCCCTCCGTTTTCTAGCAAGATAATGTCGGTGCGGAACGTAGCCCGTGGTAGACAAGGGGCAAGTTCAGGCGAGACGCTGAAGATGGACCAAGAACGACAACGGGATATCTCCCATCGAGAAGCCCGAATAAGAGAAGAGGCCGCTGAGTCAGGCACCTAGATGGGAGAATACATATATATTGAGGCCACTCGTATCGATTGGCTTTTCCGGGTTAAAAATTGCAGGGTGCATGGGTGCGGGCGCCGTGGAGGAGGTCAGGGGCCAGGGGTGGCGCTGAGGGACAGTGGGACAAAAGACCCCCCGCTAGTGGTGGGTAATTTTTCCTTCCCGATACGACCACGCTGAGTCGAGCAACGAGAGGCAGATCCGAGTTGGGAGCAGACTCATTTCTGAGCGTGCCTAGGCAGCAGGGCTGCGCTTTCGGGGGCGCATCTGCGTGTTTGATCATCCGACCGCGAGGATCGTTCCCGGGATGTGCAACTATGTGCGACTCTCGTGGGAGAATCTGACATTGCTCTGTAGTGTTCGTTCCATAGCTTTTCCGCCTGCTTTCCCCCGAGAACTGATCGCCTTCTCGAGATTGTTTATCCTCTCGTCGACAGCTGAAGTCGAAATTGAAGTCGAACTTGAGCCGCGACGACAGGCACGTGACTCGCGATAATTATCCAAGCGAACGAAAAAACCTCCAGGGCACACGAGAAAGTCCTCCGTACATACGTAGAGAATAAGACGAAGACGAAGCGCAGAATACGGACCCGCTCGTGTCCGGCAGCAAGCCATCGCCGCGGTTGGGTTGCTTCCCTGCGCGCCCAGCAGCACCAAGACTGACTCTTCGCCAGACAACAAGCCGTGGACAAGCCAGGATCCTGATACTGAGTGGACAAGCCGTAACGCACGGCGGACACCGGGGCCCCCCCGCTTTCGGATAGCCGAATTTACCCCTTTTCTTGCTCTTTTCGTTGGCCTGGTCGACGCCCTCGTCCACTCGCCCAGCTGGCAGTCTTCTCTGGTTGGTCTCGTATATACTTCATCAGCCCGCCGGGGGCCACCAAACGAACACGCTTGAAGCATTGGCTGCATGCCCGCCAAGTCCAAGAGGCCCAGCACGCCTTGCTGGGGGCGTTCTGCAGGCGGCAGCACAGGCAACGCTGGCCTGGGGGGAGCGCAGAGGCGGAAAAAATAGCAACGAGCCTCCCAAGGACAAGATCCTGCCCACCTTATATACTTACATGCTACTCCGTACATGATTCTTACTTACTGACTCAGGTAATCTTGGTTGAAGATCCGAATCGGCCGGCAGCCGGATTCCCACGGAACTCTTCCTCCCTGCATCTCTGTTACGTATGGAATCGGGAAATCAAGGGGTTCCTCTAGACACGACGGAGAAGCGGAAGAGTGAAAACCAAGACCATCACTGATATCGGCGAGCTTCAACGGAAACATGGAGAGGCGTCGTTTAGACATGCGAAGTACGGAGTAGCTAAGAGGAATTGGCAGCGCATTATCTACTCCGCCGTGGGCGCCCAAGAGCAGAGTACATCTTGGCCGAAATTTCCCACTTGCCGAAACCTCCACTTTGGTACACACACTAAGTAGCATCATCTTCCAGAAGCCGTGCTGTGCAGTCACCTCGCTGCGAAGATCCATTTGAGCCATCCCCGAGCCATGGTTACTGTCACGTGGAGCCGTTCATCGTTGCGATTCTGACTGAGATTGCTGTCCGAGGCGAGCGCTGTGGACCACCTTGGTTTTAGCGTGCTATCTATAGCCCACTCGCCAACCATGTGGAGGAACTGCTGCAGCGAAATGTGGAACCGAAATTGAATGGATTAAGTTGAAACACCAGGCTGAAGCTTGACCAGCTTGTCTATCCCAGCCACACATCCAGCCTGAATTTCCCACTGCTCCCCGGCCCCTATTACTTAAGTAAGTAGTCGACTACTCGGGCCTCCATCGACTCCACGAAGCTTGCGATGCAAAAAAGGAAGTGCAAAATATAGAGTTGCAAAAACGATAAACCAAACTGAAAATCATCTGGGAAAGGGAAAAAAAGGAACAGAGTTCACAGGGACGAAATAGCTCCATGCTCCAAATTTTTTCCTTTCTGGCTGCTTTTTTGATGAGACAGACAGACACCAGGTGTCTCATACGATCTGTTGCTCACGGTGAGTTCTCTTGTGAGAAAGCTCTTGAGCTTTCTTGGGGCTCTCTTAGCACTCGGCTTTTTCTTTTTCTCGGCCGCTCTGGACTTGGGGATTATTGAGCTGCGTTTCCGCGGGTCGACTACCTGTTTCAATAGGCAACCAGAGAGCAAGAACGTTATTCGTATGGGAACCGGGGTGTGGGGGGGATGGGAGAGGAGAGGAAGGAGAGCGTAACTAGGCGCATGATAGGCTCTACCTGGCGGATACCAGTGGCCTTAGCCACGTTCAATACGGAGACTAAAGATATATATACATCGCGCAGTTGACCGGGCCTTAGATAAAAGAGTGCTCTTGCAACCCTCCGCCAGGTGCTTTTGTGAAACAGATTCACATCCACTCCTTTACGATATCTATTAGACAACCGTTCCTTCTGGCGCATATATACACAACGACCGGACCCCTTTAATCGATCGAGAGTTGGATAATTCGACAAAATGAAGTACTCCACCATCTTGGTGGCCGCGCTCGCCGCAATCGCGGACGCTGCTCTTCCCAAGAACGTTCCCAAGGGCGGTGTTCCCGGCCAGGCCATCCAGGAGAGTGGCAAGGGTGCCGTCTTCTCTGGTATGCATAGATAATTGCATCTATCTTGGGCGTTGAACGTTCGTTGATGGCTGACGTTGAAAAACTCAGGTGGTACCAACCGGGAGCTCGATCTCCAGAACCCAAGCAACATCAATGGCCAGCCTGCCACGGATAACGGACTTGTCCAGAACATGAAATGGAGTTTCTCTCTTTCTAAAACGCGAATGTTCTACGGTGGTTGGATTCGTGAGCAGGTCATCCAGGATCTGCCATCCAGTCACGACATTGCCGGTGCTCAGGTTCACATGAGCAAGGGTGGCATCCGACAGATGCATTGGCACAGAGTTGTACGTCTTTCTGCGCGCAGGATTGCCTAAGTGCCGCTATTCGACATGATGGGTTTTTTGCTGAGACATAAGTTTGATTATAGGCCGAGTGGGCTTACGTCTATGCTGGCACCTTCTTGATTTCCGCTGTTAGCGAAGATGGACAATTCCAGCTCGACAAGCTTGGTGTCGGTGACATGTACTACTTCCCCAAGGGAGCTGCCCACTCTCTTCAAGGTGGGTTGATGACAGCGTACCTTGCATAACTCGCACAAGAGCTAATGGGAAAAAATAGGTCTTGAGGACGAGAACGAGATCCTCCTCATCTTTGATGATGGTGATTTTGACCGTATCGGGTGCGTCATTCTCATTATAGTCGTCGCTTTTGTCCTGGCGTATCTAACTTTTCTTATAGAACCACCTTCATGGTTGCCGACTGGATCACTCACACTCCCAAGGATGTCCTTGCCAAGAACTTCGGTGTCCCAGCCAGCACATTCGACAAGACTTACAACCCTGACCTCGGTGTCATCAACTCTACCGTCAGCACCCGCAACGTCACCGGCCCCAATGGCATCCTCGAGGGTAACAGCTCGTACACCTTCCACATCAGCCGTGCTCCTGAGGTGCAAGTTCCCGGCGGCGGTGGTACCATCCAAATCGTCGATTCCAGGAACTTCCCCATTTCCAAGACCATTGCCTGTGCCGTTGTTCGCCTAAAGCCCGGTGCTCTTCGTGAGCTCCACTGGCACCCAACTGTAAGATTTGATTTTGAATGTCCCTCATCATTCGGCTTTTTCAAAGTCTAACCATACTTCATCTAGGCTGAGGAGTGGCTCTACTTCCACAGCGGAAATGCCCGCGCTACTGTCTACATTGGCGGTGGTCTTGCCCGTACCTTCGACTTCACTGCTGGTGATGCCGGTGTTTTCCCAGATAACTCTGGTCACTACATCGAGAACACATCTAAAACCGAGGAGCTCGTCTACCTTGAGATCTACAAGGCCGACCGTGTCGCCGATATCTCCCTCAGCCAATGGCTCGCCCTTACTCCTTCCGACATTGCTGCTGCCGCCATCAACGTGCCGATCGATGTTATCGAGAAGATCAAGAAGGAGAAGCAGTTCATCATCTCACCACCCAAATAAAAACCACGCGGGCATCCCCTCTTTGTGTAATATTCCCCTCCTTCGCGACCTCTCTCACCTTTTCTCCGCCCTATTTCCTCGGATCCATTAATGACGCCTGTCCATATCTCTTTACACTTCTATTTCTATACTTCTCTCTTTCACCTGCACATAAGCTATTTGTCTGCTGATACATCTGTCATTCCTCTCGATATATATATCCTCCATTTTCCTCTCCGCGTCACTAGAACTTGCACATAGCCAAAACTGTTGTCTTTTCCTTCCAGATTTGAACAAGACGTCACGGTTTTCTCTATCTTTTCTTTTCCAAAATCCACCTACTCGGGAAACAATCAAAGCTCTTGACAAAAACATAAGACCGCTTGAAATTCCGTACATAGATCTACAATATAGCTAGGCATCATGTCGATCGCTCATCCCTTTACCCAGTGTTTGTACCCACATCTGCATTGCGCGAGAGCCCCTTTCATGTTTTTTGCGGCTCCTAAGAGTCGAGAATCTCCAAACTCTGCGCTAAGTCGCTAACCAGGGAGCAGTAAGCCTTCGATTTAGTCAACTAAATTAGTTGACGCAACTTCTTTCTACCCGGCCATATGTACCGGATTCTAGAGCGGGACTCAGCCTCGGCTGCGCAGGTATGTGTGTGTGTGCGTACAATAAAGCCGTCACGGAGTATTCCTTCGCCTTTGAGTCAGCAGCAGGGAGATACAACAGCCTTGCCCAAGACCCGTCGCGTTCAGGTCACTATTGGGTCCCTGAGGTCTCCTCTTTATGATCCTCTGATCCTCATCCGCTCCGCAACCACAGCAAAGTGCCTATAATCTCCTATTTGACGTTGCCGTTGCGCCCGGCAAGGCGGTTCAGGCTCACAGTTTGACTCCGCAAATCCTCCCTTTCGTCTGCGACTGTTCACTTTTCCGTAAAATTTCCCCCTTTATCAGCTCCATCCCACGCTGGAGCTGCCGGCAACATCACGATCATCAGCCTTCTCCATCCTCTTAAATTGCCACAAGTCGTAATTTGCTACGTAAAAGAGGAGGGAGTCAAAAACTCGTTGCCGTGGGCGAACTACCGGAAGAACGGAGAACAGCCCAGTTCCGTAAACACAGTGTCGACCCTGGGCGGGTCACGGATCGGCTCATGCTGGTGGACAAGGTTGCCGAACAGTAATACCAACGGTTGGAATGACGCATGTCAGGAACCAGGGCATCTTTGCATATGCGGAAGAACAGGGGCAAAAAGCACAAATCCGTCGATGTGCTGGGAATGCAGTTCCCACTTTACACAACGACTTACAACCCTTATGAAGTATACTGTAGTGTTCTAACAATAACTACCGTGGCATGGATGGTTATGGGGAAGGACAGCTCCAAGAAAAGAAAAAGTATACGGTGATACGAAGTAACGTCGACTTATCGAGGTGAGTGGATTGAAGTTTACCATCAATGATGTACTAGCATGATTTGCGCCATGGTGTGAGTGCATGGCAGTACAAGGATAGTTAAGTGGATATGAGGGTGGCATGTTATCAACGTTACTACTTCCCCGGCTCGTGATTACATTCCGCGAAGCAATAAGATGAAATAAAATAACAAAATGCAAAAATATAACACCCATCGAACTCCTCGTAAATGATCCATCCAAAAACAAAACCATCTTGTCGAAATACAAAATCATACTCTGCATCCATCGTCAACACATAAGCCGTGAATGTCTGTAACTTTCCTTCGGCCTTTTCTCCCCTTCTGTCACATAACAAAGCCCAGTTCTTAAATTCTAAAAAAAGGAAGAAATAGCCCTGAACAGTGAAGCAAATATTGAAATAAATATCAGTCAGACCCGATATTTTGAGCAGTATCAGCGGCCATCCGCGGGGATGAACGAACTCACGCTTCTCCCATACCTCACAGGCCTTTCCACCGTGCCCAGCCTGCAGCTTTGATTTCCTTGGTTTTGCTGATTCCATTGCTCTTATTCCCCGGCGGGGATGATTCATTTCCCTCCCAAGCAAGATCACCACTCCTCCCTTCCTCCGCAACTTTCCCACTGACCTCTCGTCGTCTCCCAACCCCCAAGCCGGCTAGATAATTTCCGTACCCTGGTGAGCCAGAGCCTAGGTCCGGACCAAAGTCTATACCTGTGTTGCTGACAACTCGTCCTTTGCGGTCCGCCTCACCTCTGCCTGCAATTTGATCCATGTTCTTGTCCTCATCAGCATTATTTGCTCGAAGTGGCTCGAGGGCAGACGACGGACCGCTCTTGCGTCTCCAGCGCGAAGAAAGCGATTGCTTCTTACTTGCTGGGGATGGGGTATTTTGCGCAAGCTCGCCGTACGACCGGGCCTTGCTGCCAGGAGTGCTAGGCGCTGTGTGATGCATTCCGCTGCTTGGGGCTTGTTGGGTGGTGTCCTCGTCTTCCAAAGGACGAGGAGTTGGCGGGTTCAGGTTCAACGGATTTATATTGAAGCTTTCGGTAGTGCCCTTTGCGTAATAGCGTTCGGTCTGATCTTGTTGATAGCCGTACATGCCCCCTGGCCCATTTGGATCAAGCAAGGCCTCGTCTCCATTATCATCCTCATTGTCTACAGCGGTGTAGACTCCACGGTGCCGTCGGACTGTACCACTGCGTTGATTAAGACCACTGTCATCATAATCGTCGTCCCAGACTGCTTCTCTTTCCGGACTTCCCATAGAATCTCTCAACGGTGATACCTCACGTGCGCGAAGTTCAGGTGATGAAGGGTGAGAGAATACTTCCCAATTATCATCGCCCATGGAGGAAACGCCACTTGGTTCTCGATTTTGCACCCCACCAGCCACGACCATAGATTGAGTCGCTGGAGGTGAGGTCTGGAAAACAACAGATTGAGGTCTAGACGATCCGTTACCTCGTCCTCGGACGGTTGTTCTGGCAATAGGAGTTTTTGGTCGACTAGTCTCTTCGTACTGACGCATCTGCTGGCTAGGTAGATCAGATCGTGAAAGCCTTTGGGATGATCGAGCGGAATAATAAGATGATCTATCATCGTAATTTTTCGGTGACTGGCCTGCCGTTATGGTCACGCTTGAATTGTTCCTTGTGTGCGCAAAAGGGACTCCACGGGTTGACGGTATAGCAGTGTAAGGGTCGGTTTCAGATGATGCAATCGTGCTTTGGCTTAGATGTTTCTCAGCAATTTCAGACTTGGTGCGCTTATGGCGACGAGACGTGAGGTTTTCCTCCAATGGATTCATATCCGGCGGCATTTTAGTTATCTTACGGAACACCACTGCCAGGTATATGTCTACGATGAGTGACGCTGTATGAAGCCCAGCAAGGATGGTGGATATTAGTACCGTCGCGTAGACGATCTTTTCCGTAACCGCACCATCCCCAATAAGCGTTTCCCATTTATAGGCCTTTGATTCATGTTCGGTCCTTGAAATAAGGGCAGTGAACACGAAGAAGGGTATCAGGCCAGCGTCGAGAACTGCAGCGAATAACATATAGCTAGCAGTGGACCCAGGTGTGCGGGATGTTGAGGACCGGCAGAGATGGAAGACGGCGTATATCGCATGAGCCAATGACACAGCCGGCTGTTGCATGTTAGCTTGTCCATACCGCAATATACCATTTCCAAGTAATTTGACCTACCCCTACCCGGATGATCCATGCCACCTGAATTGTTGTGTTGTTAATGCATATAACGCAGAATAGTAGTCCCAGGACGCCGATTAAAGCCAGAATTCGTAGCAGAAGCTGAGCCAAGCGAGAAAATCGAACATATTTCTTGATATTTGGACTCATAGTCCTGATCGGTTTTGCGCCCGTTGGAAGGACCGCGTACTGATGAAGTAGACATGGCATATTAGAATCCGCATGAAATAGCTAGCATTCCTTATAGATTACTTACTGAATCGGGATGCTGATTGAAATTCACCAGTGGGCCATTCTGCTTCGGCCGCTGAGGTCGAGGCGCCCAGCTGTTCAAGGTGACAACCTTGGGGTTGAAGTCAGCTGCCTGTGCTGACCTTGGGTAGAGACTGGGCGGATCATAGAGAAATGGCGGCTCGGTTTTCCCCATGGTTTGTCTGTACTTCCGTGAGGCTTCCAGATACCAACAGACAATCAAGGGATAAGTGTTTAGTGTCGAATTGCAGGAGCTTCAGGGTCTAAGTAATATTGTAGGATCTGGCTTTGTAGGCAAAACATCGCGGACAGGACTGTTGCCATAGCAACACGCGGGCGCCAACATGCCGCCAATTGCGAGCCTCATGTTTAGCCGCGCGACCAACTTCCTCCGCTTCACCTCGAGGAAGCGCATCCGTGAGTCCTTTGAGGACAATCCTAGTGATGTGGTGTGTTGGTAGCTCGAGGGTAGTCTACGCGGTTCGCACGCAGGAATGAGAATGGTGGTCGATTTAAACTTATCCAAGTTTAATCCATCAACGCTCGTCTATCATACCGCCTCCACCACGCCTTATGGCTACTATTTGCGAGGTTGATGGTCTACTACGCTGTCTATAGACAATTGTCGCACGATAGGTGATGATTTACGGCAGTGTACCAGTCGAACATCCACGGAACAACAAGGCATGACGGGCTAGATGCTTGCAGACGCGAGGCCGACTTATCTCTATCACGAGTTGAGAATAGAATCAGAGTCCATCCCAGATACAAAAGCTAGATGTTGCAAATCTTAAGATCTCGTCCCTAACCCTGTCGCCTGTCTGCAGCCCACCTGCAGTCTCTCGTCCCCCAAGCCATTTCCAAGGACCACGTCTGAGGCCAAGTCGTGCTGAGCTACGTCAGCGTCTGCAGCAATTCGTCAGCAGAGTAAGTCTGGACATTGTAGTGGGCTAGCCACTGATACCACAATTTAATCAAAAAGCCATTGTTAGAGGAAACGAGCGAGGACTGCGTCCTAGAATTCTGAATTTGCGGCTCGTGGATGGTCAAGCTGGTTCTTATGCACTCCCTACAGGTATTGACATACGTATGACGGTATGTCATATGTTAGGTTGGAGTGGTTTGAGATAACTCAAGCCAATGGCTGGAGACCTGCGATCTCTCACAATCGGGCGTTCTTAAGGGCCGACAGTACGAACAGGTTTCAAACCGCAGCTTGCCTATCCCTGACGTAAGTTCCAAAGACTGGGAAGAGTGATCTACAAGATCCTTGCTATATCACTATACATATGTGACCCTATCTCCTGACAATTTCGGTCACGAATTCGAACAGGCCACGGATCTCCGACTGAAAATAGTATATTATTAAGTATGGGTAACCCGGTATAGACAGGGCTTGTCTATTTCCATCGTTTTCGGCTTGTTTGGGCCCTTGATCGGGTTCTAATAGCATGGGTTTCCTTGCCGCATAGATCCCTGGAGTTTATGGTTTGCGAACGGGCCAACGTACCTAAATGCAGTAAGTAAGTACATCAGCACTTAGGGCGGAATTATCGGAGTGAGACTGTGCTTATGGGCCTCTAAATGCGGGAGAATTGCTGACTATCCGGGGGTAGTCGGAGCTACAGGTCATCCCATCAGATATTTCCAAGACTTATGAAGGATCTTCACCGGCTAGGGCGAGTTCTCCGAGTCGTGAACGATGAACAATATACATCTGACGAAATTTGCAACCCCACCGCGGTTGATCCGTTGAGATTACCTGTCTCCTACTCCCGCCCTTGTTACTGACTTTGTTGCTGATCATGGGTTGACCCTGTTCCACGGGGTTGTTAGATACCCTAACCAACTTGTCAAACCAAGATTTTCGGCCGATTCTGCTGTGAAACAGGGCCTTCCCGAGTGGACGACCGTTTTGAATCTAAGTTCCCATTTAAGGTGACCCGGAAATACTTTGTTACGGAAGCTCCGTGCCACACAAGGGCTCATCGCTTTCCGCGCGAAAATCCGGGGAATAAGCCATGTCACAAACAGTCGGCGTCAACCACTTTCCGGACCCAGAAACTACTGTGGGCAGCGTCGGGTACAGGAGACGAAAGCACTGACCTCCCTTTGAAACGCCTTGTTTCCATCGCTCTCGACCGAGTCGATTGGAAACAATAGTGAGGATAGGGCGAAATCTTGAATTCTAGCATATAATATCCTCGATATCCGTCCGTCATTATTTTCTGGGGACTGTCAGAAGGCGCGAGCCCTGACCTCAACCCCGTGAATAGATACTTCTTCATGGAGTATCCTGTCCGAATTACCGAGGGAATCATTGTTCTCAAGACCGACATTTTGGCAAACAACCCTGCTCATAGTTGGTTTGAAGCATTGAACATGATGCCTTCTTTGACAGACAACGATAGCATATGTGGCCAGAGCTAGCAAGGGCTTACTGTACTTTCGACTTGTAGAGTCCGTTGGCCTTCTTTCTAGTTAGAGATTCAAAAATTCTCAGTGCCACGCGTTCAGTAAATGCGGCGTGTCATTCGTGTTGTTCTAGCGACGCCTGAAGACTCGCGTCCAACCAATACTCAATAATCTCATGGCTTTACTGCCTCTGTTTCTCTGTCTAGCGCACCACTGAGACGGTTACTAGTTATATGACGTCGGTCGGCCAGTATGAAGTCTCGGTATCTCTAATATTCAACCCTTTACTTGCATGTCGCTACATTATGTTTACGCTGTACCTCGATAGATCAACTCTCAATATATATACGCGCCAAGAGATCGTTACAATCACTCGGTGCCTCACTAGTGAACTAGCTGGCTTGTTAGTGTGGATTTAGTCTAATTATCTAACTCTTTGGCCCAGTCGCTGGCGCGTCGGGAAGCCCACTGGGGAGAAATCAGATGTCTTTCCTGTACACTATAGGCTGAGCCTTTCTGTTCATTCTATTTAGCAATTGAGGGTCATTGAAATCATCGCCTCGACGAAGAATGATCGTCTTGACTCATAGTAAAATTCTGTGATCTATCTATTCACCGCCAATGTTGAATGTCTCGCTGGCGTTTGTCGGTGAAAATATCTGAGTCCATCTGTGCTCCCCAACTTTTTTCGCTCCTTTGCTCCCATCATTTTCGTTCTTTTCCTTAATTTTATTGCTACGATAGAATATCGGAATATTTGTTAGCTGGAGAAGTGCGAAAGTATCACCAAAGATGATGGCCGAACAGCCTCCAAAAAAAGCATTTACTTGCTTCTACTGGATGAACGGAGGCTGTAAACACAGCTCTGAGCAGTGCAAGTTTGTTCACGAGTACACTGAAAGGGTTGCTAAGCCACCGAAGCCACCGAGATATAGTGAGAAAACCTCGCCCTGCTTTTCGTCCCAACACATCTACTTACGCGGGATCATAGTCGTAAGAGAGGGCAGGCTAGGGAGCAGAAATCTCATAGATCTTCTGTCTGACGAAGAGGCGTCCAACGATTCAAAGGTATTCGAAAGTAGTTTAGGAGGCACATAGATCTTTGATCGCTGATCTTCTAGGATTTTGATTCAGGGGATACGTCTGATGAGGCAGGCGAGGTTAAGCCTGCGCATGTCATCATTCGGGCCATTGAGTCAGGACGCAGCCCAGAGCTTATCCGAGAGCTGTTCTCCAACTATACACAGCCTGAGTCGAATGGCTCAATCTCGCCGGAGGACAAGCTTGTCATCTTGTCGGTGGCCATAGAATGTGATCGGCCGGACCTTGTTGAAGTTGTTCTTGAAAATGGAGCAGACCCCAGAGGCGTCATTCCCAATGCTGAAATCCCTTTTCTCGCATGTGCCATCTTAAGCAGAAGCTCAGCCGCAGTCGAGATCATCAAAATGCTTCTCACCTCTGGCGCTGACCCTTTCACGGTCCCTAAAGCCTTATGGATAAGAGGAACCCACACGACGTACGACCCGGCCGAGGAGGAAGACGATAATGAGTCTTCTGAATCTGAACTCAAGGCCCTAGCAGATACTCTTGCAGAGAGTATGAACATATCGGTCAAAAATATTCTTTATCAGGCGTCACAGTTGTTGCCTCCCTTTCCAGGCGATATTGGAAATCATCTACGGGAATTTGCCATAAGGATTACCCGAGCGGAGCTTGCTTTAGTCGGGCAAAGGGATGCGATCATGGCAGTTAAACGAATACTGATTGCCAAATTCATGACTAGAAGGCACTCGCCATTGGTAATGGCATTTGCGGGACCTTTGGGCCATGGGAAGTCCACCCTGGCTAAAGCGCTTGGAGAATTTATACCCATATCAAGGCTTCGAATGGTCGAGACTGCTGGTAACGACAGCGAAGATGAAGGGTTTCATGATAATGCGAGAAATGCCACCGCCTCACTGAATAATCTTCAGATTCTCTACGTTGACCAAGGCTATGCAGCCGAGTATCTACGGCTTGTTTCGTTTCTTGATGGAGATGACTCCTGTGAGTTTTCGAATTGAACATTATCTTTGACGAAACAACTAACTAATAACATACATAAAGATTACTACATACATCGCGGGAGGAAAATTATGATCAACAAAGGCAACTTAGTATGTATAGTTGCGACTACTAATCTAAGAGAAAGCGAAAATGGGCTCTATTGTCGGTATAGGGAATACGTTCATACCAACCAAGAGTCGTATATGAGAAACGATCTAGAAACGGCTCTAGGGGTAAGGCATTCATTCCAATCTATCATAAGTGGCCAGATTGCCAACTTAATTTATATAGGCATCCCTTGCTAGTCATATTGGCTGCGTCATTCCATTTCTCCCGTTTTCAAAAGATGAGGCGGTGGTACTCGTCCACTCATACCTTCTGCGGGCTATAGATTCACTCTATAAATTCCATTGTTCTCTACATCTGCATGGTTTCAAACACCGTGAGCTAGCCAACATCACGTTTTATCTCGACGCGAGTGTTAAAGCCTGTGAGAATCTTGTGGAAATGAGCTATATTCCCACCCTCGGGGCACGCTCTCTAGAGCAGGGCGTTTTCAAGATCGCCCAATCCCAGATGATGGATCAATATCTAAAATCTGACCTGATGAAGGGGAGTAATGATGTTAAAGAAGCTGACGCCGCCTATCGAGACAGTAGATGTGTCACTGTTACCATTAGTGATAAATGTATCATCACTTTCGAGTGAAGCAGGCGATTATACACCGAAGGAGCGGGCAGTACTTGAAGACATCTTCCCATTTTCAAGGCTATTCTTTTGCCCATCAATGAGAAAGAGTTTTAGTCGCCTGGTAGCAGTCAAATGTGCAGATGATATTGTCGTTTTAACATATCAGTAGATTTGGGATGGATAACGCACGGGGATGATTATGCCTCCCTTGATATAGATCCTTCATTGTGTTGCAAAATACTAGAAACAAGCGGTGCTTAGCGAGAAAGAAGAAACCAAGTTGATGAGTTGAAAGTTAAGATTTATATAATAAAGTAGCACAAAGATAGAGTGAATCCGTGTGCTTCAAGAAAAATCCTCGCCCGTTTCTTCAATGTTGTTCTTGATTCGGAGGAATATTGCTGTCTTCCACTTGTCCAGTTTGCTCAGCTGATCATACTCGTAGAGCCTATCACCAAAGGTATCTGCATCTCCCTGCTCAACCGCCTGTACAAGATCATTGAGCAGTGCGCATTCACGGGTTGCTTGGAACGAGTGATCGAGTTCGCAGTAGCTCTGTAGGGCACGATTAGTAGCAACAAGATCCTATATTAAGCATGAGGGTTCATTGATCAGTTTCTGAGTTTCATAGGACGCGATGAGGAACTGAAGGTCAGAATGTACCTTTGAAGCAAGATGACACATGGTAGCCTTCATTAAGTATTCTTTGACCGACCACTTCATTAAGTTATTGTCTATCGACGACTTTGCAACCTTTTCGAAGTATGTCACTGCTTTGGCGTAGTCAGCCTTTATAGCCGCGAGATCTGCGACTTTAAGGAAGTGCTTGTTGGCGAGCCTAGACAGATTTGGATCAAGCGTTAAACGTAGACTCTCCAAGGTATTTCTGAAACGGAAGACGTACGCCTCGGCATTGTCACCCTCAAACCACTCTGCTGCCTTTTCGTACGCCGCGAGGGCTCTGGACTCGTCTCCTATCTCAACCTCATAGACCTCCGCAAGATTCTGCTGGTGGGAGGCGGCTCGCCTGAAGTTACCTGTCGAGATATAATGCTGTATAGCAGTCTGGAGCACTCTCGCGGCATCCTCGGGCTCGCTCTTCCGGTATACTTTGAACGCCTCTGTGAGTGTGTTTGCGGCATCGCCAGGTTCGTTCAAATTCAAAGAAAATATAGCAGCAGCCTTTTCGAAAGCGGCTCCGGCGTCCTTGTCTACATCAGGTCACATAGCGCAGTCAGTAGGCCGTTTCCATTACCCCACCCGGGACGATGCGTATGTATACGAACTCATTTTCTGTACCCTGAATGCGTTCGCGGCCTGCGTGTATAGATCTGCAGCATTTTCGAACTTCTCCGTCTTATTTCCGAAGAAGCTGAAGCCTCCGGATGCGCCCTGGAGGGCCTTGTCTGCCTGGAGGGGGACTGTCAGCTCTGCGACACAGCTCGCGCTGCGGGGCGAAAACAGCGCTCACCTTCTGCAGAAGCACTCGGGGGTCCTGTTCGGCCATGTCTCTGGTATATCTCGCGCTCTCTGACCGACTCTATAGGATAAGATGCGGGAAAACCGAGCTCCCTGCGCGTCTGGGGTGAAGATGGCGGGCGATGTTGGGTGACGTTGTTGGCCAAGCCAAATAGTTAGTTACTAGTTAAATAGTTAGAACTCGCCTTCGCCCTCAAACATCGGCGACTCTTTATAGATCTCGCTTGCACAGCGGCGATTAATATACAACAAACACGATGACGACACGCACCAGGCTGCGAATGGCGCTTTCACGGGCCAATTGGCTCTCCAGGAGCGCAGCACCCCGTTCGGCTTGCCTGTCGACCGCAGCACCCGTCGACCTGGACGCCCTGCTCTCGAAGCCTACGTGGTCTGTCAAATCGCTTTTGCCAGCCTCTGAGCCGGCGCAGGAGACGGCCATCACGTCGAAACAGCTCAGACACCTACTTCGACTTGCCGCCCTCCCGCCGCCGTCGACCCAGGCCGAAGAGGAGGACATGATCAAGACACTGTCCTCGCAGATACACTTCGTGAACGAGATCCAGCAGGTCGACACTACAGGCGTGTCCCCACTGCGCAGTATCCGGGACGAGACTGACGACGCCCAGAAGGAGACTACAATTGATCTCGCGCTGCTAAAGCCCGCGCTGGAACGGGAAGAAGTCGCAGGACGGACGAGGCGCATCCGCCGCACCCACGCCGAGCGATTAGACAAGCCTGACGGCGATACGTGGGACGGCGACGCCCTGAAGGCCGCCAGCAAGACTACGGGCAAGTACTTTGTCGTCCAGTCGGCTCCAACAGCCTGAGCATCCTCGTCTTCTTCTTCTTCTTCTTCTTCGTCTTCAGAGAGCGAAAAAATACACACACGTGATATCGGGTCACGTGCATGTACGTAAATTACGCCCGCGGTGTCGCCTTCTTCCGAGACAGCTCTCTCGTCGCATTGATGGGCTCAAGAACGAGTGTCCGGGCCTGCAGAGGCGGATCGAGCGGTGACGAGCGACTTCTCTACCTTCCGGGATAGAAACGCACTTGTGTGGACCTCCGTGATGGCGAGCTACAATACCGACGGAGCCCGCGGCCAGTCTGCGTACCGGAAGCGCGAGGATGGCTCGAGCCAGGACTTGCGCGAGACCCTGACCGATCAGCAGTGCCGAGACTTGATCGACCTGGTTCTCAACACCGCCGATGCCATGGAGGCGTTGCAATGTCCCCGCGCTGAGCCGGATCAAAAGGAGACTCTCCTCTATACGACGACGTTTGATAGTGGGAAGGCAGAGGCCGACTTGATTGGTGGACCTACCCAACAGCCGCAGCCTCAGCGGCCCAAGGCGGTACCCGCTAGGTCGGCAACAACTGTGGCAGCAATCAAAGCGGAGGCAGAGGCGTCTAGATATTTTCACTCCTGGAGAGACGCGGTTTTGACCAGGCTAAGGGAGGCCCTAAGAATAGACGGACATAGATCACCGCTCAAGGCCAAGCAGGCACAGGTGTCCTTGATCGACCTGGAAGAGGATGGACCTTCAGAGCCAGCAATGATGCAAGAATGCCTTTTGCAAGATCTACCGACTGAGACCAAAGAGATAATAGTCAATTCGCTTCTTCTTTTGCTTCTAAGCTTGAAACATTACAATGCGCACTCGCGCGTCCTACTCGTCAGGCTGGCATTGGCGCTTAGCTTACACGTCGCTGATGTGTCAGACCAGGAAGTGAAGGTGGCACATGTTCTTTTGGACAGTGTGAAGGAGATGGCTCTTGTGGAAGAAGAAGTAAAGCGAAAGGCTGAGGAGACTAAAGCTAGTCGACGGTGGAAGGTCGGTCTTGCGTCCGTCGCTGGAGCTGCGTTGATCGGAGTGACTGGTGGGCTGGCCGCACCGCTAGTTGCTGCTGGCATTGGCACCATCATGGGCGGTCTGGGCCTTGGAGCCACCGTTGTCGCTGGGTATCTAGGCGCCGTTGCCGGGAGCTCTATCGTCATCGGCGGTCTGTTTGGCGCTTACGGCGCCAAAATGTCAGGCAAAATGATGGATCGCTACTCAAGGGAGGTAGAGGACTTTGCATTTCTACCGCTAGGCCCCGGCCCAAAACGGTCTCCAGCAGACCCTACAGCCGCAGTGCCTTCAACTTCTGATAATCGTCTCAGAGTAACCATAGGTATCAGCGGCTGGCTCACCGAAGGGATGGATGTGATCACCCCATGGCGAGTACTGGGCCACGATTCAGATGTTTTTGCTCTTCGATGGGAATTGAAAGCTCTCCTGAGGCTTGGGAGCGCCTTGATGACATTAGTAAAGAAAGCGGCTTTGACGATTACCTCGAGGGCCGTACTAAGCCAGACAGCCCTTGCACCAGTTATGGGAGCAGTGATGTTGCCCATCACCATCTCGAGGATCGCCTACCTCGTCGATAATCCCTTTAGGGTTGCCAAAATTCGAGCAGATAAAGCAGGCCAAATTCTCGCCGATGCCCTGATCAATAAAGTGCAGGGCGAGAGATCTGTTACTCTGATAGGATACTCGCTTGGTGCTCGCGTAATCTATTCCTGTCTTGTCTCCCTCGCGAAGAGACGGGCCTTTGGGCTTGTTGAATCAGCAATCCTCATGGGTTCACCTACCCCATCCGCGGCCTCCACCTGGCGACTGATGCGATCAGTGGTCAGTGGTAGGCTAGTCAATGTCCATTCTAGCAATGATGGGGTCCTTCGGTTCCTATATCGGGCAAACAGCATGCAGCTGGACATTTCTGGCATCGAAGCGATTTCCAGTATTGAAAGCGTGGAAAATTATGACGTTAGTGATCTTGTCAGCGGCCATTTACAGTACCAATTCCTGGTTGGAAAGATATTGCAGCGGATCGGATTTGACCATCTTGACGAGCGAGAGATTGAGCGACAGGATATTCGACTACAAGAGACTGAAGCCGAAATAAAGCATCTTGAGGAAGAGAGGAAAGCTACGGCCAGTGCTACCAGTGCTACTGCAAGACCAAAAACTAGTGTTAGCACCAATTCACCCATCAGTCCCAAAGCTAAGGTCAAGAGAACTGTGGATACTAGTGCAGCTGCTGGCATGGGCACTTCAGTTTTAACTAAAACCACTGCCACGGATGCTACTGGTGCAGCTGCTGACATGGGCACTTCTGTTGCTACTGACAGTACTACTACGGTTGCTACTGCTGCAGGTATATTTGGCGGAGATGGCGCTAATGCCAGTGATACTGACGATGAGCCGTTACACCCTGGAATTATGATGGTGGATGAGGAGGTTGGAGACTCTCTAGACGCCGAACAACTAGAACGTGATATTGAAGCTATCACTATGGAACGTTTCATGAGCGCTCGGATGGGCGGCATTCAGCTTGAGGATAATGACACTTGATACACCCCCACGCCCAGCTTTGCATCATGTTATGAAGAATCCATTACGAGAAATGTATTAGCAATAGAATTCTCTGTCGTCCCCCGTAATATCAATATTTCTATCTTGTTCTCTTTTTTTCTAAAGCCGACCTTCTAAATTTTAGGTTGCCCGCGATATTCAACTCCGAAAAAGATTTTCATTATCCTTGCCCGATTCCGGTCCCCACCACAGCGAATAAGACAAAGCTCGTCGGCTTGCCACGACACGTCAAGGTCCCATAGCTCAGTTGGTTAGAGCGTCGTACTAATATGCAGTTAATGCGAAGGCCGAGAGTTCGACCCTCTCTGGGACCATGAGTTCCGATACCTTTTTTGGTACTCTTCTTTCCACACAATGCTAGCTCGATTTCTTGTATGCACAGGACAAGAAAGAGCCTCAAAACATGGTGTACGAGAGATTTTTTGCATTCTATCTATGGTTTGGTAGGGTCATTGTCCTTCCTATTCAAGCCAACTTAGCGAGAAGTCAATCGCAAACGTGCTATAGAAAATATTCCGAGCACTCACCACCTTAAAAAATGAGAAAGTTTTGTCTTTCTCTTTGTCAGATCTTGTGGCTTAGCTCACGAGAAGACTACCCTTTGGGCTGCGGCATATTTGGGTATGGTACTTGTGGTCGAAAGCACTCCATATGCCGATGACTTGAGAGATCGTGGCCAGCACGACCAATACATGAAAGATCTGGTGCGAATTAAACCAGATATCAAATTTACCTGGCCTCAATGATTCTGGAATGCGGGTCTGAAATGTATAGGAAATATCACAAACCCACGCATGCTGGGCTGGGTATTGTTACCACCCGCTTTCCCCTCTTATCCCCCGCCTGCTAACAAGGATGAAGGATATGGAGGGGAAAGCGAGGGAACTCCCAGGTTGTGAAACAAAAGATCAGTGGATTTTGCACCGCAAGAAAAAGGGCCAGAAGAAGGAAGATACGAACGCACTCACCATATAAAACGTGACACCAATGATGTGCAAGAGACCTTCAAGCAAGTAGTAGGGGAGGCCGGAATGCGCCATCATTTCCTGCACGCCATATAGCATGATGGCGTGCATCAAAGGGGCGACCGAGGATAATCCGGTGCAGATAAATGTCCCTGCTCGAAAAGTCCGGTACTCGTCCCCCTCGAACTTTGGGTGAAATAAAATCATGCATGTCATGGCACTAAGAACAAAAGTCTTGAAAACAGCCCCAAGGTACTTAGTTAGCTGAGTTCTCCTTGGTATGGTCCGGGTATAGCGCACGCTCCGGCCGCCGCTCCCAACGAGGTGGGTTGGTCAGTTAGCTTACAATTGCCCAGTAACTCGCCCACAGGGCGGTCTCGCAGTAGAACACAACGTAAGTCCCTGAAACAATGTCGCCAAAAATCAGACTTACGATGCCCATGTAATCGGCACGCAAGTACGCCTTAGAAACGGTCTCCGAGTGGCTCATGAAAGTGTGGAAAAGAGTCGAGCAGGACATGCACGTAATAGCCGTAAGCAAGAACAAGGCAAAGACTGCCTTATCAGCCAGCGCGGCGTCCGGATAGAGCGTCTCAAAGTGCCGAAAAACAAAAACCTCCGCGGCAGCAAAGCCAATGGCGGGGATGAGATGCGTGTAGATGTTCACGGTCTCGTTGTGGACGTAGAACCAGCTGTAAAAGCAGCGAGTGGCTGAATTGCATGGAGCACGGTAGCCGGTTAGGATATAATTGCTCTCTCCAAGCCAGTGCGGCACCTCTGCATTCGAGAGCGTTAGGGGGGTTTGTGATTGCGTCTTCGGTGGCAGTAACGGCGGGGTGTCGTCCAGGTCGATCCGCGCGGGCTTCGCAGAGGAGACAAATGCTCGCGACCGAAGAGCAGGTAGCGCTTGCACGGTCACCGTCATCTTCGGCCAGTATTATATTTCCTCTGTCTCGAAGCCAATGGCGTAGGTAAAGATAACTAGCGATAAACGGCAGAAGGTCGGCGGCGGGGTTGGTCCTAGGGTCGATTCTAGGGTCCAACGAACAGAGAAGAAGTGGAGGAGGGGAGATAGGGACAGCGAATTAAATAATAAATAGTCATATATTCACTAGAATATATGTCAATTGAATGAGATATACAGTGAGTATACAGCTGGGTTATGCTCCCGCCTTCCCGCGAGCGACGCCGGGAAAGAAAAGCAGGGCAGAAGAAAGGGCGGATAGCATCGCCCGCCTCTCTGTCACTGTCCGATGATGAATGCAGAAGCGAGCGGAGGATTGAAGGGTCCCACTGGCTGGACAAGGATTCCTTTTTTTTGGGCCAGCAAGAAAGCTGCGGCGCGGGCTTCGCAAGGGCCTTGGTCCGTCCCGTGGATTGATGCCCGACGCTTGTTGGCTGCGGGCGAGCCCGCCAGGGGCCAGCGGCGGCGTGATAGGCTCGGCGGGCTCTTTGATCATCGTCGCCATGCATCTCGGCCTTATCGTGCCTGCAGCAGTGAAGAAAGAGGCGGCGTTGAGGTGAAGCTGGAGATTTGTCGCTTTTCGACGTCGTTTTTGCTTCTTTGGGCGACGGTCATGTGATGATACCGAGATCTGAAGACGAAGAGAAGAAGTGAAAGAGAACGAAGGTTGATATCATTTTGAGAAGGCCGTAGGTCTGTCTAATGGGCCCTGCAGGTCGTGTCGTCATTAACCATCCCAGTAACTAAACTAATTTGCCAAACAGATAACTAATGAATCACCGCCAACCAGAACTATCTCCCTAGAAAACTGCATCCCATTCCACCGCCTTGCGAGGGAAGACTCGCTTGTATAGACTGATACCAATTGAGTCCTGAGGATTGATCTTTGCATCGAACGTCGCCTTGAAGTATCCGTGGGTTCCCAGACTCTCCTTGATATAGCCCGTGCGGCCACGCCGGGTCCAGAGCTGGAGGGCCTTGAACCAGGCAATGTCTTCCGCGTTGAAGAACATGTATCGAATGGTGACAAGCTTCTTGTGGATCTTGTACGGATGGCCTGTGAGTATCACTCGCTTGGCCACTACGCGGGCATGGTCTGGAGCCATGGTGGTGCCTGTTCCAATGAGTTCCAAGGCTCCAACGTCCTTCTCATCACTCACATCAGGGTCCTCGGCGGCTGCGGAAGTGCGTCTAAAGACGAGCACGGGGACGGAGCCCCACGTCACGGGCCCGGTAAAGGTGGCCACCGCACTGCGGCCGGGATGTATGTATCTGTCGAACTTATGCACGTTGTTCGGGGTAGTCCCGGCCGAGGAAAAGATGGGCCTGATGACCAGTCTACGAGGACCGCATTGAATAATCAGCTCTGCTTTGGATTTGACGGGAGCCTCCACGGACGAATTCAACGTCATGTTGATGTTGGTGACTGCGTGCTTGTGCTCGTGGCGGAGTAGCGAGAAGAGCGAGAGGGGAGCGGGATTGCGTTGCTGAAGGCTCAACGGGACAATGCGGAGATAGACGTTCACTTTGGTGCCGGGTTTCACGCCGCCGATCAGAGCCTCACGGATACACTGGTTTCGTGCGCCCTTGTAGTCCGGCACCTGGAGCAGACGGCGCCAGTCCTCCGGCTCGTATGCCCTATCCTCTTCCGTCTCCCACTTGCTCGTCTTGAGACTCCTTAGCCCACGGTATCGGGCTAGACGCTCTCTTGCTAGGGTGTGTGGATGAAGCTCAATCTCATCCGGAAACTCGAGGTCTTCGTTCGCCTCATCCTTTCGGCTCGCTCGATACTCTTCTATCTGCTTTGCTTCTTCCTCTGGCGATGGATCCAAGAACATCTCTGACTGGGGGTACTCGGTACCACCACCTTCCGTCATGGCGTCTCGGTTGTCGGGGAAGACACCGTCCTCGGGGCGGCCCTCTTCCATATCCATCATTTCTTCATCGTCGTCATGCTCGTCGTCCATGAGATCGGAGCCTGAGTCAGAAAAGTCATCGAGATACCAGGCTGATTGATATTTAGACGTTCCTCGAGGTATCCTCTTCGGTATCTCATAGGCTTTTAGTTCATCTTCGTCTGAAAAATAGTGGTGGTCGTCCAGCAATACACCCTTCTTCTCCGCATCAAACGTCGACACGGTGTCATCCGCCATAAACACATCCTCAGGTGCCACGATAGTAAGATCCTCAGCGTCTTCGGTCGGCTCGTCAGCAACTTTCTCCTCCTCCCCCGAGCCGTCAATGTTCATTGCATCGTCTCTTCTACGTATCGAGGAGGGCACATTTGTGATTAATGATATCTGAAAATCTCCCCACGTCGGGATATGTACTAGCCGATCCGCCTTGAGTCCCTTACCTCGCACAACACCGGTGATCATAACTTCCCCAGTCCCATCAGGCGAGGAGTTTGCTGGCCACTTGATATTTTCGATCAACATCCAGCTCCGGTCGTCTCTCCAATGTATGCCCTTTGGTGTCGCCGTGCAGAGTCCTCGCACGACATTTGAGCAGTCCTGCCGCGAGTCGAGGGAGTGGATTTTGTCAAGGCCTGGGAAGTATCGTAGCAAAAAGGACTTCAGCGAAGCAGCTACTTGTGTCTTTTTCTTCGGTGTCGGTATCTTATCGAGTCCCTATGTTCAGTCAGAGTAAGCCAGTGTTGAAGATTAGAACACGATTCCCCTTTACCTGTACAAGTGACAATATATTGGAAATGCCCTGACTCTCGACAGCCTTTAAGAGAGCCTCCGCAGTCTCATCCAGCGCCTCAACGTCGGCCGAGACCACGAAAACGACGAAATCCGCCAGCCGACAGACATCCAACGCGCTAATCAAATCCCTCGAGGCAGGAATGTATGTGACACTCTGCTTGAATCTGTCGATCCGTACTCGGCAGATTCCGCTATGAGTTTCGCTATCCGGAACCTCGACACTCTGGTTGAGTTGTAACACGACGGCGTCGAGATCAACCCCCTCAGAGACAGGGACGATGGCTACCTGTCTAGGGGCACCATTATGCCCGGAGAATATGCTGACGGCCTCTGATTTCGCTTTAGACTTTAGTCTTTTCTTTTGCTCGGCCTGATTCCTTCGTTGCATCTTCGACATGAGCTGTTGGTGGGGAGTTTTGCGAGAACCCCTCTCGAACTCGATTTTTCCTTATCGCAAAGTAGCTATGTTAGCTTGAGAGATGTATTTGTAGTTAAGTAGCAAAACACACCCTTGGAGAGCTCCTTTAAAGAGCCTTTGGTCATATGCTTTGATTTGAAGACCTTGTTCGACTTCTTCGTAGTGCTCCGGTGGTGGTGGTCGGTCACCGCCATGGGAGCCATCTTATTCGGCCCGGAGCCCTTGAACCTGAAAGGTAGCGATTCCAGTTTGACTGACCCAGCGCGGAGGTAGCAAAGCGGTATAGAGAATCACAGAAATCGTCTCAATCGCTGCATCCGTCGACTTCTCATCCCACGTCGAATTCGCTTTTAAAAATAATTTCGAAATGTGTAAAAAAATAAGATAAGGTCACGTGAAATCTCTTATCGTCTGTGGGTGTGAAATCTTGGCGCAGTTTTTTATCTTTCGCGGGTGAAAGACAGAAAATAGTTAGAGAACTAAGGAACCAAGACGAAGAAGAAGGGGGGATAGGAAGAACTAAGAGGGAAAATATAAGAGAAACCGTTGTGATGGCGGAAGTCGAGGAGAAGACGGCACCGAAACGGTCGAAGGAAGAGATTGCAGCTGCGCGAGAAGCCAGCCAGCAGCTTGCCGAAGCGCAGAAGACCTACGGACGAGGGAAGAAAGTGACTGTCAAGTCCGTACGGGACAAGAAACTGCGAAGCAACCTGAAGAACCTCGAATCGAAATACAAAAATGCGATCCTTCAGGCGAAAGACTCCGAGTTGCTGCTCGAAAACGAAGGCGGCTTCCTCGAGGCCGAAGGGGAGCTTGAGCGGACTTACAAGGTCCGCCAGGACGAGATAAAAGAGAATGTTGGCATTGAAGTCGCGAAGAGCGGGTTTGATCTGAAACTGGAGGGGCTGGGGCCCTATAGAGCGGATTACACGCGCAATGGACGCAAGCTATTGCTGGCCGGGCGAAAGGGCCATGTGGCGACGATGGACTGGAGGGATGGCAAGCTGGGATGCGAACTACAGCTTGGAGAGACGGTCAGGGATGCGAAGTGGCTGCATAACGATCAGTTCTTCGCGGTTGCGCAGAAAAAATACGTCTATATCTACGACCAGGCTGGTGTGGAGATACACTGTCTGAGCAAGCATGTCGAGCCTATCTACCTGGAATTCCTGCCATATCACTTCCTCCTGGCCAGTGCGGTACGTCTAGCCCGGTATCTTCTCCATTGACCTACCCGTTTGCTGATTGGAGTGTCATGTTTAGGCGATGAGCGGTTTCTTAAAATATACGGATACCTCGACGGGTCAGCTAGTTGCGGAGGTGCCCACACGGAAAGGATGTCCGACCTCGCTATGCCAGAACCCTCACAATGCTATCCTTCATGTTGGCCATCAGAATGGAACGGTCAGCTTGTGGTCTCCAAATTCGCAAACGGCGCTGGTGAAAGCACTGGTCCACCGAGGTCCCATCCGGTCACTCGCCGTCGACCGACAGGGACGGTACATGGTGTCGACCGGTCAGGACCAGAAGATGGCGGTCTGGGATATCCGGATGTTCAAAGAAGTACATTCCTACTCGGTTCACCAGCCGGGCTCGACCGTAGCGATCAGTGATCGAGGGCTCACAGCCGTTGGATGGGGCACACAGGTCAGCGTATGGAAAGGTCTCTTCAACTCTGCGCTAGAGGATCAAGAGAAAGTCCAGAGCCCCTACATGGCCTGGGGAGGTGAAGGGAAACGCATTGAGAGCGTTAGATGGTGCCCGTACGATGATGTGCTGGGCATATCGCACGACAGCGGATTCTCAAGCATGATCGTGCCTGGGTCAGGAGAACCCAACTTCGACGCCATGGAAGCCAACCCGTACGAGACGAGCAAACATCGTCAAGAGGCGGAAGTCAAGGCTCTGCTGACGAAGCTGCAGCCAGAGATGATCTCGCTGAACTCTGATTTCGTGGGTAACCTGGATCTGAGGAGTGATAAGGCCAGACGGGAGGCAAGGGATCTTGACGCGAAGAAGGAAGATGTGGTTGATAAGTTGAAGAATAGGGGCCGAGGACGAAATAGCGCTCTGCGGAAGTATCTGCGGAAGAGAGGCGGGAAGAACATAATCGACGAGAACAGGCTGAAGGTCGAGGCTATGAGAAAGGAGCAGAACGAGAGGCTGAAGGAGAAACGGCGAAGGGAGAGAGAACAGCTGGGGCCGGCACTGGATAGATTCGTGAAGAAGTGAAAGGCACAGAAGAATGGAAGTGGTTTGATATAATACCCATGGAGTTACGAGGTGTATATATGCATCAACGGCGTTCAGGATACTATAGCTATCTATATAGAACTAAAACATACGATTCTTACATCACTTCGGTCTGAGTTCATCATCCGTCCGTTTGCGAGCTGCAGTTACTCGTCGATAGTACCGGAGTTCTTGGGAGCGCCGTTCTTCCACCGCTCAAGACTGACATCGTACGCACCGCTGCCCTTCCAAGCACTCAATATCAGATTGACGATGTGCTCGACTCCCTTGCCATGCTTGACTACCGCAAAGACCGTAGGCCCACCCTCTCTCATCTTCGCGGCATCCCGCTCCATGACGCCGAGATCCGCACCCACGGCCTCCGCGAGATCGATCTTGTTGACGACCAGCAAGTCGCTGCCCGTGATTCCCGGCCCGCCCTTACGAGGCACCTTGTCCCCGCCAGCAACGTCAATCACGTAGATGATGAAGTCGGCCAGCTCACGCGAGTAGTTCGCGGCCAGGTTGTCACCGCCAGACTCGATGAGGAGGAGGTCGGTCTTGAACTTGCGCTGCAGCTGCTGGAGGGCGAGCAGGTTGGCACTGATGTCCTCGCGCACGGCGGCGTGGGGACACCCGCCGGTCTCAATGGCGCGAATACGGGGTGGAGAGAGGGCCTTGTTGCGCGTGAGGAACTCGGCGTCTTCTCTGGGCTGCCTTAGTACGTGCGTATCCTGATGGAACTGCGAGAGAGACCGCCTACCGGGTGAAGATGTCGTTGGTCACGGCGGCGATGTTGTACTGGTCTCGCAGGGCCATGCACAGCGCCAGCATGAGGGCCGTCTTCCCTGACCCGACGGGCCTGCGAGATCGAATCGATCGATGTTAGCTCATCCTGCACGGCCGGTTGCGATGGAGATAGAGGTCAAGCTTTGCCAATGCGAGCCAAGTAAACGGGCCGGCCGACGAGCAGCAGGGAGGTGAACGAAGAGGGACACATACCCGCCAATTCCGATGGTGAAGGCCCGGTCGTTCCAGTCGCGGTTCTCTATCAGCGGCGGCTCGCGCGAGATATACGAGCCGGGGCCGTCGAGGATCTCGTGTGAGTGGCCGTGGCTGGCGGCGTCGTGCGAGTGGTCGTGCGAGTGCGACATGTTTAGAAGATCCAGTTATTGCAGCTGGAGTCGCTGTATCGCGGTTGAGGTGAGATAGGTGAGATAGTCGGGATGCTGAGGCGAGTCGAAGGTGAAGAAGATTGTGGGCTCGGGAGGATCGACCATAAAGTAAGTAGACGCTACCCTGGATAGACCACGACAGCGAGGACGGCGGAGAATGAGAATGCGGATTATATTAGAACAGATGTGGAATATATTATCATCATGGCCCCGTCGCCGTCTACTCCAGAAGCGAGAACACGTCAAGAACGCAGCATCATGCATCCATCCATCGCACAAGATTGAATATATCGGCAAGAAACACAGTGAGACGCTAACTCCGAGAACACCAGCGGAGGAGAGAGAAAGGAAAGAAACAGGGCGCAAAAAGAAGACGGGACGCGACGAGGATAAACAGCGAGCAAAGAAACCAGGTTCATGAGCCTACGATGGTAAAACCCCCCACCCAAGTGGAAACAGTAGATGATCCTGTAGATGGTACATAGATCGAAGAGAGATAGAGATGGAAAAAGCAGGAAGATGATGAACAGCAGGCGCCGGACCGATAATTTGTTGCGCATATGACGCCGGTAAGGATGAGAGTAGGAAGGATATAGGTCTCGCGAGTCCAGGGGGTGGGTGGTGGTTGTTATATATTTCATGGTGGTCATGGTGATCATGAAAGTTGCGGCAGGGTATGAGGAGGTAGGGGAGGAAGAGGAGGCGGAGTCTATCGAGGAGGGGGTAGAGGGGTGAGGTCGAGGAGAAGAAAAGAGTGACGGATCAGCTGGTGCCCTTTTGTCTCTTTCCGCCGACCCGGGGGCTGGCCTTGACCTTGCCGGCGTTGCCCACGGTGCCGTTGACGTCGATGGCGCCGGAGCCGTCGTCTGCTTCCGTCTTCACGGTGCTCGCCCGGCGCCGCTTGTTGGTGACGTTTGGACTGGTGTTGGCGCTCGTGCCCTGGCTGCCGCTCGTGTTGGTGCCCTGCTGGCTCTGCTGGGCGGTCATCGGCACTGCCCCTGCAATGGCATTGTGAGCCGGGCTGGGGGTGTGTGTAGGCCCGCTTAAGTGCGGAGAGCCCTGTGCACCGGGGATTCCAAGGTGGGCTACGGCGGGAGAGGCATACTGGGTGGTGCCGTTGATTCCGGGGGTCCTTTGGCCGGACATCTGCTGTGGGTTGAGGCCCATGGGATTCATGCCATAGGGTTGGTTTTGGTTTGGGAATGTGTTGACGAGTTGATGGAGGGCGTCCGTGGGCGAGAGATGGGGGTGTTGGAGCGAGTATTGAAACAATATCTGCATCTGTGATATTATTTCCGCAATCTAGACGTCGTTAGCACTGGAAACTCCATCCGTAGAATAAGAGGGGACTCACCTCGAGGAAGCTCATGACAGCTACCGGGATGCCGTCATCGGTGACCATAGACTCCGGTAGAGTTATGGTAGGAGCAGCGGCCTTATGTCGCTTGTTCAGAGCCTTGCCTACTACCCGGGGGCTCTGCTTTTGGTCTGGAGAGGACGGTGGCTGCAGCTGATGACGCGGTATGTACTCGGTGTGGCCGCCTGTGCCGATGTCGAGCAATTCTATCTTGCCTAGAGGGGTATACTGGGCCACTAGCGTTCCATGCGAGACCAGCTATCCAGTCTATCAGTAAAAGGCTTTGATGAAGGGGATATAGGAGCCCTACCTGACAGCCGTTTTCAAACCAGTATATAAAGGAGGTCTTCTGGCTTTCTACGATCTGTCCACCGGTGGGAAGGTCCTTCTCGCTGATGCCCTCGACGATCATCTGGATCTGCTTGATCCCGCTGGTGAATTGGGTCCAGTAGTACCGCGCTAGAGCAGGTGTTGCTATTTCGAACTGCTTAGTCCCGCGTTGCGCATTGAAAACGACCTGACGGAGCACGCCATTGGGGGCGTAAAAGTTCTCAACGAACGCCTGCCAGTACGGGAGCCCCGGAGCTGGATTGCATTTCTTAAGTCATGGTGTTAGACTGGCGAACCATGAGCGCGTGGATGGGATGGTAATGCTTACAGAGTAACCACTGAGAGACTCAGCGAAATTGAAGAGACGAACGGTGGACGAGCCCTTCATGGGCACCACTCGCTGGGGCATCATCATCTGCTGCATAGCCTGCTGCTGGGACAGCCGCATCTGGGCCTCAGGCCCTAGCTGCTGCGGCTGGATCATGTGCTGCCCCGGGCCTGCCATAGATGCCTGCACGGACTGTCCCGGCTGTTGCTGGGCCTGGGACTGCTGTGCTTGTTGCGCCTGTTGGGCTTGCTGGACTGCCTGCTGCTGAGCGGCCTGGGAGGTTGGCGGGAGCGGCTGACCGGGCTGCTGGGGTGGACCGCTGGTGAAGGGTTGCTGATGCTGTGCCTGCGGATGCGGAGTCCCTGTCTGCGAGTCATGCATCGCCTGGGCTTGGGCCTGAGCTTGGGCCTGAGCTTGGGCCTGAGCCTGGGCAGCTTGTGCCTGCGCCTGAGCCTGGGCAGCTTGCACCTGAGCTGCCTGTACCTGGGCGGCTTGGGCATGAGCTTGGGCTTGATGGACCTGGGCGGCTTGAGCCTGGGCCTGGGCTTGAGCCTGAGCTGCTTGAGCCTGGGCCTGGGCCTGGCTGCTCCTCTGTTGCTGCGCGTTCTGCTGAGCCTGAGCCTGAGCCTGGGCGGCCACGTTGTTTTGATGAGCCATCTGCAGGGCGAAGAGGTGCTGCTGCTGCTGCTGATGCAGACTCTGAGCGGTCTGAGGGTGGTGGCCCTGAGCCTGTAGCTGCTGCTGGATGTGTGGGGGGATGTTGCCCGGATGCATGGCCGGGTTTGCGGCCGGGACAGCAGCCATGTGAGCGGAGGTGACTACCTGTGTACCATTCGGCATAGAAACGGGGATTCCAGCGTGTCCGGGCCCTCCTCCTTGCTGTTGCTGTTGAACGGCCTGCTGAGCGGCCTGTTGTTGCTGTTGCTGCGGATGTTGCTGCGGCTGACCCTGCTGCTGACCCTGCTGCTGCTGCTGCTGCTGTTGCTGTTGCTGTTGCTGTTGCTGCTGCTGCTGGGCCCTTTGCTGCTGCTGGTGATAGTACATCTGACGCTGGCGCAAGATCTGCTGCTGCTGTTGCTGCTGCTGCAGATGGTGTTGCTGGAGGAATTGCGGGTTATTTGCAACTACACAGGTTAGACAGGCGAGCCACGCCAAAAGGGAGGCAAAAAGCCAAACAGAGTGATGTAAGAAGGAAAGGAGAGAGCAATACAGTTCTGAGCGAGATGCTGGGTGGGGAACATCTGGTGTGCGTGCGCGGGACCGAGGTGAGCGGGCGCGGCGCCGGGCTGCATCCCAACGGCCATGGGCCCCGTCTGGACGGTCTGGGGGGCGCCTGGAGCGGAGACGCCAGCGTGGACCTGCTGGCCCATGGCTGCCGCGGGCGCCTGGGCGGCCAGATGGGCGGCACCAGGGTGCTGGGCGGGGGCCATGGGGTGGTTCTGGACCATGCCGTGGTGCGCCATGCCGACCTGGGGAGCAGCGAACGGCTGAGCCATCATCTTCCGGCGAACGCGCCGAGTGCACGACGCGCCCTGAGACTCTGTGCTGGCACCGTCTCCGGCAGGAAATCAGGACTGCTGGGGGGGTGTCTGTGTGCCTTTCTGAGCCTGGGTATCGCCAGTGGTTCGACGCGCGGGGGGGCCCTCGGCGGATCAGGACAACGGGCGGCGGACCATCACCGGCTTCACACCGGGCGCGGAGGCGGGCTGCGGCGTGGCTGGCAGCGGGACGTCGGGAAGGGCGTCGAGGGGCCCGTGGGATCGCGGGCGTGCGGGCGGCTGCTGGAGGTGAAGTTGAAGTTGAAGTCGAAGTCGCTTTTTCGTTTTGCTCCCAAAGCGGAAGAAGGCGAGCACGCGCTAGGCCCGATCGGGGCGGTCACGTGTGGCGTCGCTTATAAGAGTTTTCGCGGGCAAAACAACACAACAACAGACAACTCAACCTCGATTGATGAGGATGAGAGATGAGAGATGAGAGAGGGATGAGGAGGGATGAGGAGGGATGAGGAGGGATGAGAAGTGTGAGGATACTACGGAATAGAGGTAAGACCTTAACAGACCTGTCCGTCGTGTGATGACCACCCAACTCTTCTCAATGCTGCACTCGCCATGAAGACTCGCGGACGTCCATCCCGGGCGTCTGTTGCTTGCCAGTATCTCCGTCTGACGACTCTCGCCCACCGCACCGCGTCTGCTCCTCGTGTGGCCCCTGCTAACCGCCTCAGCTAGGCCGCTGCTCGCCGCCCACCACAGCCGTCCCCAGGTAAGAACTGCTCTCTCTCTCCCTCCTCCCTGCATGATGAAAATCTTCCTACATTCGCAGTTTCCACGCTAGCCGTCGCATGAACCTAGTAAGCCGACGTGTCGTTGAGCGCTTTTCTTCCTTGGATGTCTGACTCGACTCAATCCTGCTATTTTCTGTCTACATTTCTGTGAATCCCGCTGACAGCTCAGGCTTAGGAGCTCCTCACAACTGGATAGCTAGCTATACTCTACATATACAATAATCTAATAATTCATCTTATCTTCATCTCTTCTTCATCTCATCTTCATCTTCTTCATCTTCGTCTCATCCTCATCTCATCTTCATCTCATCTTCATCTCATCTTCATCTCATCTTCATCTTCGTCGTCGCAAACTTTTCTGCCGCTCGCTCTGATTGGCGCGGAAGGCGGTGTCGGACTATCGTTGTTCCTTAGTAAGGTCCGCTTAGTGATACTCTTAGTCAGTGATTAGTCAGTGATTAGTCAGTTAACGTCGAGTTGAATTTTGGTGTCGAAAGGCGAGCAAAGCAGAGAACAGACTGTAATTATCGCCATTCTACCCGGCACCGTCTCTGTCTAGTGCCTACTGTGTGCTGTCGGGCATGTCTAGGCTGGGGAAAAGCGATAATCTGCGACTTCCACTCCCCTCGCAGCCTCGGCCGTGAATGCGAGCCTAGAGAAACCGCTCCCGCTGCTGCTGCAGCGAACCCGCCTGGATGCTCGCCCACATGCAATGCGCCCTCCGCTCGGTGCGCCGGCCTGCGAAGGGTGCTGTCAGTCTCGCCGCTGCCCCCCGGTACGCCGTCTCTTGTCGCCAGGCCAGCCTTGTCCGCCCCTTTCACCGCTCATGCCCGCGCCACGACGCCCCGGACCCCCTCGACAGAGACGCCGCGGAGACATCGGACAAGGACAATGCCAAAGATGACGTCGAGTCTGGGAAAAACCTGGCCGCAGAGCGGTCTCCGGCCAAGGATAGCATAAAAAACGCCGGTGGAAACGCATCGGAGACTGAGAGACGAGCGTCGAGGTACAGCCCCTACGGCTCCGGCTCACGGCGAGCCATGAGGAACTCCCGCAAGCAGGGCCAGGACAAATCCTCCGGAGGCTCTTCGTCACCCGCTGAGCTACCCCCGTGGTTCCAGAGGGACAATCTCAGGCTGTCCCGTCAGTCCTCCGAGGTTGAGATGGAGCTACTCGACGTCCAAATAGCACACCAGGAAGGCCTCGAGGCCAGCAATAATAACAGCACGGCCCAAGAAGACACCTCACAGGAAAAGGTTGTCGAGAGCCAGGGAGGCGGCGCCGGCGGTGACGGCGTGGGCAAGCCTGAGAACGAACCCTCCTCCGCCCCTCAGGCCCGGTATACCCTTAGCCCGGAGGTCTGGCAGGAGCTGCGCGCCGCCGTCATGGCCGGCCTCACCCTCCCGGCTGCCCGCTACGCCCATGACCCTTCAGCTGCCAAACCGCATCTCGTCCTCCAGTATCCCGGCGACGGCGGCATTCTCTTCCTTGACGCTGTCATCAAGAGTCTCGCCACAGACCTCAACGCCAACATTGTCACCCTCAACGCCCAGGACATTGCCGAGCTATATGGCCAACAACGCCACGGCAACGACCAGCTATCCAGCTCGATGATGTTGCTCCTCGGTTACGACGTCTATCGGCCCGGTAGCCGGCAGACGCAGAACCTAGTCGAGGAAGACGCCGAGGAACGCGATCAGGATGCTGAAGAGGGCGAAGACGCCGATGAGATGGACGATGCTGTCCCTGTCACCAAGATCAGTGCTGACGTTTCCGGCATCATCAATCCATCCATGCTGCAGTCGCTTTTTGGTGGAAAGGGTTCCTTCGGTATCGCCAAGGTCGTCGTTCCAGGGGAGCGCAAGGAAGATATTGACTCGGACGAAGACCTGCGTTGTCTCCGTCTCATCAACGATCTTCTCGATTTACCCCTCGGCAAAACCTCTGATCCCATTCCCCTCTCCTCCTCACCTACCTCTACCACAACTACTTCTTCACCGGGCGCTGAGATTCCACAGTCAGCATCCTCGGATCAACCGCCACCGGAGGAACTGGAGAAACACTCTAAAGAGCCAAAACCAACAGTCATACTACAGATACAGGACTACAAGGACCTGCTCAGCTCTCGTGGTGGCGCGTTCTTCCTCTCTTTACTACACAGAACAGTCATGAGGCGGCGGCGCAGCGGCGACCAGATACTCATCGTAGGAGCCGTCTCCGAGTCCCAGCCTGAAGGCCGCCATGAGAAATCCTTCCCCAGGCTCACCCCCAGAGACTACGACCAACGCTCTTCCACCATCGTAGTACCTCCCGCTGTCTCGTCGAAGGCTGCCGAGGAGAGGTTCGCCAAAGACGCGAAGAAGAGGATTCTCGAGATCAACATCAGGCATCTCAAAGCTATGATGAAAGCTCGACTCAGGGGCTCCGCTGAGCAGACAATACTCAACCACCAGCCCTGGGACAACCTCGACGAGAGCGCTGTTCGCACATCCGGCCTAGACGTCGCCTACTGGCCCTTCGACCTCGTCCACCGCATCTCTACCCTCATCCTCGGCTGCGCAAAGCCTGGTGAGAACCTGACCCTGGAACATGTTGCCCGCGGCATCGAACTCGTTGGCAAAAGCGACCAGGTCAAATGTGACTGGCTCGGCGAGAGGCAGAACAAGTCCGCCAAATCATCAAAGCATTCCCTACACAGGGACAAACGCAACAAGCTCCGACCAAAGTGCAACTCCCACGAAGAGAAACTACTCAACGGCGTCGTCGATGCAGAGAGCATCACCACTACCTTCGCCGACGTGCACGTTCCCTCAGAAACCAAAGACGCCCTCCAAACACTCACCTCCCTCTCCCTCATCCGGCCTGAAGCCTTCACCTACGGCGTCCTCGCCACCGACAAGATACCCGGCCTGCTCCTCTACGGGCCCCCTGGGACTGGTAAGACCATGCTCGCCAAAGCTGTCGCCCGCGATTCAGGCGCCACCGTGCTCGAAATTAGCGGCTCGGACGTCTACGACATGTACGTCGGCGAGGGCGAGAAGAACGTCCGCGCCATCTTCACCCTAGCCAAGAAGCTCACCCCATGTGTCGTCTTCATCGACGAAGCAGACGCCATCTTCTGCTCCCGTACTGGCGCGAGCAATCGCACCTCCCACCGCGAACTCATCAACCAGTTCCTCCGCGAATGGGACGGCATGAACAGCCTTTCCGCTTTCATCATGATAGCCACCAACCGGCCCTTCGACCTCGATGATGCCGTCCTCCGCCGTCTCCCGCGCCGGCTACTCGTCGACCTCCCCACCGAGCAGGACCGCCGCGCCATCCTTAACATCCATCTCAAGGACGAGCGCCTCGGCCCCTGCGTAGACATCGCCGACATCGCCTCAAAAACCCCATTCTACTCTGGTTCCGATCTTAAGAACGTCGCTGTTGCAGCTGCTTTGGCCTGTGTGAGGGAGGAGAACGATCTCGCTGCCAAGCATACCGGCGACCAGCCGTACCAATACCCTACCCAACGCATCCTACGCAAGGAACACTTCGACAAGGCAATGGAGGAGATAAGCGCCTCGATAAGTGAGGATATGTCTTCCCTAACTGCGATTCGCAAGTTTGATGAAAAGTACGGCGATCGCAAGGGCCGGCGGAAGAAGGCCCATGGGCTGGGGTTCTCGTCGCCTAATACCGCTGACGCACCTGGAGCCGAGACTGGACGTGTTAGGAGTTAGTTTGCTGTTCCCTTCTCCTTTAAGCATATTTCTATATGTATACTACCACTTTTCTATCATGCCATCCTTTATAATGCTCTTGTTCGATGTATGGTTCTTGGGGGAAAAATTATAGAGGTCTGTGATGTATTATTATTTCACGGTTGTTAGGTAGTTGTTTAGATAGAGCGACCTTTTTTTGTCGCCGATGAAAGGTATTTAAGATTGTTCTTGAGTGACATTGGTATACATAACTAGAGTACAGTATCAGTTGCTAGCAACTTGATGACATAGCGTCTCCTGCAGACAGCCAGAATTCCGAGACCTATAAATCGAAGGTTATCTATATTAATAGTCCTTGCGTGTATATAGTTGTATCCGAACTATACAGAATGAGAATAACCGTACAGACAATGAAATAGACCCAGTTTCAATGGCTCTGCAAAATGTACTGAGATGGTGATATTGTTGTATAGGTCCATAGAATGGCGATTGGCAACTACATTTGGATCGTTGCTTCAATGGCTCAACCGACTCATGTTACCCTTGCCGACAGCTCAAAGGCTATCACTTTCGTGGTTAAACGCATCTTGCACGTCGCTTGGTCGGCGTGACCGTGAAAGGAAAACTTCGCTTGGGTTCGGGCTCGAGGCAAGGCTGTACACAAAAGACAGAGCCCGCGGAATTCTTTTCACTCGATCCCTGTTAGGTTTCCATTAACTATCCGTAAGTTAGACTACCAAGCGGATATCCCGGTCGGCTGTCAGTTCCATCCTTGTTCTTTAGCACTGCCAAAGCGCATATATTTCTCCAATTATTACCCTGTTAAGAACGCCGCTGTAGCGGTTATGAGTTTGAGTAATTAGTTAGATATTTTCAGCGAAACGGTTCAAACCCGTTGTCGCAACATTGAACTTCGCTAAAGAAAATACTTATACGACTGTCCAGAGTAACCTCAGGAAATCAAGGCGTTCCTGAATGCAAGAAAAATAGTACTGAGTATAGTTCTAGCCGAGTGATATCTCCCTTTCTGGATGCAAGTAAGTAGTAATAGCTCTCAGTATCAGGGACTTGGCTGTCTGTTTATTCGGCAGAGAGGAAATATGATCAAAATCAGTGTAATCATCATACTATGCGTCCCGCAAGGCACATTTCCAGCATGTAGGATTAAACCCGCCTGGTAGTACCTTCAATGACACCAAAAAACGGAGATAATGCCGGTATCCATGTCCTCAGTTGAACAGGCAACTCACAGCGCGCTATATCCTCCTTACCTAGAGACATTTTCAAATTATTCCTTAGGAACAAGCAAATGCAGCGGAGGCTATGAGTCGCTCGCGTGTCCGGACACATTTCCTCGGCCGTGAGTGGGAGAATCTATCAGAGTTGCATTCCCTTGTACTATGCATGACACGACCCTAGTAGAGGGCACTAGCATTAGGAAGAGCCGCATCGAGCTTCCCCCTAGCGCAGCGGAAGTAATGACAGCGAGTATTGTACGTACTCCGTCCCATACTTAGAAACCACCGCCAAATCCTCCGAATGCAGAGAAGCACGCCAATTCCTCCCGCAGCCATGCCAGGACGCAGGGTCACAGATTGTTTCTAACGACCGCCTGTATCGGCCGTATAGACCTGCTACAAGCCAAGAACGCGCCAGGCAGCTGTTTTCCCGGGGTAAGACGGCGACTCTGGGAGACGAGGACGCGGAGTGAGATGAAAATCTCGAAACAGCTAACCAGACGACATTCCTTCCACTGCCATAGGCTATCGCACTCTAGTCTCGCACTGGGCTAGTTCTCACAACCATTGGCAGCTTCGTATAGGTGAATTTTAAAAATGGCCAGCCAACGAGGTCCTTCCGCTTCGATAATCGATTGATCGGAGATGACGTCCCTCCTCCTCTGCTTGAGCTTCGAGGAAGGGCGCAGTGGATTTCTTGCTCTCCGCAGAAAACGAGCTTTTCAACTGAGTCTATCCATTGCGTCGATCACGGCGTGGCACGGCTCGTCGACTGTTTTTTCCTTCACGCCGGGGATCTCACAGATATATATTCTCCGATGGTCACAGGACAAAATTGAGCATTGAAATCAGAGCACAGACTGCAGACTTTTCACTCGGGAACAAGTGACCCTCGTCCAGAGTGCCATCTCGTCGATACTGCCGTCGATCCTCCAAAGGAGAGCCTAGATAGACGCGGTGACAGTTCGACTAGGACCCGGCCGCCGTTCCCCTGCTGCCCCCCCCGATCCTTCGGGAGGATCTCCCTTGCACCGGGCTACTGTCTAATCGAGACGACTAGATATAAGCTTAACGCGAGCGCGCCCGAGGGTTCGTCCATCTCAGGGACCTGACTCTTAGTGTAGAAGTATAGAAACGTACGCCATTGCTGACGCTGATGCTGATGCCTCTGGCCCTCGTAAACCCGACTGAAACATGGCCCCGGCGGCCTACTAATGTCTCAAGACGCGGTCTGGCCGCTGTTCTCTCTCTCTAGCCATCGCCGTCATCATCTCTGCCTGTCTCTCGATGCTTCTCGGGCGAATTCACCCAGCACCCTGGCCCTCGCCTTCGTCATTGCTGCTTGGCGCGAGGTGCGGGCGACATGTAGCGAGCGAGCGAAGGCGGCTGTGCTCGACTTTGCCATCGCACGTAACTAACTAAACGAGCTCGGTCTCTGCGACCCTCGGCTCACCTGTGGCCGTGGGGTTGTTGTATCGGCCTGCTCTGGGCGTGAGAGAGACGAAGGGAGAAGAAGACGACGTCGTCCAACCTTGGCCCAGCTCGAATCTTTTCTCTCGCCAACCTCGCTCCTTTTAGACCGACGAGCTGCCTCCAGGTGCAACACCAGCAACAGCATTCCAGAAACCGCTCTTTAGACGTGCCGGACGAGGACCAGAGCTGCCATCATGGACGGTCTGTCCAGCTATTCGCACCCACTGATCCCTGCTCCATCAAATTCTGTCTTCGCCAGCCTGCACAGGCGCACCCGCACAGCCGACGCCCCCGGCGCGCAGACCACCAAGAACGTCGAGGCCCGGGACGCAGCTGTTCGAGACGCAAAGCGGTTCCTGCTCCAGGTCGTACGCACTGACTGGGCCTATCCAGCGCCTGAAACGCAGAGCGCAGACCCGACTGAGACGCATGATGCCACCGAATCATTAGCCGAGGAGCCGCGCGAGAATGTCATAGGATGGAGACACCGCGAGCAGGAATTCTCATCTTCTGAGCCGGAGGAGAGTCCAGGAGACGCAACAGTCCGCCTGGATCCGTATCGTTTTGACTCGCCAGATGCTGTGGCACAGAGCATGGCGGACAGGCGGAGGAAGCGGCGCAGGCTTGTCGAGGATGAGATGAAGTGGAACGAAGGTCTACAGCTCTGGATGGCCCGAAGGGACGCTTGGACAGGCGCAAAGGTTGTCACGCCGTCTGTTACGGCCACTGGAGACGATTCTGCCAAGCTGGAGCCTGGGACGGAGGCCCATCGTCAGTCGCTCAGCAGCAGTGAGGGGAGCTATAGTGGGAGCTACGATACAGACAACCTGCTTGATACCGAGTCACAGTATACTCTGTCTAGGCCGGCATCCAATGCTTCTGCCTCTGCACACCTGAAATCACCTGCCGTGGTCACCGTGACTGCCCCCCCTGAAGATGAAAAGCCCGGTGTGGTCACCATCTCGCTGGAGGAGCAGGCAGCCGTTCAAACTCCCACTGGCGTTGTCCCTGCTGAGGCGTTACAGCCAGAAGTTGATGATGAGTGCCTCGTGCCCGTCATGGGCCCTCTGATTCCAGACTCCAACATGCTACGCGCAGCCATCACCCCAAACGTCTACCCCGCGTTATATAGCAGACTTGTCATCCAGTCGAATACACCAGCCGTGCCTATCAATCTCGCCCATATGACTCGTGCTCTCGTTCAGGGGTGGAAAAACAACGACGAGTGGCCTCCGAAGCCGACTCCCTCTACTGACGTGCCTCTCGTCAAGCGGCCTAAGCCCGCTACCAGTGATAATACTCACACTAACCTCAATAACAACGTCAATGAGTCAAACGAACTCCGAGACGGCAAAGGACGGAGGTTATCCGGTGTAAGCAATGCCGTCAAGAAGGTCCTCGGCATCTCTTCCTTTAACCCGGGCAGTAGACTGCATATTCGATCGAATAGTCACAGTGGCTCTGTAGCTCGCCCACCCACGGAGGAAGGTGTCTGACCCACA
The DNA here is from genome assembly GCA_000812245.1 of Onygena corvina. Taxonomy (NCBI): domain Eukaryota; kingdom Fungi; phylum Ascomycota; class Eurotiomycetes; order Onygenales; family Onygenaceae; genus Onygena; species Onygena corvina. The sequence goes on along the minus strand of JWPT01000068.1, from coordinate 116,906 downwards.
ACGCACCATAACGACCTGCCGTTTTCAATGATTTATGAACCCTTCTTGTTTTCCTTTATTTTCTTCTTATTCTATTTGGTTTTGCCCTCTTTTTTCTCCTTTCTTGAAGCCAGAAAATACCCAACTCAATTTCACCACCCGTGTTTCGAGTCAGATACCCAAGCGCAATCAAGGCTGTTTGGAGTTTTTCATTTTTACCATTTAACCAGTTATGGAAGCGGCATTTACGCGAAGGGAGCTTAGCGGTTTCGTATTCATGATTTCAGGCAGTCTCTCGGAGCTGGTTTGGTCTTACTCGGCTTACTCGTATCCTATAAGTGCATCAGATGGATTATGTTCATCTAGTTTTGATGGCATCCGCTCAAGCTGCCGTCAACCATAGCTACACTTTTATAACGAGAATTTTAAATGAATGCATCATCACGTCGTTAAAAAATGCTATCTACATGAGGTCTAACGCCTCTAGTGAGCCAAAGAGTAGCTGGATAGTCTTAATAAATGCAGTTTGGGCAACTTCCACAGACAACATGCTAGTAGTGACGTCAATCTCTGTGTATTGTTGTCCACGACGAACGAAGTATTTTCCCTCATGGAAAGTCCAATTGCTTTCCAGCCACGACTTGAGCTCGCGAGCAGCAAAGTCTCGAGACTCAACAAAGAATGTAGGAGGATGCTTCTGGCCTGTGGGATTTAGGGGGCTGCGAGGAGCTACAGCGGGTGGGTCCAGTAACGATGACAGGTTATATAATGCCGTTTGCGCGAAGAACTTGATGTACAATAAAATATTGTCAACCTCTTGACCTAATCGATCAAGGTAATCTACCATGCCAAGAGACGCAATTATACTCTCGAAGATGGAAGTGAGGATAAGTAACACCGGTGGCTCGGATAGGAGAAAAGTATCATCGACTGGGTGTTGCAAAACACAGTGCACGGCTTTGAAATAGGCGGTAATTGAGTCGATGGTGATGTTGACTTCCTCCTGTTGGAATGAATCAAATCTGAGCATTAGGTTGGCGAATACCCTGGTTGTAGCCTGTATAAGGGGACGAGCCAGTATCCAGGCCGCAGGATGATTCAGGGATGCAATCATGTATTCGGGAATAACGCATTGCAGAAGGAAACAACAAAGACTTGGTTGTTGATAGTCAGCCTTTTCAGACATTTTTGATGACATGGCCTCATATAATTGACCTGCAAGATACTCTTGTTGTACATCCACTGCTGCTCGCTCAGAGACACCCTGGATAAAAGTGACAAGCTGTTTTGAGAACTTGCTACCAGCAGCGAGTCTCCCTCCGTACCTTTTGAGCTTGGCGACGACGTAATTAGGATCCGATGTTGGCAGGGGAAATGATGCGGGATCCGTAAAGTATTTGTCAATTGGGCATATGTCTTCCGAATGAACTTGTAAAAACTCGACAACTCGTTGAACAAACTCGACGTATGAGCCCGGAATCGCAGACTTTCCAACTTCTTCAGAGTTATGTCTCATGGTCGCCATTATAGACCTAATCATCTCTTGATAGATCTCCCCAGGCCCTTGGGGGGCGTGAATTTGGCTAGGAGAGAGCTCCGATATGTGTACCCGCATACTTGACAAGAGAGAAGATATGAGTGAAATTCTTCTTTGACAGAACTCAGTCAGTGTGATCTCATATCTCCCAGTGGTTCGGTTCATTGCAAACGGCAAGTCTTTGAATAAAGGATTTTCGCGGTCCTCATTCATCAAAGCATTGGTAAAGTCATGTTGGTATTTCAGGTATAGCTCCCTTTCCACAAGCGCGGCACTCCAGTAGGTCAATATTTGCGATTGACACTGCATATATGACGTCGAATCCATTGCAATTAGCCTTGATAAAAAATATGGCATAAATTTGCGAGTCTGATCCGTTAGCTTCAGAGCTGGCCAGGAATCTTGATCGTAGCGATTGAAGTAGCTACTCCATTGTCTTAGCCCATGTTTGACTCGGGTATACGCTACCGACAGCCAACAGTCAAGGGTCTTAGTGAGGATACAGTCACTAGGAGTTTGCTCCACGCTGAAGCAAATTGATGTGAACCGAGCAATCGCAGGTGAAATTGCGTGATTTAGATAGAGCGAGCCCGGGCTGGAAACGTCAACCTGGTCTTTGCATAAATCAAGCCAGTCATCTTGACTATCCCCATTTGCTGTGGAAGAGTGAACTTCACCTTCCGCTTCTTCTGTGATGGATAGAGCTGACTGACTGTCAAGCTTGATGAAAGCCATTAAAACGTCTAGAGTCTGGCCAATTACAGAATCAAGTCTCTTGACTTTAGGATTGAAAAGTTCAAATAGCTTCCCAATGGGCATCTTCTCCATCAACGCTGCTGCCTGGTCCAGGTCCTTGGCCGAATTGATAGCTGTTTTCATACAAAAAAGCGCATCGCTTATAAGACCTTCAGCATGACGTTGGTTTTTGGCGATGGCACTCTCGATGTATTGACGGGGGAAGAAAGAGGCAGAAGGGTCTTCTGCTTCTATTTCACTCCGCGCTTGGTAATGCTGTTTCAATATTTCGATGATGAATTCACCATGCCACTCTGCAAATTTGCCCAAATCAGCCAAATCGTAACGATCGTTTGCAAGAGTAAATCTAACAAGTCTAGACCACGAATGAATGTTGATGCTGCATGCTTCTTTATGGGATGTAGGGGGATGAACTAGATGAAGTATCGTGTTAAGGTTCGGTCGACATCCCTTTGGAGCACAGCAGTATAGCGCGCAGAGAAGATCGTGGTGGTTCCTAAGAGCATTCAAGTCTTCGACGAGTAAGGGCTTTTCTTTGGGATACGTTCGGCCGTGGTTGGGGAGTAGGCGCCAGACCAGATTCAGAATCCTCTTCGGTTCGTGTAAGGTGTTCAGGTACTTGAAACCTATCGCGATAATCTTCAAGAACATCCGAAAGCAGCTGTCGGATGAATCTATTTCTATCACGGGTTTAGAAGCAAGGTCGTCTAGGAAACGGGGTGAGCCGTGCACTGGTTCTTTCTCGAGGTCGTGAAGCGAGTTTCCGGTAAAAAAATCAAAGAGTGTCTCAAGGATTGGCTTGCATTGCCGCCAACCCCAGACTTCAATAAGAATAAAGCAGCGATGTAGTAGCGTCCGCAAATAATGATTCAACGGCGCCCATTGTTGCTTAGGGCTTAATTTATAAGACTCAAGAACAATTTTTATCAGCCGTTTGATCCTGGGCCATTGGTCGTGGTGTAATTGAAAGCGTTGCCTAGGGTGAACGATGCCGAACTGGTCCATCTCCTCAAAAGCGAGAGAAACAAAGAGAGCTTCCCATGCTCGTTCCAAATCTTGAACATTAGTGTAAGAGAAGCTGTTGACCTGATCTAAAACCCGCACCTCAATGCCTGAATCTTTTACGGCCTTTTGTTTGAGGATTATCTGAGTAACCACGATGGCATTGACAAAGGGATGACCGTCTCGAATTCCAGATTCACGCTTTTCAAGTCGTCGATTATCCTCTAAAAATTGCTGAATGTCGAGCACGCTAGCTCGGCTTAGTGCAAGGTCCGTTGTCTGCTGCGCAGAAAGCTTTATCAACTCAGCAACTAGCGATGCCTTGGATGAATTCACGCATTCATGACTAGCGATCTGTAACAGTTGATTCAAGAACACTAGATTGAAGGTTTCAATCCCAATAACAAATTTGTTGATACTTGTCTCTGCTTCAAGACTAGACTCAAATGTGTACCTCAATTGAGATACAAAACCGGTGCATGTAGAGATAAAATTGATGCGGTCAACGGGGTCTCTAAAAGTCAAGTGATCCGTCACGTAGCATATGATGGACTCGTACATTCCCAATGCTTGCGCGGTTTCTAGGCCATTCAAAGGTGCCATATTACTAAGCGTCTGCTTTAGGGTTGATTGAATTCCCATAGATTGAAATAATTCCCCGAGTTCCGATGATACGGTCTCACTCCACGGACCCCAGTGACATAGCCTATCCCGAAGTTTGATGGTAGTATATCCATTGTCAATATCCAAATCCCGAGATTGTATATCAAGAGCTCTTGAGAACTTTCCACTTCCTATAAACGTGGATTGGTGATAGAAAGTCTCAGAATATAATGGATGGGTATCAAAATCAAGCTTGTATGGCCGTCCTTGGGGAAGTAGTCCAGCTAGAGGCAAATGGTTAATTTTTTCAATATCTGATACAAAATTGGAAACCCCGACTCCATCGTCAAAGCCGAGGGGTTGGCGATATTCAAAGGTTTCGATATTAATATGTTGGGGTTGCCTTTTCTTTCGAATAGGGCGTCGGGATTTAACTTCCTTCTTGTGGGCAGGATGCCCGTTGCTATCTGACTGAGTAGGGTTTACATTATTTTCCAGCCTTGGTGAGAGCTGATTGTCCTTTTGGCCGAGGAATCTTGTCATAGTTTCTCGTTGCTTGGAAAGTCTATATGCCTTATGGAGTGCTGAAAGCGTTCTATTGAATGCCGATGGCGACGGTAGTCCGGGCAGGATTTCTAATTGGGCAGGTCGGGGAGCTTGTCGCTGGAAAGACGAGATACCATATGGACGGTTGATAACCCAAGCTTGCTTCACCGTCGGTTTCATTTTCTTCGAATCAGAGAGTGCCGGTTGCTCGGTAGATGCGTCATCATCCGAGATAAATATTGGTTCAGGCTCGAGATTATTTTCTAAGTCTGTTATGGTACGTCTTCGTTTTGGGCTAATTGATACAATCCCAGCACCTTGTTGTGACTTCGGCGATGTGCGTGTTCGCGATGGTGCTGCAGCGGAAGCCGGCTGATACTTTCCAATCCTCCAATTGATTAGTGAGGCATTCGCGTCGCGAGTATCAGTTTTCGTAGCCATCCTTAATATCTTTTGGGTAGGGCTACGGCGTCCCTTGTCTTGCCTTGAACGTGCCAACCGGGCGGCAACTCGTAAGAACTGTGGCTGTCTGTGGGTATGCTGACCCTGAATATCCTCAGCATCTAGAATACCTAAGTTTAGCGGGCGTGATTTCGCAGACTTTGGTTTACGCTGAATATTTAGCTTGTCAGTGATCCTTGTTTGACGCTTTCTTTGGGGTTTCGGATGCAAAGATGTCCAAGAGCCTATGCGGTTTTGATCCCAGTGCCGTTTGTTCTTCGGTCGGCGTGAGACTGGAGGCGCCATGTAATCAATGCGGTTGTCTTCAGGTATGTCATCGTCGTCGACAACTAATCCAAAGAACCGTTCGAGCCTTTCCTGTTCCTCCTGTGGTCGTGAAATAATGGAAATCACATCATCATCGGGATCAGAGTCGCTGAGGAAATCGAAATTCCTGGGTTGAGTAGGAATTGCCGCTTGGTTTCCAAGTCCCTCCTTACGCAACACTGGTTGTGCAACTCCCTTGCCAGTTCTGCGTTCCCGTACTAGAGTTTTCCGACGTTCCTTCTCAGCTACCTGTCTCTTATACTCCTCGTGTTTTTGACGATCCAGCCTAGCAAAGGACGCAGGAAGAACGCCCTTGATCTGCCGCTGAATACGTCGAATCTCAAGAGAGTCCTCTTCCAGTGACTCTGAGGGTGATTCTTCAGTGACCTCATGCGTGGCTGACAATATGTCGAACCCATCGCTGTCAGGGATAGGGGGTAACTCAGGGGAAGTAACATTGGGAAAGTGAGATTCGGGCTGGGTCTGCTTTTCCGACAATGGAGTCTGAAGCTGGGTCTTCGTCCTGCAACGGGGGGATCCGGGAGGAAATTTGAAAGATGCAGAAGCCTTTGGAGTGTTTGATGATGGTTCTCCAGAAGATGGGGGTGACGGAGGTACGTCGAAAACATCATAAAGTTCCCGAAGTTGCTGTCTCTTCTCAGGACTATGGTTTATGACCACCTGAATCCTTTTCGCCTGGTCCTCCTTAGTCGAGGGCCCTGTTTGCCAACTATTCTGTACATGACAGATTTTCCGTCTCTTGCTCCCCATAACATTATGCGTGGCAGAATTGATATTGGTATTGACATTGCGATAGTCATTCCAACTGTCATCCTGACTTTTTGCCTTATTTTGATCACTTAAGGACTGGCTAAAATCACCATGATCACGATTCACCGGCGAAAGATTTAAGGCAGGGCTACTAGAAGGTGGATCGTTCTCATCTTGATAATCAAAGCTCTGGCTTTCACCCATTGTATCCTGAGGTCGGGGTTCTTCAACGGGCATCCGCACGGGCTGCACACCTCTCTTTTTCAGAAGTGACCGGTATTGAGCGTTTTCCAGCATATATGGATGTAATTGGATTGCGTTTCGCTGTCTTAGCGTTCGCCCAAATCTTTGGTTCTTCCATTCATAAAGTTCATCATCAGGGGCGTCAATAGCATCCTCAATAACTATGTCGCCGTGGTCTGAAACTTCATGCCTCTGCTGTAATTGCGGTAACGTCTCATCTGTTTCACGCATTAAGGCTGGAGAAGGGACCCGAGAAGGGGGAGATTTCAAAAGCGGTGGTATAGATGATAATGGTGACGAGTTGGCACTATCACCAAATAGATCATCGTCATGACGAGATGGTGCAGCAAGCGGTGTTCGCGGAGGCTGCTTCCGAAACTCTTCGAATTGTAGTTCATCCGGCGAGGATGGCAGTTCAATTTGAGGGCCCACATCATTTACTAGAGCTTCAGCCTTTGCTGGTTGTTTGCTTGCTTCGTCTTTATTGAGAAAACTCTGTAAAAGAGTATCATGGTCGTCCGTGAGCGGATCAGTCTCAGGCTCGTTGTAATCTTTCCGTGTGCATGGCGAGCTTCCGTTAGGAAAACACTCCTCCCCTTTCCGATGTCCCTCCTCAGCCTCTAGTTTTTCTCCATTCGTCCCTGTCCGGACTTCAACCAGATGATCCCGAACAATCGTGTCGTCATCGACAAAGGCCGCGGCCTCAGATCCCTCACCAACTAGCTCTTGGCTGTCGAAGTCGTCATCTTCGTCGGAGTCAGGAACGTATCCGCGTTCTCGCCATTGTTCCATCTGCAACACTCCATCCCTTTACTCCGTAAAGGGTGTGCCGTGAATGGGTACTCTGCCTCAATCTGAGCATTGAAGTTGAACCTCAAAGTCGCGTCTCAACGCGACTTAAAGTGGAAACTTTCTCAATGAGTGATTATGTAATAAAATATTTCAACGTCCGCTCGATAGATTTCGACCTTCCTGGGAAAAGACTGCACCATTGACAGGGACAACATAGGATCGACCCTATAGGTCAGGATGAGTGGCAAGCGGGGACTCATACCCGTCGCCTTAGCGATGGTTTTTGGAATTACAAATGGCAAGTGTTCACATCCGAGATTTCCAACAGCTTGCTAATCTCCATTCGCAGGTTATATTGCGTTCAACCCAGCATTTGCAGAACGAAAAGCGCAAGAGTCATCAGAAGTCCCGTATGTCACGATTTGGTCTGCACATCGTGGACTCAATAGCTTACATTTCATAGTCCTGAACAATCAGAAACTACATACACACGCCGGATCTATAAATGGTGGACTGGAAAAGACTTGACGAATAAAGCCGATAATCACGATTGATCATACATTTTCTTTAAGAATTGTATTTTTGCTGGAGGAACAACGCCAGATACCATAATACTTGTGTGAGGCGAAAAGAGCACGTCAAGAAAGCCTTGTGAGCATAATGGGACTTTTAGCGCACGACATCCGCGCAAGGGTAGGCAAATTGGCATAACAGTCTTGAAGTCTTGAAAAATGGGCTGGTCCCGTCAAGATCGAGCGTGCACACAGCTCCACACAAAGCCATGCAGGCGGAGAATTCTACCACTTTCGGATCTCGAAGTTGCTAATTTTAAGGAGCGCTCACTGTACGATAATTGAATGTACAATACATAATGATTCCGCCTACATCTACATTAAATGGTAAACAGCGTTCAATAACATACACTATTTTTTCTGGAAACCGATTGAATATAAGCCTTAGAACTAAATTGACCGACAACCTTGAATTTATATCATCCAAAAAATATATTAATACCACGAGATCCACTCGGAAACACTTAGAGTATAATAACGGCTAGAAAAGTCGAAGCCCATTTTGCCTTGCCTCAGTAACAACACCATACAACTTAGCACACCACAAAAGGAAGCCCCGTGGAAAGAAGGCTTCCACCACCTATAACTCTTGAACAAGCTTCCCGGTCTGAGGGAACGGAATATTGCTTGGGTTCTTAAAGACACGGCCGGCTGGCGTGCCCAGCCACTCGTCAGGAACTCCAATTCGGCAACCATTGTGGTTAATAATGCATCGGATCATGGTTGGATCGGGCTTTTCGGGTTCTTGAGCTTCCTGCTGCGCAGGAGTACTCTCTCCTGCAGCTTCGGCAGCACTGATCTTTCCGCGTCGTTTGGGTGCTTGTTTCTTGAGGAGTTTGTTTATAGTGTCCATCTAGTACCCAATGTTAGCAATTCTGTATGTAGCAAGATAGGTAGTTCAAGATTTAGAAGAAAGTCGCTACGCACCTTTTCTTCTTCATTGCGCTTTTCGCTGAGGTTCTTCCTCCTTCTAGCCATCTCTGCACGACGCATGGCATGTTCCTCAGCAGTCAGGTGTTTTTTAACTTGCGGTTCTATAGTTGCTCGTCAGTGACTGATATTCATTCGCAACTTTTAGGTCATTCTCACCCATTGGCAACTGCAGGAAGTCTCCCCCAAGTTCGATACGCCCTCGTTGACGTCTGGTCATCTTACTCAGATCGGGTGTACTTGATCTACTTCCGCCTAAGAGGTTTTCGTCTGATTCGTCTTCCTCATCCTCTTCGTCAGGTTCCTCGTCGTTGCTTTCGTCGAGGCCCATAGTATCATCTTGCGCGCCGATGTCATTATCAGACTCCAGCTCAGACAAACCCTCTTCATCATCTTCATCATCCTCATCATCAACGACGGGCCGTGATTCGGTCTTCCTTACTTTGGCTGCAGCTGCAGGGGTAATTGTGACGGTAGGCCGTGCTGCTGCCTGTTTGGCAACGGGAGATATTGGAGGAGCATCGTCCATATCGAGGTCACCTTCCGCGTCGATATCTGGCTCGCCATCGGCGTCTAACTCCGAATCACCTTCTGCATCTTCTTCCTCTTCATCCTCATCTTCGTCATCTTCCTCTTCGTCGTCGTCTTCCTCATCCTCCTCATCTCCGATTTCCGATGGTTCATCATCATCTTCATCAGAGTCTACTTCAACCACTCTCCTCTTGGAGCGGCTATTTCTAGGACCACTGACAATGACATCCTCTGTAAAGATATTTCGAGGCCTGTCCATCTCGTCGGCCCCATTGGTGACTTCACGGAGCTTGCTCGATGGCATCTTGACCGTGAGCCGAATGGAAGGTCTCTTCTTTTCAGGAAAATTAGATTGAGACGGGGGCAGGGTCACTGTCGTAGTAGAGCTTCTAGTTGCGCGCTGCGGCCTTGATGTCGCGTTTAAGGAGCCTGCAGACGTGGTTAACTTGGTCATGGGTGCACGAGAGCGAAGAGAGCGAGTAGAAGTCATCTTGAGAGGTATAGAATCAATGTGATGGTGTGCTTAAGAAGTAGGTATGGAGGATTAAGTGACAGGAGAGGGAGAGGTAGAGGGATAAAAAAAATCTGCGCAAGATATACTGTCTGGCCGCGGTGGATAGAATGCGCACGGCGAGCTATGCAGGCGGCCAGCGGGTGAGGCGCGAGAAAGGATCCCGACGTGAAAGGAAAAGTGAAGGGGGAGAGGGGACAGATGGCTGCATGCAGCAGCACGGCGGGAGGGTCTTCTTCTTATTGGGACAGGAGGGAGGTGGGCAAAAGCAAAGTAAGATGAGGGCTGGCAACTGAAGCTACATTCGAGCCCTCGTCTGCAAATTAGAGGCCAGGAGGCCGGCTTGCTATCCTTGCAATCTGCGACTCCAGCGTCCATCCATCTTGGCGAGAGGTTGGAGAGGGTTGACGGCGTTGGAGGTATTTATATGTACTCCCCAGCCCGGCCCACCAAAGCAAAGAAGAACCGGCCCCAAGGACCAACATAAAGGATAGGCAATGCGACGAGGAGCTCAGAGAAACGATCACTTCCTGCTGTGCTGCCTGCGCTGCGACGTGTGCGCGCAATATATGTATGTGTATATAAATGTATAAATATAGAACTGCAAGGACAGGAAGGCCAAATGGCATGCCTTACCTGTGATTCAGAGCCGCTAGACGGCGACGGGCATCTCTGCCGCTGCTGCTGGCCCCGAGTGGTGGTAGTACGAGAAATGTGCTCTTGACTGGCTTTTGCTGCGCTGGTCATGGATCTGATCCGTCCTTCGTCGTTGGGAATGCGACAAGAAATAGCGTCCTTTTTTTCGCCACGGGCGGGAGGTCCGGCTGCAGCGAATGGCGCAGAGGCTGGGAGAGCAAGGCCAGCCGGTGACGAGCAGCGAGAGACAGCGTCGTTCGTGTGATCCCAGCGCTGGGCCGCAATCTTAGCTCGAAGCTGCTGGCCGGAGGCTCCAGGGAGGTTGGAAAAGCCGAAATATCAGACGGTATCGCGATGTATCTGGCGTATCCGTATCTGGTAAAGGTACTTCTGTGCAGGCTGTTTCTGCGCGGCAAAAGAGGTACCAAAATAACATTACTTCGGCATTACCAAAAATACAGCTTCCAAAAGGGCCGAGGTAAAAAGCCGCCCGAGTCTTTGCGCTCGTTGATGTCCATCAGCTACTTCGAAACACCATCTCGCGCGGTCTGACGCTTCTCGCCGGTTTATTTCTTCTCATACATTATCTACACGACTATGGCAGGCCCAAAGGATGCGAATATACCGAGCTGGCAGCAGGGAGCGGCACGCAAGGACGCTGCGGAGCCCAGCACGCCAGAGCAGCTGCCAGCCACAGAATCCCAGAACGAGAGCAGAGAGGCCCTTATTGAGCAGGCCAAACGCTTCCTGCAGGACGAGTCGATAGCGGACGCCCCTACAGACAAGAAGGTTGCGTTTCTAGAAACCAAAGGCCTTTCGAACGACGATATCCACGCCGTCCTGGGGATATCTAGAAACCTAGAAGCCACCACGACCACCGGCCAATCTACAGAAAATACACTGTCCTCCTCCTCTAATTCTACTTCCTACGATAACAATACACCAGCTTCACCATCGACACAATCTTCTTCACAATCTACACCGCCCGCAGCGACTCCCAGCAAGGACGTGCCTCCTATCATTACATACCCCGAATTCCTCTTTCGGCAGCCAAGTCCGCCTCTCGTCACGCTCCAGAGCTTCCTATACACACTGTACGGAACTGCAGGACTTGCAGCCAGTATCTATGGCGCGAGCGAGTTCCTCGCCAAGCCTATGCTCGAATCTCTCAATCATGCACGCCACGAGTTCTCGGAGACAGTGCAAGAGAACCTCAAGTCGTTAAATGAAGCACTAGAGCAGAGGGTGTCCGTGGTTCCCCCCACTGTCTCGAAATCAAAGCTGGCGGCTGAGAATAATCAAGAGGGCCAGGACGAGGATGACGCTGCATCAGTGACGTCGGACCCGACAGAGCTCTTCCACCGCGACATAGCAACCCAGACTATAATAGAAATCGATCCCTCCGCTCCATCCGAGACGGCGGTAGGCGCGGAAGCACAGACTAAGCCCGGTGCGATGGCAGCGATCGATGGACATATTGCGCGTCTCCAGTCGATATCCTCCCATCTAGGCAGTGTGGCTGCTGCGGAAAAACAAAGCGACTCAGCCCATGATTCCGCTAATAGCAGGTTGATGGAGCTGCATACGTACCTGAATAGCTTGAGTTATAATCCTCCCGCGTTTCTCAGCTCGACTTTATATGGATCATATGATGATTCGGCCGATGTGAAAAAGGCCAAGTCGTATGGGCGTGAGGAGGAAGCCATTGCTGCATTCAAGGCGGAGGTGCGCAGCGTCAAAGGGACTTTACTGAGCGCGAGGAACTTTCCGTCTGGCAGCGGTGGGACTAGAGCAGGTACTACGGTGCGGTAGTTCACCAATTATCAAGATGTATCATAACACACGTTGGGATGTATCAAATTATTAATAAATATATATATATATATACACTGTCAGTCGTATCTAACGGGTTATGGCGATTGTTGAGAGTGGGTATAGTACTTTTCTCTAAAGATTAGAATAATGACATGGACTGGGGGTGTTTGAATGATGGACAAAGCGAGAAAACCACTGCGCAGCCTTTCGGAGTAATAATGCGTAATAACAGATCAAAAAAACGCTCAGATAATGATACGCGCCAAAACGATGAAACCCAGGGTCAAACCCGATACGTAACAAGCAAAGGAAAACGGAAAAAGGGGCTAATCACTCCATCAACTCTGTTGGAGGCCGGGAGGTATGCGCGAATATCTTTCGTGGTGGCCTGTCTACTGGGCTCAGTTCCATGTCGGAATCGGACAGGCTCGGATCGAGTGTGGTATCCTCAACCATCACAGCAGGCAGATGGGGGCTACTCCCATGGTGCTCTGGGTGATATATCAACGTACTGCTGCGGCTCCTTTGACCTGAAAGGGGGCTACCGCGAGCAGCATCTTTCGCCTCCACCCCCGTCATGGCAACGTCTGTAGGAGAAATAGGAGACTCTGGCCGCCGTCCGGCCTCATCAACGCTCTCATCTGAACCGTAGAATCGACCAAGCTTTCCCAGAGCCTCTGCTAAGTCACTGGCGTAGACGTCCTTATTTGGTGGCTCCTCATTGCGCATCATCCATCCGTGTGGCGGGCTTGGTGGTGGGCTGATGAAGAACAGCTTCTGCGACTTGGGAGCCTCTAGGAGCTTGCTCTTGCGTTCTTCCTCACAGTCCGTCTGGATTGGCGTGTTCTCTCCAAAGTACACTCTAGCTCGGGCCTTGCCTTGCAGTGGTTCTCTGTCGAGTAGCTGCCGGACTTTGATCGCATCGTCGACATTCAAGAACGAGCAGACTATGCGGCGGAATGATGGGAGAGGCGAGAATGAGTTTAGAGGTGCAACTGCTGCAATGTGGGCTTTTATGGAAGCCAGAGAGATGGGCTGGAAGAGTGAGAGATCATGGAGGTCGGTGATTAAGAGAGTGTTCGAAGGTTGTGAAGGCTGTGAAAGCGGTGGGACTTCGATAGAGAGCGGTGCAGCAGTACGTCGAGACATCTTGCTATCCATTCCGAGATGTAGCAGCTGTGCTTCCTAAGACTGTATTTTTTGTTGATAAGAGAAGTTGTTGGATGTCGTAGAAGGCGAAGTTGAACTGCCGACCCCGTGACCTGGCGATGTCGCGAAAAGTTGGCTCGAAGGTGGAAAAGGACAGCAAGAAATCGCTTCCACCGCCAGGTTTAAGTATGAGCAGGCCAGAGGTAAAGTCGGTAGAACAACCGCCACAGTCTTTCCTCCAGAAGCGTCCAGACACGCCGGCGGCGCGGAGTTTGCTTAGCGCTAAGCCTGCTAAGCCTCTTTACCGCGCAGTCAAAGGCGATCCGCAAGGCCTGACCCCTTTGCAACGCGCTCTGCACGGCGCAGCAGACGGAAATTTTCGGTCAGACCGGCGATGACAGGTCGGCCGTCAGTTTGCCGTGATACCGCCGCACAGTGGCGTGCGCGTCCTGGACAGCTCGGCTGCTCTGCTCTCCTGACGCCGCGGGCTGTGTATGGAGTCTCATGCCTACGGGAGCACGTCTCTACGTTAGGACCGGGATATAATCAGACGCAAAAGTCCTTGTTCTAACTTCGCCTGTCCCCGCATTGTTACGATGAATGCCTGTATTGAGTCAAAAAATGGATTGAGGTGGCTTGGAGAGCGAGAAAAGAAAGCGAGTCGGCCCGCAGTGAGAACTAGCTGCGGATCTCATAGCTGTTTTATTGCGAAGAGCGATCTCTCGCCACAGCCCCAGGCAGCACCGCTATGTTCCTTCGTGGAAAGCCGTCGTGGCTCCTTTGGCTCGGATGGAGGAGATGCCAGCTGTCCTCTTGACCAGTAGACAGGCCGGAGATGCTCACCGACAAATTGACTACGGACTGACTGAAGCGGTAACTGCACATACCCATGATTGCTTGCACGGCGAAGCAAGAATGGAAAACTCTTGCGTGTCGCCTCGTCAGGATAGGACACATTTATATCCCCCCCCCCCCCTTCGCCCTCCAATGCCGGCTGTTCCTTGGTGCATATCCCTGGCATGTCCATCGCAACGGCTTAGAGGCCGATCTCCCGTTGGTGGCACAGCGAAGGTCTGTCTCATTGCCATAGCTCCTCCCACGGTGTCGTGTCGCGAATCTTTGTCGTGCAACTACTAGGCATTCTTTTGCTGTGTACCCATATCTATTTCTAAGGCTGTGTCATGGCACGCACATATCGATCCTCGAGGCAATTATTCACGTAAGTTAATATCGCTTGACAAACTTGCTAGCAATAATCAGCTGTGGACAGACTGGACATCACGTATACTACACCTCGAACAAGAATGATGCAGTTCCGTTATTCAGATCATCTTACATATGACCATGCAATCGCCTTTTTCGCAGCTTCCCTTCCTTGATTTGAACCATTGTCTCGTCCGGTGATATCCTGGTTTTTCCTATTAAGGGGTGCTTTGGAGATATGTGCGGTGTGCTCGTCACCGTGGCGTTCCTGCATCCAGGACGTACTATCGGGAGCGAGTCAGGACCCTCAATGCATAAAGGAAACGCTGAGGCAGGCCATACCACCGAGGTAGTGCAACCGCAACGTGTTCCGAACGCATAACTTATAATCGCTGCACCGTTAATCTATCTGCCGTGGATGATCACCTGCGATCTTCCGTCACAGCTTGATTTACTGTGTTTCCTCCAAGCAAGTAAACCTCTCTAAGGAAACGAAGCTTCGCGAGGAATGGAATGCTAAGAGGTGCTTTCCGCTTGCTTGGCCGACGTTGTGAAATCCGGTGAGCTGTTATTCTTGTTGTCTTGCTGTTTTCTTTCAGCAGCTTGAGTCCAGACCAGTCCAGTCGAATGGCTTTAGGCCCGCCTCACCCGGAATACTACGAGTCCACAGGTTTTACTCGGGAGCCCGAATATGGGAATTCACAGCTTGTCTCGTCTGAGGTCTTACCGCTGCCAGCTCCCTCCCGATGAACGAACAAGTTCAGCTTGGCTGAGGCGGTACGACACCTTTGGTGAAAACCATCTGACCATCAGAATTGAAAAAAAGCACATTATATGCTCTGTATAGATATATATATAGGGATGATGGACCTCCTTTTCACATCGCAGCTTGTTTTCTTGCTCATTCCTTCCTTTGAAGCAATGAGAAGCATCTCGTACCCTTACTACTTATCTTTTGGACTATCTCTTTTCTCTCCATCGAAAAGGATTTTATACCAATACTATCAATTCTAGTGTGTCCCCAAGAGACAACTTCTTTAACAGTCGATACTATAAAAGGAATTCCTTTTGTCAATACTTTACTATCCTCTACCATCCATTATGTGCCAGAAAGCCTACTACGTCCACAGCTGTAGCCACCGCAGTTGGGGCCCGCTGAAACGCTGCGGCAACCGCTACGTTTGTCCTGAATCAAGCACAATTTACTATCCACTCCTACTTAACAGCCTATGCTACTTCTGTCGAAATCCATCCTCCCGGCGAAACCATGGTCAAGGGACAACAACCCTGTCCAGGGCACGAGACGCCCATCTACCGACCTACTCGTCGAATTTCGATTCAGGTTGCCCGCCGCCGTGTAATATTACGGACTTAGCTGTCTCACCACTAAGCAGGGCAGCTTTACTAGATCAACACCACCATTGAGAAGCAAGAAGTCAAAACATCGCGACACCGTCTGCTTGGGTAAGTCTCCCGTATATCTTTGATAATGTACATTTTTACCGTTCATTGCTAACAATCCGAAGAAGCCGGATAAATGGAGAAGCTAACTCTAGAGAAGTTGGCTCTGAACGAATTGATATAGCATGGGTAGCAGAAAATTTTTTGCTTGTTCCTTATGACATTCTTCTCAACTAATTTTTTCCTTTGTCTGTTTGGGATGTCATAAGAAAGAAGCAACAGGCGTCCGGCTACCCAATGATGATGTCTTCCTTCGGGGCTTTAGATTATTCAAAATTAACAATAATATCCAATTCTATTTGCAATCACACCCTTATATCCGCTCTATAGAACCCAGAAGCAAACATCCAACGCTTCGCATAACGCTTCGCATTTCCGCGAGACGAGGCAGCTGCAGGTATGATGATGCCCGTCAGCCAATTCCCGGATCACGCTGCAACTTTATAACTCTTGAACGTTTCACCAAAAACCGTTTCCTTCTAGAAATGTTCATGCTCGGGGAGCGTGCATATAGGCCGGAGGGAAAATTATATGAGTGGCTGCTTTGTCGGACGAGCATACACGCTGATATATTCGGATATATGGCGGACATGGATTATGCCGCCGTCAATTGATATACTAATACCTGATAGTATATGACTCTTAAGTCCAACGCACTGCCATTGACTTTATTACGAATATTGCTATTGCCAGGCATGGCATGGCTATACGTAAGTACTGCATAAGTTCGGATGACCTTGGGGAGTTGGGATTGCGTTGTAAGGGGGTGGGTGGCAACGCTTGCACAAGTCCAGATACCGCGGATCAAAGCATACACAAGACAGGGTACAAACAACGCGGGCCTTCGACAAGATATGACCCAACAGCCTGAGCCCTAGCTTCTCTACGGCCATCTTCTGAGCCTATCGAACGTGAGAGATTGACAATGGGATCGTTACTGCAAAAGTATCAACCTCTTGGCCATCCACTCCGTCCTCGGGACTCGCCCCATGGGCATTATCACACACGTCGTATACAGTGGAGAAAGGCCACCAAACACAAAACATGGCAATGGAGCACTTATAACGAAGCTAGGAGAAGACCGATGCCTGGGAAGAAGGCCCACCTTCGGTCAACGTTTCAACGACGGCTTTACCTTATCGAGGAACTCTATCATCCGCTGATGGGGGTTCAACAGAATTGGAGCTGCCCGAGTGGGAGGCCTGACGAAAGGAACAAGGACACTTGGAAACAGGATAGCCTGCTAAAGACGAGAACGACACGCTTGCGGCCTGTGTCCCATGTATACCACCTTTTATAGTGGCCTACGTGGTACCAAAAGGGTTCCTTGACGCTCACCGTGAAAGCATCTAAGCCGACGACATACCATGCTGCTATCTGTCAGACGTAAATGCTCTTGTCAGATAAAGAATACAGGAGTACATCCGTTGCACGCCGTTCATGCAGGTCTCAAAGCTCGCCTCGAATATCCAGTAAGTTGGGAAAGCCCTGGGCGAGAGGTAGATCGCCAGAGGGATAGCTCTCTTGAATGGGTGAACGCGTCAAACAATGTGTGAGGCCGCCTCTGCAATCCGGAATCAAAACTCACATTTGTAGGTTGCGAGTTTTGAAAGAAAGAGTACAGTTCGCAAGCCGAATGTGACGTGATAACCATTGACTAGTCTAACTATCGACGATGTTGCATTTTGACCGAGCTCGCCTAAGTTAACAACAGGGATATTCGCTGTTGTTTCTGCCCTAGAAGAAGCTTCAAGAGGGTGTGGGTTAATCCTCTTGACAGCTTTCTGAGCGGCCCAGCCGAAGATGCTGGGTCGACGGAGCACAGTGAGATGCCGTCGATCTGGCTGGTTTCACAGAACGAATAGTCATAACTTCCGTGCATTTGTTGTGGGAATGGAAGAAACTGGCACCAAAGCAGAATTTGGCTGTGAAGAGACAGGCAGGGGAAGAGGATTGATCGATATTGACTATAACTGTTGGCATGGAGCGGCGGGCAAGCCCTTACACCGACAAAGCTACAGAAGAAAGCAGTACGGGGGCAAAATGACTTTATGGAAATTGAGCCAGTCTAAAAAAGAGCCAACCGCCGTTTCTTTCGGCAGCAAAGACCAATATCTAGCAACTGGCATGCGGTCGGGCCACTCGCAGAGAAAGTATATGCGATGCTCTCCTCTCTTCCACTAATCAACATCCACGAACTCCAGGCCCGTAACCATAACCAACGTGGTGATCGCCCGCCCTTATTCTTATATACGACGCACACGCTGAACGTCCAAAGCTACTCGGGAGTCGCTACTGAATACGGCCATTCCACGTGTGTAAATCCGTCATGGTCTTGAAGATCATGGTCTTTCGCAGGCGTCGACAGCGATCTTCGGAGAAAGGAAGTGGTGTAGCAATGCCTGACCTTATGCCCGAGCCCAACGCAGTCAACTGAAAGCTATACCGGAGTACATACCCCGGCGACCAGAAAAGATGGGACGCTAAGTGAGTATGGAAAGAGCCGGATCAAGACATTTGGTGGACAGACCCAAGTCCGGCAAGGCACACAATAGCTACACGGAAGATTATACGCTGTATAACAAGTTCAAATTCCAGACTTGCCCCGGTGACGCCTGCGAACCTACCGATATCTTCAGGGTGAGAGACTTCCCACGAGCAACCCAAGGAACGAAGACTTAAACACAAGGATCCAAAGTCTGGGAGGACGAATCCAAGAATCACCATGTCGAAGGACTAAAACGAACACCCGGCTACAGTCGGATTGCGAGAGAATTGGTACGAGAAGATGTGACTTCAGCGAGCAAAAAGATGGGGGACAAGCAAGGAGCACTTCTCTCCCCTCTCCTTTTCCGCCAAGAACGGGCGATTGGCAATCAATATAAGTATTTCGTGCATATTCATCCATTGTCCGGCCATCGGTCAGACCAGGCTGATGATCGGCGAGCGCGAGAACAAGAGGCGGAGCGTTCCTGTCTCCCTGCAACGAGAGAGATCGCCGTCCATCGCCTCACAGGTCCCACTGGCAAAGATAAAACGGCCGGCGAACGAGCATTCAACGGCGAACTCTGGTTCGGCTCGGCAAGATGGAGATCTGGAGAATTTCCTAGGGTGCCCTGAAGAGAACGAAAGAAATGCGTGTTGGGACCGAAAGACAGGGTGATCGACATCAAATATTTGGGCCCCGACACCCTCTTGTAGTCTGGCCGCGATTGACTTACATACAGTAGACCCCATTCCTTTTTCTTCCATTTTTTTGCTTATTCCCGGCGAACGAGAAGGCGTTTGTTCGCCGGTGAGCCAGCCTCTGATCTCCTGGTGACCTCGTCACAGTGCGCCCCCGAGGGCTTCTTCTGTGCTGCCCGGCAGGTCTGGCTGCAGAACCTAAGCAAGCCATCACCCCGAGATCCGGTGATGAGGCGTTCTGGTCCCCCTCTTTGGGGCAGGAAAGGCTGGCAGGGATGTGCGCCGTCAGGATGCTTGACGCCAGTGTCTTCCCTGGGAAAGGCACGCTGTCTGCAGGGGTTCTCCGGAGCTGATTCTCCTCCCCTCGCCGCTGCACCCACCACCGCCAACCCATTTGCAAAGCCGCCGGCAGTGCGAGTCAAGTAATAAATTGAAGGAGACTCGATTTGCGTGAGCGGATTCTCGTTGAAACGTCAAGAAAACAAGAATACAATCAAAATAAACCATAACCGACCTTAAGAGCTCCACTATAGCTCCTCCGCTGGCTGGGGTGTCGATTTTATTCAAACTCGGCAAATGGCTCTCTGTCAATATTGCATGGACGAGATTGACGTCCATATTGGCATCAACAACATCATTGCAAAGGACACTTCGCCGAAGGTAATTATGCAAAGACCTCGATCCTTTCGCGACGCCTTCTTCCGCCCTCAGCGAACTATGGTCATTAATGGTCTGTCTCTAGATCACATATGATGCCACGGACTGTACTCGTCGGAGTATAACGGACAGACTGAAACTCCAGCTCAGGAGACCAGCCAGAAAAGCAACCAAACGCTCAGGAAGTGGAACGTCGGATTCCTCTAGCTCAGGCAGATATACCTACACCGGACCCGATCACAGGCGACAGCAGACGGATTCTCTCGAGTCTCTCTCGAGTGAAGCATCGGCCCGGCATAAAACTACCATGGATTCACGTAAATTTAAACCCTTGTGATTCTGAATATATGATTTTTACTGGTGACTGACCTGAATGTATTTAGCAACGATACCAGGCTATTTTCCGCTTCCCGGGCGATCGCAAACTGCTCTAGGGATTACCCGGCCCTCATCTGGGAACGGAGATCAGTCGCCTCTTGAGGGCTCAGCAAGACGCAATACTAAACAGACAACCTATCGCAGCACACCAAGGCTGACACCGAGCCCACAGCTGAGCGGAAGTCTGACTCCTTCGAGCAGCCAGCATACACCGCTACAACAGTCTAGATCGCGGCTGCAGCGTAAAAGAAACCCTAGCAAGACTGAAGTAGATGGAATACCTCCCAGAGTGCCGCCCAAAAACGGTGCAAAGGCGTCAAATAAGGATAAATCAAGTGCAGCCAAGTTCCTGAGCAGGAGTCTACCAAGAACCAAATTCTTTGAAACAAGTCATTCCTCATCTACGCCCAATCTTTCCAATCCACGAGGTGATCATACCTCGGTTAAAATTGAGGAAAGCGAAAGGCCGTCAGATCAACTGTCAGAACTTCCACGATTTGCCCAACGGCATCATGACAGGAGGCCGAAATCGTTGAAGATACTGGGTCTTGAAGCAGTGAACGAGACCGATGACCCTCAGATGAGAGATAATGAAGAAACCCCGCAAGACTTGGTAAAGAAGGAGAACTCATATAGTCAGCCGACCGGCCAAAAAGCGAGGGGGCCACTGGGTACTCTTGGTCTTCCAATTGGAAACTTGGGACCGGGTTACTCCGTTCGAACAGCGTCCATGCTACTTACATGCCAGGAGATTGAACAGCTCCAAAGCCAAGCGAGGCGAAAAGGACAGCGGTTTGAGATTCTCAAATATAGCGAGGTATCTTCGCTCACACAGGTAAGTCAAATACTCTCATCCACTAGCGACCTAGCAGGCCCTCATCCTAAATCAACAATCAGGAAATGCACACCCTTAACAAGCATTGCAAATACCTTCGAGAAACCCATGTCTCCTTACGGGCCGACCGTCAACGATTACACGGCAGAGTCATATCGTACCTCAAATCCGCCAGCGGCGTCTCTAATTTCTCCCCAGAGGGAGTATTGAAGCAGGAAGAAGCCCTGCTTGAAATTGAGCAGTCGATGGATGAGTGGGCCACAAAACTCGAGCATGCAGAAGAGAGACGGGCAAAGATTCAACAGAAGCTGCTGGAGCATATGGTCGCCATTCTCAACCTGCCTCGTACACAATCGATACAGCCACCTCCAAGGGAACACGGCCACCATAGGAGCATTAGCGACTTTGCCAGCACTAGCGAGAAAGGCAGCCGGCGAAGTGACCTCGAATCCATCATAATTTATGCCGATGCCGGCCTCCACCGTGTCGGCTCCGCAAACGATAGGAACTGGGCGTAAGGCTCGTGGATGCCATACAGAATAAACCAACCCATAATATTAATCAGATACGACCGAGTAGATATTGGACCGGGGCTGGTGTATAGGTATTTTGGTTTCGGCTGTTAGCCCCTGACTTTCCCGTCTGGGCGAAGTGTCTCGTTCGGTCATGGCTATCTTATCGGGGACAATAGGGCTGTGGGATCTATGGTCTCTGCGGAATGGAGTTGCTAGATTGGGCCAGTGTGATATACAACGGACATAGTCTTAAATTTATTATGTTGGAAGTGATACTGTTAGCCGGTCCGTGGATCTATAAGTCCTGTGCCTTAAAGGAGCCCGGAGAAAAGTAGTCCCGCCAAGCTTTGGGGGACCTTCGATTTTTACCATCAAAGCTTTTGCTCTCAAACTCGAGCATAGACAACGAACCCAACCTTCATTCGAAGACTTTACAGCCCTTTCACTATTGCAATTGAAGCGCGAGTAGTTAGAATTTGAAGATATCACCATGTTCCGCAGAGCTCTCCTCAGACAAAGCCGACTTGCCGGCTCCGCAACACCCTTCTCAATCTCCTCTCCCATCCGCAGACAGTCGACAATCATTCAACAATCCCAACAGCTAGCACGGTCAATTCCCATCCGACTACAAAGCAGGTATTCTTCAACAGAAGCCAATGGAGAAAAGACTAAGGCAGAGGAAGGGGCTGAAGCCGAGAAGCCGTCTGAATTGGACACCTTGAAAAAGGACCTAGAAGCACGTGAGAAGGAAGTAGTTGATTTGAAGGTATATTTCGCCTTAGGGGTGGATTTCTTATCCCGCCTGTATGGCTAACTGTCATAATCAGGATAAATATCTCCGATCAGTGGCCGATTTCCGAAACCTGCAAGAGCGAACTCGCCGAGATGTCGAGGCATCCCGAACCTTTGCCATCCAGAAGTTTGCGAAAGACCTAATTGAGTCCATTGATAACCTTGAGCTCGCTCTCGGAGCTGTTCCTCCCGAGAAGGTGGCGGCTGCCAATGCAGAGGAAAACAAGGACCTATACGAGCTCTTCTCTGGCCTGAAGATGACCGAGGGTGTGTTGATGAACACTCTGCAGAAGCACGGCGTGGTCCGATTCGACCCATCAGAGCTCGTTGATGGTAAAGCTCAGAAGTTCGACCCGAGTAGGCACGAGGCCCTGTTCATGTCTCCAATGCAGGGCAAAGAAGACGGCGATGTCATGCATGTCCAGAACAAAGGCTTCACCCTTAACGGTAGAGTCCTGAGGGTTCGTTTTCAAAGTCATTTCAAAAGTTAATGGGTCTTTGCTAACAATGCTATATAGGCTGCTAAAGTTGGCGTTGTTAAGAACGCCTAGACGCTCTGTTTTACATGACAGAAATACTTCTCTTTAACGCCGATCATCTTCCCATCTTCCCCCTCTTAGCTGAATCAATTTTGGCTAACTGTATAATAAAGTGCTTCTTTGCGGAGCCGGTTATAAAACAGCTATGCATGGCGTTTTGCTTCAAGGTTATTTTCAAGGATTATTTCAGTTTGAGGATCTGTACACATAACCCTACACCACACACCCACATAAACCTACCTACTAACCACCTCCCTCCTACTGCTACTTCCACTGATTCATCACTGTGACACTAACTTCCATCAAGATCTCTCCTCTCTTATCTGTATTATTCCATTTCAAGCCCTTTTATCCCCTACTGGCGGAATCATGATGCTTACTTGAGGTTCAATACGGTGCATGGCATGATATTTTCATCTTGGCTATCTTTCTCAACAGTTAAGAGGTTTATTTAACGTGAGCTATGTTTTAAGTTGGGGATTGGCAAATTCCACTGAGCTCAATCCTTCAATTATAGAAATACAGGCGTCTATCTAATGTACAAATATCTGCTCTCGTCTACGCCGTCACCTTAGTTCAACTCCGGCTGTTTCGACCAATGCTTTCCTGACCTTCTCATGCATCTCATTGGTCTCGTCGTTCGTCAAGGTTCTCTCCAGACTTCGGTAATTGATTCGGTAGCATAGGCTTTTTCTTCCTGTCTTCGGGTGTGTGAATTGGTCGATTAATTTCACATCCTCCGCCAAATCTCCTGCAGCAGCACGGACGATCTCCATAATATCGTTTTCGTGGAACGGTACTGCTCCGCCAGCCGCACTGACGGAGCCCGTAGCGGCCGGGGGCAGCCAGAAGGCAACATCCTTATAGCATTCAGGGTGTTTAGAGAAGGGAACGAATCGAGTGATCTTCCCGGCTTGGAACTGGGAAAGAAACCTGGGATCCTTGGACCAGAATAGTCGGATGTCAGGTATGTTGAAGAGAAGCATAGCAATTCGCTCCAGGCCAAGACCAAAGGCCCAACCGACCTGGTGAGGGACGGCGGACGAGTTGAGGAGCTCTTGCTTGACTACCCCACAACCGAGAAGCTCAAGCCACTCGCCCTGCCAGAATACCTCTAGCTCAAAAGAGGGACTGGTGAAGGGGAAGTAGGCTTCGATCCACCTGATCTTCAGTGGCTCCTGGGCAGCCGCAGGGTTTGCTGAAGCGGATTGCGCGGCGGAAAAGATCCTGATCACAAGCAGCTCTAAAGAGAGCTTCAGGTGCGCGGTGATTGCTTCGACTTCGTCTGCAGCATGGTATCTGTCCTGCAGCGGGTTACGGGTTGGGTGTATGGTGGGGTTAGGGTCTTCGACGACAACATCGTGACGAGGAAGAGACTTGACATCCTTCCATATTTCAGCAGCTGTCTGTGAGGAAGACTTCAATGGTTCGTTCTCAGGCCTCTTCCACAGCCGTGCGCCTTCCATCTGGTGGAATACCGGATAGTGACTCCGATCAATGGCGTCACGACGATACACGTCTGCCACGATTGTGTACCCCTTCTCCTCTGGTTTGGTGGTCTCATTTGTGTTCATCTGCTGGAAATAGGCCCGTTGATGCGCACTGGTGTGTGTTCGTAGGAGGGTATCGTCATTTAGATAGTAGGTGTCGGTGCGACTTCGTCCAGGGTGGTCGGCCGGGAAGCCCAGGTCGTCGAAGTTCTGCTTCGTGGTGACGACCGGGTCGGACTCGGCATAGTTCCCGTACTCTGGACCGGTAAACTGGCTCTCGACGAGCTTGCGGGTTATGCATAGCGGGTGGTTTTCGTCCAGATACAGCCGACGTCCGAGATGCGAGAGGATGTGGCCCGGGGCGTTAGTCCATTCGTCTGGCTGGTAGGATCTGTTCCCGAGGGTCAGGGCTGGCGGCATCGAGGAAATGGGAGATGGAGATGGCGGGATCGATCTCGGAGAACGTCCGTCTCCATTGCTTTCGCGTACAGCCGTGGTCGAGCTGCTGAACCGAGGACGCAGTGTTCTCGATCGAAGCTGGGTGTTTACCGGCCGCGGTGCTGCTGAGCTCGACGCCGCGAGAGACCACCGGCAGGACACTCGCAAAGCCCTCCCTGTCGCGAGGAGATGCATCTTGTCTCTGCTCTCACCGTCTCTTCCGCCGGATGGTCCACTGCAAGTTCACTGTCGGCTCCGATAATTCTCAATGTCGGTTCTAGTCGCGTATCAAAATTACCAGACATGCCCGTTTGCCGCCAAGCCGCGGCTAGATAGCGCGTATTGTACTGTCAGATAGTTATGGGATTTTGTATCTTTGAGCTCCGCAATCCAAAAGGCGCAAAAGTTGCGGCGTGAAGGAATGCCGTGCTCTTTATATACTGAAGAGCGAAGTGCGAGGAGATGCGCAGTCCGCCAGCGCCGAGATGGGACATAGCAGCACAGCGATCAAGGACCAGAAGGCCGGCCCTCCCGCCGCGGTCCACTATCCGTTCTGGTTTGGAGGGTCGGCTTCATGCTGCGCGGCGGGTGTGACGCACCCGTTGGATCTGGGTAAGAAGAGCTGCCACATCCTTTCTTCCTGACAACTGCTGATGTTCCTCCGATGTAGTCAAGGTAGATTGATGCTGTTTGCAACTAGACCGGAATGAAACGAGAGCTAATTGTGAGACGCAGGTCAGGCTGCAGACTCGCGGGCCCAACGACCCAACCGGGATGCTGCGGACTATACTCCATGTCTGTAAGAACGATGGGTTTTTGGGCCTATACAGCGGAGTAAGTTTGTTACTGATGGATGCAAGCTCAATCGAATGGCTTTTACTGACACGACGAACACAGCTCTCCGCCTCGGTGCTCAGGCAACTGACCTATTCCACGACGCGATTCGGGGTGTATGAAGAGCTCAAATCACGCATGGCCCAGGCGTCATCGTCTCCGCCCTCACTGCTCACCCTGATCGCCATGGCTTCGGTCTCCGGCTTTCTCGGCGGCCTCGTGGGCAACCCGGCAGACGTCCTGAACGTCCGGATGCAATCCGACGCTGCGCTGCCGCCCGAGAAGAGACGGAACTACAAAGATGCCTTCCACGGACTGTCTCAGATGATCCGCTCTGAAGGCGTCAGCAGTGCGTTCCGCGGAGTGTGGCCCAATTCCGCGAGGGCGGTGCTCATGACGGCGTCTCAGCTTGCCACCTACGATTCTTTCAAGGGAGCATGTATCCGCAATCTAGGGATGAAGGACAACCTCACGACGCATTTCACGGCGTCATTCATGGCCGGGTTTGTGGCCACCTCTGTGTGCAGCCCGGTCGACGTGATCAAGACGCGAATCATGCATGCCAGTCCCGCGGAGAGCAAAGGGCAGAGCTTCGTCGGCCTGCTGAGAGACGTGTTCAGGAAGGAAGGCTTCACTTGGATGTTTAGGGGGTGGACGCCGAGTTTCATTCGGCTGGGTCCGCATACCATTGCAACATTTCTGTTCTTGGAACAGCACAAGAAGATATACCGCGCATTGAAGCAGGAAAAGCTAGATGCATCTATATAGGGGTGGGCTTTTGGCACGATCAACTGGTTTACGGTCCGGAACATAGACTCGAAAACATGGCATATCTGGGGGCTCTCTGGTTTAGCATACGGGTTGGTTAATACATCTAGAATAATAGTCGGCGCACGATGATTGAGATCCTGCTTTAATATTGAGACAGTATTATATACACTTCTTTGGCATCAGCAAGCCAGGGAACTTGAGCTTTCCAAGCGAGTAGCCCGAGCCATCGTGAAAGAAATCTAATCAGTCGAGGCGGGCAGGGAAGTTACCAGCTTCTACGCAGTGTTAGCAACGGATAACCACCGGGGCGCAGGTGCAGGCGTACCTCTCTGTTCGTCCCATCGTTCGGTCCAGGTCTTGGGGCAGAGCGATCGGAAAGCAAGGAAAAACTAGAGCTGGTCAGATCGCACGGACGAGCCTGGGATGAGCCGGGGACACCGTACCTGTCTGCAGGGCTTGAACTCCTCTCCTCGGGCGTTGATGCACTTATGGTAGTCAACGTAGTTTTGCCAGCAATGCTTGGTCCTAGCCGACACCGTTAGATCCAGTACATCCATGCCAATTGGGTCGGACGGAAGGCCTACTGGTTCTGGTTGGGGAAGCGGGCGTCGAATCCTAGAGCGCCAAAAGCGGTCAGTCGGACGAAGCAGATCCGCAGACCGCCGCAATACTAAGCTCAGGACATACCAGCTGGAAGAAGTTAGCAATTGCAGACACCACCGCACGAACGATCGGTCGAAGCCAGAGGATACACACCAGTCACAAACTTGAAGGGCTTGGTCTCGACGGGCTCGTCGGGGTCAGCATCGGGGATGTCGGCGGGCATCTTGAGGACGGGCGATCAATTGGCCTGCAGCAGGATTCACGGCGGTGCTGGTGCTGGCGCTGGAGGTGCGTGGTGCAGGAGAGCGAAAGAGAGAGAGCGAGAGAGAGAGAGCGAGGTCGATGTTGTCGTTGTTGGTGTGGAAAGGCCCGGCGCACGTGACCCGGCGTCTTCTTCCCAACTTCGCCCGGTCAACAACGTCGCCTTCAACCACCGCAACGTCTGCGAACCAGCAACGCCCACGCCGCCTGCATCTCGCCGCTCTCTGAGGCCGCCGTCTGACCAGCAACCATGCTGCCCACCCGTGTCCTCGGCCTCCGCGCCTCCCGGCCGCGCCTGGCTCCCGTCCCCGTAAGTTGCGGACCGCCGTCTTCCCCATGTACTGGCCAGTCGCACGGTGCTAACAGCCGGCCTGCAGAAGGAACAGCAAAGCGGTAAGCTCTGGACTTTGATCCGTGGTCTCTCGGCAGGGCCAATGCCTTGGTCCGGCGTCGGGAAGCCTCTTCTGACGCCGTCTGTCTAGCTCACACAATCTCCCAACGTCTGCGAACGCTGAAGAAAATCCCCCCAGAGTTGATCCCCCTCGGTAAGAAGCAGCCTACTTAGTCCATCAATCTACCTGTTGGTGCTGTCAGGAAAGCATTGGGTTGCTAATTCGTCTATTTTTATTAAATATACAGGTGTCGTCCTCGCGTAAGACCCTAACCTCTCCCCCTGACATATTCTCCAAATCGCTAACCCGGGCTTTACACACAGCGTTGCCATCGGTGCCGCCGTCTACTCCAGCGGAAAGAAGCTGTTTGGCGACAAGACTCTCCGTCTAAGCCGATCGAAGCGCGAGGAGCACTGAGCGAGGACCCCGCTCCCCGTGGTGATGGCGGGATGATGCGTGGAATGGGGCCCTCTGAGTGGCACGAAAACGCAAAGCATCTCCTCCTTGTACCCCTAGACGACAGCTGGGTTGATGGCGGTCTTGTACATATAAGAGATATATCAGCACCGTTTCCATGTTGGTGCTGTACCATATTTTTGATAATTTTGCTGCCACTGCCACTGCCACCGGCATCTTGTGTTACTTGTTTGGTCTGATGAGATGGTTTATGTCTGCTTCGGGCCTGCAACGTCCAGTCCCTCCAGACCTTGCATCGGGTCCTCTGGCCGGTCGTTCGTAGCTCCTCCGCCTCCCTCGGTAGCCACCCGGTCCTCTTCACTGATCGCATGCTTCGCCAAGTAGCCCTCCTTCGCTGTCCATCAGCACAACATCACTACCTTGACAGTAGACAAAGCGTACCTGTTCCCACACCGCGGTCCTGCTCCCCAGACCCTCGTTGCTCTCCTTCTGCGGCTTTGCGGCAGCGACCTTGATCGTCCGGCCGTACAGCTCGCTCTGGTCCATGTTGTCGATCGCCTCCTTCGCGTCCTGCGGCAGCTCGAACTCGATGTACCCGAACCCGCGGTGCAGGTCCGTGGACGAGGGCAGCTCTGGCTTCGGCAGCGAGATATCCGCGATCTCGCCAAAGGGGATAAAGGCCTCGCTGAGCGTGCGGACGGTCACCGCCTGGTCCAGCCCGCCCACGTAGATCGTGCCCTTCAGCCTCGCCGCGTCCGTCATCGTATCCTGCCGGTCCGTCTGGGTCTTTTCCTCTTCTTCTTCTGCTGCTTCAACCAGACCCGCGAATATCAAATGGAAACTGCCCTGTCACGTGACTATCGGCCACCTAAAGCTGGCTGTTTTGTTGCCCCTTGAGCAAGACGAACTGCAACAGAAGACAGAGACCGCACTCGAGCAGCCTGTCCTCGTCTCCAGCATCGCTGACGGGACGCCGATTGAAGCCCCCCTTCTTGTCATTTCCCACCGTCTGTCGTCCCCTGCGCGAGTCCCGGACTCCGGCAAGCGCTTTCTCTCCCCCCCCCCCGGATCTAAGTCAGTATGGTGCGTCTAAGGCAGATACCGCGCACCGCTGCATTCGCCTGGTCTCCTGGCCGGTCCTCGCCGTTTATCGCTACTGGAACTCGAGCCGGAGCTGTCGATGCCGATTTCTCCAACGAGACTTTTTTAGAACTGTGGGATCTCAAGCTCGACGGCGAGATCACCGGAGCTGAGCTGCAGCCCGCGGCCAGGATCAGCACAGACTCTAGGTATGCTCGCAGTCAAATGGTTAAGATATTGCGTACCTGAGTCCCAGCTAACGGTGCTGTCCTGTCTAATTTAGATTTCATGACCTTGCGTGGGCAGAAACCGACGACACATCTAGGGGCTTAATTGCTGGAGCACTAGAAAATGGGTCCCTGGATCTATGGGACGCTGGAAAGCTGCTGGATGGCTCTAGGTTGGTAGAACCGCCCTCGTTTATCAGAACAGACCTGACTGATTGCTTTCTAGCACTGCTCCTTCTATGAAAGTGACCGCTCACAGCGGGGCAGTCAAAGCTCTTCAGTTTCACCCAAAACACGCCAATCTACTGGCCAGTGGTGGGAGTCTAGGAGAGGTATGTTCTTCTACCTCCCTTCGTTGTCTTTTCCTTTTGAGCTGACCTAAATCTCGGCACCAGTTATTTATCACCGACCTTCACAACATTGATTCCCCAACTCGCCTCGGGAAAGGGGCCGGCAGCCAGGTTGAAATAGACTGTCTTGATTGGAACAAGAAGGTCCCTCATATTCTCGCTACCGGAAGCAGCGACGGTTTCGTCACCGTGTGGGATGCCAAAGCTGGCAAGGAGAGCTTGGCCCTCAAGAATCTTGGGCGTAAGCCTGTCAGCGCTATCGCCTGGGACCCGGAGAAGCCTACTCGACTGGTGACTTCCATACCGCTTGAGTCGGATCCAGTCATTCTGGTATGGGACCTGCGTAACGCCAATGCCCCTGAACGAATAATGAAGGGCCACGAATCCGGTGTCCTGTCGCTCTCATGGTGCCGACAGGACCCAAGGCTACTACTTTCCAGTGGTGAGGACAACCGCAACATCTGCTGGGATACTCAGACCGGTACCGCCTTTGGAGAGTTCCCAATCGTCACAAGTGCGACCTTCCAGACACGGTGGAATCCCTGCAACCCTAACATCCTGGCCACCGCTTCTCTCGACGGCAAGATCTCCGTCCAAACTCTCCAGAATACAAATCCCCCGTCCGCCCAGAAGGGTGACGATGCCCATCCCCTCAACGACGAGGACTTCTTCGCCAAGGCCCAGACTCAACCGCAGGGTCCGTCATTTTCGCTACCCAAGGCTCCCAGATGGCTGGAGCGGCCAGCCACTGTCAACTTTGGTTTTGGAGGCAGAGTTGTTTCGGTGGTGACTAAACCGGACACAAGGACTTCTACCATTCGCATCAGCAAGTTTGAGGTAGACGCCAGCATCGGTGCTGCCACCGATGCCTTCGAGGCCGCCCTGGTCTCTGGAGACCTGCGCAACCTATGCGAATCTCGTGCTGCTGATGCTGAGACCGAGGAAGAAAAGGCGGATTGGAGAGTTATGAGCACGCTCATGTCGGAAAACCCAAGAAAGGAGCTCGTCGCCCACCTAGGTTTCTCTGGCGATGTCGAGGAGACGGCCGACAGCCTGTCGAAGCTTGGGTTGAACAAGGAAGAAGAGACGCAAGGCGTTGAGAAGCCGGCTCTTGCACCCCCAAGCGCTGCGGCAAGAAAACACAAGCGACTCACTTCTATTTTCGATTCTAGTGCTGAAAGCGATAGCTTCTTGAGTGATTTGTCTGCTTCTAAGGACGCCAAGATGAACAGCCCATTCCAGCTGTTCACCGAGGAGGACAATGAAGTTGATAAGACCATCACCAAGGCTCTTATCCAGGGTAATTTTGACAAAGCACTTACCCTTTGTTTGCAAGAAGATCGAATGGCTGATGCCCTGATGATTGCGTTCTCTGGCGGTCAAAAATGCATCGAAAAGGCCCAAGAAGCGTACTTCCTCAACAAAGCTAAAGGACCTAGCTATATCCGTCTCCTCGCATCTATTGCTGGAAAGGATATCTGGGATGTCGTTCATAACGCGGATCTGCAGAATTGGAAGGAAATCGTCGCCATGATCTGCACTTTTGCGGATGATAAGGAATACCCCGATCTCTGTGAAGCCCTTGGTGACAGGCTGGAGGAATACTCCAGATCCCACAACAGTAAGGAGACCCGCAAGGACGCTTCTCTCTGTTACCTTGCTAGCTCAAAATTAGACAAGGTTGTCTCTATCTGGACACAGGAACTCCAAGAAAACGAGAACAAAAAAATCGAGGATGCTACCAACGAGACCGGGTTCTCCATTCACGTCCAGGTCCTGAGGGATTTCATCGAGAAGGTCACAATCTTCCGTAGCGTCACCAAATTCGAGGATTCTGAACGACAGAAGCCCTCGGACTGGAAACTCAGTTCGCTCTACGATAAATACATTGAATATGCTGAGATCGTTGCAACTCACGGTAAACTGAATGTTGCAGAGAAATACCTGAGCCTGTTACCGGAAGGCCATCCTGCAGGTGGAGTTGCAAAGAATCGCATCCAGCTCGCTACTAAGAAGGTTACCACCAAGGCTGCTCCTAAAGCAGCAACCGCTCACATTCCGGCAGCAACTCAAGGCCCATCGCCTGTAGCTCGACCATTAGGACCAGGCTATCCTTACCCAGCACCTCAGGATCAGCAGAAGCCGCCAATGGTGAATCGTGGCCCAGCCCCCAATAACCCTTACGCTCCATCCGCCTTCTCGCAAACTAGCAATCCATATGCTCCCGCTCAGACTTCCAATTACTCCCCGGCAGGATATCAACCGCCATCGCAACCGACCACCATGCCTGTTCCTCCATACGGTGGTGCCCATAATGTCCCGCCGCCTCCGAGAGGTTTGACACAATCTCCCTCAGTCGCGAAGTCACACACCCAGCAAACCAACGTTCCAGCTTGGAATGACTTACCCGAGGGATTTGCAAGGACCCCGACTCCTCGTCGCGGAACTCCCGGCCTAGGTTCCTCGGTCATTAGCTCGCCATTCCCAAACCAACCTCAGGTTCAAAGCCCTCCGCAGCCCGGTCCTCCACCACCCGGACCTACTGGGCCTCCTGGCCCCCCGGGCCCTCCAATTCAAGGTCACCGAGGCAGCATGCCGGTTGCTCCACCACCAAAAGGTCCGTTCTCACCCCCCCAACCAACTCCTGGCTTTACAGGTACATCTCAGTTTGTACCACCGGAGAGGCCCTCATCAACCGCAAACCTGTATGCTCCTCCTCCTATGGCTGGGCCCCCATCAGCGCAGATGGGAGGTCCTCCAAATATCGCACGTTCTGCCTCTCCTTATAGCCCACCACCAGCCGGACCACCACCTCAAAATCGTTATGCTCCTGCTCCCTCAGCCCAGCCTGCTCATCAGGCCGGGCCACCTGGACCCCCCCAACAAGCACCAGGCCCAGGGCCATATGGACCCCAGCGGTTTTCCTCAGGACCACCACCACCATCCCAAGGACCACCTCCTCAAGGGCCTTACGCACCCCATGGTGGCCAATTTACGCAACCTCCACCACCACCACCACCACCACACACCGGTGCTCCCCCACGACAGGACTCAAGACCCAGCACCGGTCAGTCACAGAAGAAGGCCCCTGTCCCTCCCAAGCACCGTAAGTCCAATCACATGCAACCTAAACCAGTCTTTATCACTGACTTACAAATTCTCTAGCTGCTGGTGACCGTTCCCACATCCCAGACAATGCTAAGCCAATATTTGAGATCCTCTCCGCGGATATGCAGCGTGTAAAATCTCGCGCTCCTTCAACCTTTAAAGCCCAGGTTAACGACACTGAGCGGAGATTGAATATCCTATTCGATCATTTGAATAACGAGGACCTCCTGAAGGCTGGGACTATCAACAGTATGGTCGAACTTTCACGTGCAATCCAAAGTAGAGATTACGAAACCGCACATGCTATCCATCTAGATATTTTGACAAACCGCACTGATGAATGCGGAAACTGGATGGTGAGTCTATTTTCGTGTCATGCTTTCGGATGATAGTCCAGTCATTAACTTAGAATCTAGGTTGGTGTCAAGCGTTTAATTGGCATGAGCAAAGCAACCCCATAGGTTAACCCTTTACTTCACTTCCATCCTTGAACAGTATTTATTGAATGTTACCCAATTTTACATGTCCTCATGAAGATGAATGAATGGTGTATGCCTCTCTTATTGGAGTTTACTATGCTTTTATCATCTATCTCGGTTCTGTGTCTACTCCACAAAAATCGCTTAAAGGGGAGGAAGATGTTACTTTT
The DNA here is from genome assembly GCA_000812245.1 of Onygena corvina. Classification (NCBI taxonomy): domain Eukaryota; kingdom Fungi; phylum Ascomycota; class Eurotiomycetes; order Onygenales; family Onygenaceae; genus Onygena; species Onygena corvina. The sequence goes on along the minus strand of JWPT01000068.1, from coordinate 83,579 downwards.
ACTGTGCAGCTCTTGGGGTAGAAACAGGGAAGCTGTTTGATACGTTATAATATATTGCTGAGACTAAGGTACTCTACTATCTCAGGCTGTTCTGTAGCAATGTACTGCTTTCTCATGTTCACTTTTATATACACATTTCTCATGTTTCTCATTTATATATAAACCCGCACATCAATTCGCCTATACCCTTTTTCTAAGTTTGATCTCTAACGCCCTCAGCGGAAGGTACAAAACGCCACTCAAAACCATGGCGACTTCGAATCCAAGATCGCCTGTTGTTTTTGCAATTGGCCCTTCAAACCAAGTCTGTGACATGCAGGGAACAACTAACGCAAATGATAATGCTCCAGCACCCACTGCAGCGATTCCACTCGGTAGCGCAGAACCGTTATTCCAATACAACGGATCATATGAAGCATAGTCCGACTTCCGAAAAACGATATGCTCAATGGCAATGATGGCAACGAAGGTAGCAGACCAATAGGATATTACGGCAGCGAAATTCTCCAATGACACGAAGAAACTCTCCGCAGCTCGCATCGAGACTGGAATCACGATGGCGATAAACACAATAGCAAATACCGCTCGAGGAACGCGAACAAGTATAGGTAGGAGAATCTGGAAGTTGAGCGTGATGCTGTAAATGCTCGCGGCGATATTACCCAACGTTGAGAATGTCAGAAGCACGATGATGAATTTCCCAAATCCACCTGCAGGGGAAAGCATGGCGGCGAATATACCGCCTACCGAGCCAGTTTGGTATGCAGTGGACCAGCTGGGAATGTTGGGCACAGCGCCTCCTATCGCTGCGCCCAGAATCATGAGCGGTATGTTCGGTAAACATAGCCCCGTGTACACAGCTGCAAAAACTTGTTTCCTATGTTTGATCGATGTTAGCAGGGGTTGGCTTTCGTATAGGGGTTGACAAGAGGGAACTTACGAAGACACGCTAGGGTGAAAATATGCACAAAAGTCAGAGCTCAAAGCGGCCCAGGGGATTAGATAGCCGGCCAATAAGCCGCCAAAGGACATTATCGGCACTGCCGATACTGGCGGCGGAGTGTGTTGATTGGCGAGATATTTACCACCGCATCCCGTAGCGACGATAAGACTGATCAGGGTCGGGATCCAAGCCCATTTCTCATAGTGGTATAGAACCCGATACCCAAAGAAGGAAATGAAAAGCGCGACTAAAGCAACTATTACGATCCCAACGTTGACACTGAGGCTGCCAGCATTTACGACCGACAAGGTCTGCCCACCCAACACGCAGTTGATAATAGTGAAACCTGACATGGTAGACATGTTGAGCAGCACCACTATATTGACAAGATATATTCTGGCCATGGCCCGTTAGCTGGACAGTCCTCTCCAGTCGCTTAACTCTGCCCAAAAAACAAAAGAAGGGGGTTCGATTTACCCATAGCTATAGCGAGCCTGTATCATTTGCCGCATACCGGTCTTCGGGCCAAAAATGGACAGATAGGCCGGCGGTGCAGTGCAGAGCAGATTGAAGAAGATGATCACTAGAGAAGCATCCCTCAAGCTCAATTTCAAACTCAGCGTTCCAACCATCCCGGTAATGACACTGAGAACGGGGTGCATGCATTAGCGGGGGTTCATCTTCGTATCCCTTGCGGAATGGTGTAACCGCGTGTTCCATATGGAGATTGTGTGAGGATAGCAGAGCTGATACGTACGGGAGAAGATTGCAACTAATCGTAAACCAGAGGAAAAATAGGCTCATCACATTCTTGTCTGTTCGTTCCTCTAGGCCAACGGGGACTATTCCTCGCAGTTCCACGCCCCAGGAAGCAAGTTGGGACCAAAACGCTTGGATATAACGCGGGAAACGCTTCTCTTCCTCGCGGACAGGTTGCCCTTCGGTCAGAGGCTTGATAGGCATCGCATACTCTTCCTCGTCTACCCTCGCCTCCCTGGGCTCGGGAGCTGGTGCCATAGTTGGATGATTTAGACAGTAACCCCAAGCAATACACTGATGGATGCTGTAAGGCACTTTCCGGCCCTTCTAGACGCAGGTTACAGCATACGGGGTATTTATATTGAAAGTAGCCAGGTGACAACGAAAATATCGTCCCCTCGCGACTTTGTAGATTGCCATTTTAATTGCCGAATATGGATCACGTGCACTGGCGGCTGCGCTAATGGCGCCCTACGCGGCTACACTTTACCTTATTATATCGTTTCAAAAGGAGAGATTGCGTAGAAATAAAGATGGGTGTAATATTAAGCTAGCTCTGGAACATTATTACGGCAGAATTGTTCACCACCTTCGGGCCCAACGCAGCAGCAAGCTCCGCAATTATACCCTTGAGCGCCTGAGGATTCCTTATACTTGACGTTTCCCATCCAACGAGATCCTAAAATATAGTGCATCAGTATGCGTTCAAGCAGAAAGTCGGGCCCACAGAACCCACGATACTTAGTGGGAATACGGGGCCGCCCTTACAGTCATCTCAACCAGCATTCCACGGACGAGGAGGTGCCAGTGGTCCAAGTCTATCTGTATCTTCAATTCCTCCACCGTTAAAACGCCGGGCATGTTTAAATCAAAAAGGGACATTGACTCTTCGTCCGGAATAACATCGTAGATATCAGGTATAGCTTGATCTGCTGAAGTGACGTCTGACGCTGTGGATATGGGATCGTCATTGTTAGCTGGAGGACTAGCAGCCCTGCGGTCGTGGGCTGGCGAAACGTATCGCTTTTTATCTAGCTTCGGGGCAAAAACCACGTCTAGTGACTCCCAGTCCAGAGATTCAGGATCTAAATAGTTTTAGAGAGTGTGTAGTGACAACACAGTAAGAGGTGGAACTACCCACCTTGGAGATATTGCGGCCTAAACGTCCCCTTATACCGCATCTTTGGACAGGAGTGAATATAGTATCCTAGTCGTTGGGCCATTAGCCTACTGTATAAAGTAGGTATAGGTGATACCTTGGTCTTACCCATGTAGTAATATTTATAGTGCATCTCCTCCGCCAGGGCGATCTCTCTCATCGCACTGAGCTTTCCTAGCTCGAACTTCTCGTAGTCAGGGTCATAGCTAAGTGGTAGGCATTAGCACGGTAGTCATTTGAATCTTGCCAGAGGCCTAACAAAGGGGCTGGAGACAGACTTACAATATATAAACAGAACTAATCGAATGAGGTAGAAAGTCTAGGACCGCTACGGCAACAAGGTTCCCATCTATTCGGTAACACTGATGATACGAACCCAACTTCCGTTCTATAGTGACTGGACCCTCGTCAGTCTCGACAGTTTCTTTGACAATCTTCTGTTTCAAGCCTTTGCACAGAAAGCGTTTGAAATCAGAATCTTTCCACCGGGATTCGTGCTCCTTATGTATAGTTGTTTGGTATCGAAGGAACAGCTTATATCTAACATGCCTGTCAAACACGTGTATAGAACAAGGATGTGCGAACAGACCCACTTTGTGACGGAGAAGGAGTCGGACTCGATGTTCACCTCGAATTTATGGGCTGGCTCTATGGTGGCCTTAGTGTTCGGATCAATGGGTCTAGGTAAAGTTGCGTATTCCATCTCATGGACACGTTGACCCAGATCAAATGTTTGGTCGTGGTGCTTTTTCTCCCTGTAGCAATTAGTAGGCCACCCATGCATGCATAAATGGACTACGAGAAAAAGTCATACTGCCTCGTCTTTGGGCACAGCCTAGCGGCTTTCTGCATGTACGCCGTACCCAGCACATACGAGTTCCAGCGATTGAGAGCCTTTCTCTGGTCACGGCGGGGTCTGTATGCCTTGGGGTCCAGTCTCATGGTATAGTGTGGGCAGCACGATCTAGCCAGATTAGGTTTATAGTAGAGGGAACCAGACCTGGGCCGCGTTTAGTAGGGGTTCCATAGGTATGATGGGGTTCTCCGCAGAAGCATATAGTTACCTCCTCCAGCCACGGTTCATCAGTTCCTCGTACTCCTCGACGCGAACTGATGTAGAAGACGCATAGTAGCTAGCACCTTTCTTAAGTCATTAGAACTGCAACTCCCAAAAAAAAAAGAAAAAAAAGGCTCCGTGCGGTGGGTATCGACTGACTCCCGCCATTTTTCTTGCAGTATCCGCATGTGTTTCGCTGGTAGCCTAACCATGCCGTCAGTCGCTTTTTGTCTGTCCGTCACTCTCCCCTCTCATTATCTCGTGTATAACATGAGACTAGACATGATCAGCCTACCCATCGGCGAGAAGTACGAGATCTCCGTCGGCTTCAGATCCCGAGACGCCATCCTGCCGGTCACGATCTACTGTGCATACGGACGGGCGGTTTGTCTATCTTTCTTTTACTCCTTGGTTTCTTCTTCTTCGTGTTGATGTTGAAAGAAAGATGGTCCACGTGACCATATTTACGCTGTCCCGTTACTAAGGGCTTACTAAGCCGACGGAAACGGCAATGGAAAAAAGCAAAGAAAAATCGCGGACGGAAAAGACGAAGAAAGACGACGAAGATAACGGGTGGAGGACGCAGAACAACGCAGAGGAAAGACAGCAGACGGAGCGAGGAGGTGCCCGGAAGAGCTGCAGCAGCAAGAGCTGCAAGGATGCGAGTCTCCGTCTTCGCTACAGCAGAGTCCCCACGCACACGTTCGTGGGTATGGCAAGGTGGATGGGGAAGAGGCGAGGAAAAAGCAACGCGGAGCAAGGATGCGGGAGGGTGAGACGTCGTTTCGAAGGACCCAGAGGCAGAGTTGTCGCTCTTAAGGCGGCGGTGAGATCGGACCAGGGCGAGGGCCAGCAACAAGGGACGGGTCTGCACGATAACGTCAGACAGGGAGATGCTTATCCCGGCGGCCAGTCAGAGCGTATCGTAAATCTCGCTGGCGGGACGCATCTCGCGCCGGGAAGGGCCAGCATTCGACCGTCTCAGCATGCCATTATTTCTCACCCCATCGTTTTGCCCATCGACTGGAGAATTAAGGTATGAAGTATATTCTCGGGATAGAGTTAGTCGACTAACGTTGGCTAGCAGAGGTTTAAAACGAGAAAAAAAAAAGCCGAACCGGCCCACGCTGGAGGGTTTCCCTTCTGCTCCGTCCATAAATAATTTATATTTCAATGGGATTGGCAGCCAGGGAGTCTGTCGGTTTGTGCATGCAGTTCTGCCGGACCAGGTCCAGTTCAGGTATATATATGATGATGCTCCTCCCTGTCGGCATCATGCTACCTCTCTGAACCACAACCCACGACTTTGCACCCGCTACCACCATTACTTCTGGAAGCTTAGCTTAGCTGTCGACCTCGCCTCTTCCGCCAGCATCCGGTACCATAAAGTCCCCTTCCTACCTTGACTCACTGTTTCTCTCGACCTTCACCTTCCATCCACCCCTCCCTTCCACAATCCATCCCACAACCTCGACTTTGATTCCTTTGTGTGGAAATAAAAAAATCATGGCAATGCCCGGACGCTCAATGGAAGCCCGCACCGGCCGGACAAACCAGCGTAAGTTCTCAGCCCGGGATTCGCGCACGTGCGCTCGCTGCTTTGCCCGCCCCAAGTCTCGTTTCGTTTCGATATCCGAAGAAGCTGTTGGGCGGGAGCTTTCACAGCTGCAAAAAAAGACCCTCCTGGATTAACCGTGAGAGTAGGATACTCGCCCGTCGGTGAGCGGCTCGTCGCCGGTGTCGTGCCCATCTCCCCCGACAAGACCAAAGTGCTGCTCATCCAGTCCGCCCGCCCTGGCGGCTGGGTCCTCCCCAAGGGCGGCTGGGAACTCGACGAGCCCACGGCGCACCAGGCGGCGTGTCGCGAGGCGTGGGAGGAAGCCGGCGTCGTCTGCACTGTCATCAAGGACCTGGGCAAGATCTCGGACATGCGCAGCGCGGTGCAGATCTCCGCCAAGGCGCCCAAGGTGCTCTATCAGTTTTTTGAGGTCCGCGTCGACCGCGAGGAGAGTCAGTGGCCGGAGATGCACAAGCGGAAAAGGCAGTGGGTGACGTACTCGCAGGCTGTCGTCGCGCTGACCGGCCGGCCGGAGCTGCTCGACGCCCTCAACCGAAGCTCCCTCAAACGCTAGTTTTTACGATATGCTGCTCATTGTTGTTCTATCCCGTCCTTACACAGCTCACTTCTCATCCTCCGCGACATCGTCATATTGCTTTTTTCTGTTTCCCCGCGTCTTCACCACGCGAACAGGACACCTCTTCTCAACAATTATACCTTGCTTAATCTTTTATTTTTCTGCTTAACCGCCATATCCTCTCCTATTCTCTATCCGTCTCCTGACCTTCTGGGAACATACCCTAGTGGCATTTTGCTCGCGCCCGGCTGTTAGCCTTTCCCTTATTCCTCGGCAAGGCGCAGTTCTGTCGTGCTCTTGTCTCTCCTTCCAAGTCGCTTTTTTTTTTTTTATTGCGCTCGGTCTAGTTCACTGTGTTGGCTGGTTTTTGCATTGCATCATCCGCATGTCCGTGTGTCGATGGGGAAAAGCATACTTGCATCTCTACCTGGTTGCTTGAGAGTTTTCGGCCGTCGGTTCTGCATAGCATTCTTTCTTTCAGCTTCGTTTCTTTTCCATCATCCTCATTTCTTTTCATCCAAGATGGCGGGAGAATGGTGACAGGTGAACAAACGGAAGGGGTTAGGGGGGAAGCAGCTTTACGGCTTTCATGATTTCACGGCGGGACTCGGAGATAGAAAATACTATTAATCACGAAAAGCATGCATAGAGTGGACGGCGTCGGAGTTGTTACATCGATCTATCTATTTTCATCAATCCAACCCCATTATCTTTTACCTCTCTCCCCTCGCTTTTACTGTGTATTCTGTGCGTCTTCTCGAAGTCCGTAGATTTGCCCAAAGAGGAAAAGAGGCGCACCTACCGGATAAACGTTGTTCCAGGTCTTCACTTCGCTCAATGTCGAAAAGTCGAGACTCGCATAGCAAACATCACCCCGGATTCTCGACTCAACAGCTCTCTGGACTAGCTACGCTGAACATACCGCATCACACCAATTATTCCGCTGTAACAACCCTCTTGCGCGCCGACGAACACAATCGGAAATCATCCGGGACACCCGGAGGTAGCAGGACAGAAGATCTTCAAGCTACGTGCTTCGCAGGTCCTACACTCTGAGATTTGCGCGTCGCAAAGATGGACTACGATGCCATGGATATAGAGCCACAAGGGCCTCAAGTCACAGTTCGAGAAGTGGGATTTCGGCTACAGCTCCCCAATTTCCGCGCCTCCAGCTAATCGTCTTCTGCAGGCCGAACCATACCGCGTCGACTTCCGTCTAAGCTCTGTGGACCTTGCCTTCGCCAACTCCTTTCGCCGCACCATCTTAGCTGAAATTCCCACAGTAGCCATCGATGTGGTTGAGATAGAAATAAATACCTCTGTCCTACCAGATGAGTTTGTCGCCCATCGACTAGGCCTTATACCACTATGTTCGAAAAATTGCGACACGGACATGCTTTATTCGCGCGACTGCGACTGCGAAGGCGGCTGCCAGCGGTGTGTCATCAACCTGTCTTTACACGCAAAGTGTACTGGGGAGGAGATCATGAAGGTCTATGCTAGGGACTTGGTTGTTGTGGGCGATAGGGCCAACGAATGGGTCGGTAACCCAGTTGTCACCGACCCGGAAGGCAAGGGACCGATCATCTGCAAGCTTCGCAGAGGCCAGGAAGTGAAGTTCAACTGCATTGTGAAAAAGGGAATTGCAAAAGAACATGCCAAATGGGCACCCACCTCCGCGGTAGGTTTTGAGTATGATCCGCATAACAACCTCCGACACGTTGATTATTGGTACGAGGAGGATCCTATCAAGGAGTGGTATGACTTCACATTCTTCTATACTACTTAAGTCTTGGTGCTTGTCATTTCTAACCCCCTCCCCTGCAGGCCCCTTTCGGCAAATGCTCTTTGGGAAACGGCCAATCCGCGTGATATGCCGTTCGATTACGACGCCCAGCCTAATACTTTCTACATCGATATCGAAAGTATAGGAAATCTTGAACCCGACGCCGTCGTGCAGCAAGCTATTATAATGATGCAACGCAAACTAGCAGAAATCATTTCCGGCCTAACTGGCGCAGACCAGGATCGCGGAGTGGTCAATGGAGGAATGGATCAAGACGCTGCCGGTGCACGGAGTCCAGACGCGTATGAACCCCCGGAGGGCATCGACGGTGGGTTCACTGCCTATGGTGGTGCAAACGGCGCTGGTGGAGCTGGTCCTGGGGCTGGCGGAAGTGGCAGCGTCTGGGGCGGTGTTGGTGGTGCTACTCCATACGGTGCTACACCCTATGGCCAGGGATATGGCTTCTAAAAAAGGACGGTGCATTGTATTCACGACCCTCTTAATTCTTCGCTGTATTGGGCAATACTTTGCCTGCTCAATCCTCCCTGCCGCTTGCATTGTTCTCTCTCACTTACTTATGCCATGGTGATTTCCGGAATTTAAAAAACATAAGGGATCAGGCAGCGCTGGCTTTTTGGCGTTATGGGGCGGTTCTCTGGTAGGACTCTACTTTTGCATTTCTAAATTCGACTTCAGTTGGTTGATATTCGTGTTTTCTCCTGTCGTCTTTCCTACTATTGCATCTGATCTTGTATTGTATGAAGTATTAGGGCGGTTTAATCTTTATAATGGATTTATTTTAAAGTTATATTTTTATTACTTGTAATATGTAAAATATAATGTTATTAATTCTATAATTGCTAATAAATATCGATCTAGTTAAGAGTTCGCATTCTACAATAACTAAAACCTTAATTTATCAATCTGTTTGTTATTTACCTCGACCTCCCACTAATTTCCCTCACTTCATCCAACATCATCCATCAAGAGCCATCGTCAATAGACACCAGAAGCGGTCGAGTTTTAGAATGAACAGGCAAACATAGCCTTCTAGTATTTGCACAAACTAAATAAGCCGATCAGGCTCTCCATTTCCGCGGAGATGTCCAGCTAGAGGGGGGCAGATATTGACAACGAAGATCTTTGGACGCGAGCTCGGTTGGTGACAAGCCCAGGGTCAAACACCGGGAGATCAGGGCACCGAAAACGTGTAATCCTTCGCGAGACTAAGGTCATAGCATGGTCACTTCATATGTTCGATTCATTTATCAACCAGTGTCCACCCACAGGGAGCGGTCGGTACGGCTAGATAAGGCCCCAGTGCCGAACCAACCCTAGATAACACAGTTCCGTTTAGGAAGCCTGGAGCTTCGGGGCTTGAAGCATCAGATTGCTTGCCGTAGTCCTTCTCACAAACACATCGGCATTGTCTTCTCGGGAGGATATCCTGGGCCACTTTGCCGGATAAGAGGGAACGAAAGAAGACACAGGGAGAAGAAAGCCGACAGATAAGCTGAACTTACGAAGCTGCGAAATACCCATGATGTACGCTTGCGATTGATTCTTGCCATCTCACTCAAGGCATGCGCTCTTCCAGGGCCAAACATGCAGCGCACAGAGACTAAACTCTTGATATGGCCACTGCTTAGAACGGCAAATTTCCTCGCTTATGACTCTATCAACTTTGATATATCTTAGGAGTATCCCCGCGCGGTATCTCTCTAGATCATGTTTCGATTCAATAGTTGTCAGAGACATGCTCATTTTCTATGCACTGATCAAGCCCCTTTATCCCTTGCCAAACGTTGCTTTTTGACTTTTATTCTGGAAAGCTGGGGAGCATAACGTGCCTGCCACGTAATCCTAGAAGTATTTGAAATATAAGATGCTTGATTCGGTATCTGCTTGGACTAACTCTAGCTTTTTCGACGAACTCCGGGTCCTTCCTTGAACTCAAGTGATTTTATCCTAAGCACAGCGATCGCTCAATCAGACACCAACCGCGATTTGATACCCTGGCAAGCTATAATTCACATTACGGGAACGAAGAGCGGCAATCCCGCTCTCACTAGTGAGGGGTAATTCTCTGCCAAAATATCAGGAAAATACCAGAGAAAAACTTCACGCAGATCAGAATGCGCAGAGGAAAAAAATCTCAAGGCCAAACTATCTTGGCATCCGACATTCACTTCTGCGTATTATAATTATACCTCTAGAGAATCCGAGGAGAAGAGTCATGAAGATGTAGATTATAGGAGCCGACTAAAAGCGCTTTTCCAACCTCGACCTGGTCGGATCGGATCCTACAGCCGGAACCTAGTGATTGGATATCGATTCTTGAACTCTTTTCTGAGGAAACTCTCTGCCGACGAGCCTCTAGCCTATACGAAAAAACAAACTACATATGCCGGTCTCCCACGTAGTGCCCGCTAGGGCTCAGCAGTTGTCCTCTTGCGGAATTCAAACCTGGAGCAAAAATGAGTCATAATTAAAGGCCGACTAGAACGACTGTTTAACCGAAAAGTGAGGAAGTATCAAGCAATATCCTCCTCTTTTACATACTATGCTGATTTCGACCATTAGTTATATCTATTATTCGCGTGCTTTAAACAAATGGTCATGGGGAAATCCAAAGCGTTCTGCAGCCTTTGATAAAATTTTCAAATAAACTTCAAGTTATGCTGTCTGATAAATTTGCGTTATCTATGGTGTGGCAGCATTCGAACAGCCCTTCGGATCCTGGTTACCGCGCGTCATGATATAAGGATTAATTTAAAAAGTTATATGCGCTATCCTATGTTCAGCTAAAGGATCGCGATCAGCGAACAACAGTCAGCGATTCCAAGCATGCAGAAACCCATGAAGCGGCGTGGCCTCACTACTTTATTTGGGGAAGTGTCTGACATATCCCTTGTTCAACGTCGCTCAAGAAGCACCCCGGCAGGTTCTCTACGTGAATCTAGACTGACCGCTCCAAATTCTTACCGACACGACAGCCTGCCCACTGTATAGTATCGGCTTTCCCCTCAAACTTGAACTACTCTCGGCTACTTTAGCTCCCTCTTTGAAGAATTTTTAAATCGACTTCATAGACCTGAACTACTGAGAACGGGAACATGTTCCAGTCATGGTCCGCGATGAAAAGCTTTCAAGCTCAACCAAGCTTTGCTTGGTTGTGCGCGCAGTGACAGGGGTACCGTTGTGCCTCCACCATCCTGCATAAGCTCATACAATTTGAACCAGTTATTGTAAAAGCTTTGCTGTCAAGTCGAGTCGTCAACATCTGATCATGGTCGAAAATAGATTCCATTAACAATACCCCGGGTGACACAGCGTTAGCGGATTTGATTCCACAAGAAAGCCACCCGTAAATTATCCTCTTGTCGAAGAATGTCGGTTGGCAGATCCTGCTTCCCTGTCAACTAAATCTTTCCATTTCCCTCCGCGGAGATTTTTATTCTTCTTTATGCTTGGTGCTCTATAGCATGTTATCTGCTTTCAAGGACCAGCTTGCGGGCCCAACGCTTATGCCCCCATTTTGGGACTATCATTTCTGGCCCGAACCCAGATGAGCAAGCCCCCTGTGATTGCGCTGCATCAGCATGGGGTCACTGCAGTCTCTGTGGGCTTTGCCACTCAAGCAAACATGTAATATGAGGGAGAAATATATATTGCGGTGTCTGTCCGAACTCGAGGCTACCTTAACAAGAGATTATTGCGTATCGGCTTCAACACAGGCTATCTTTTGACGCTACAACCATGCCATCTTACGATCCGATCTTGGTGGAGCCCACTCCCTTCGAAATACTTAAGCAAACTGGTTTTTATGGCACAAAAAGTCTTCTCAAGAAAGAAAGTGATGTTTTCTTCAATATTTTTGATATACCTTTACCACCACCTTCCAGGAAACCTCAAGAAATTCTGGGAATCGACAAAGATACACCAGATGGGCATGTCCCAAGAGATCCCATACAGATTCGCTTAACCGGTGTTCACCCACTCAACTCAGAGTCTCCGTTGACTGCTTTGTTTGACGAAGGTAATCACTTTCCCGCCAAGTGTTCCGAGTATGAATGTTTCTAGTGCATTTGCTGATTGGATTCTCTTATGATCCAGGTTTCCTCACCTCTCCGGAGCTATTTTTCGTCCGAAACCATGGACCCGTACCTGAAATCCAAATAAATGACGTCCTTAACTGGGAGCTTTCCATTGAGGGGTGAGCTTTTACCCGTATAGATGCCCATTGTAGCCTGAAGCTAAGCGTCATCTCTTTTTAGCATGGTGGAAAGCCCAATTGTCCTTTCCTTGCGTCAAATAATAATGGAGTTCGAACAAGTCACGGTACCGGTAACGCTTGTTTGTGCAGGAAACCGCCGTAAAGAGCAAAACATGGTTCGAAAATCCAAGGGCTTTAATTGGGGTGCGGCAGGGCTGTCAACTGCGCTATTCACAGGACCAATGATTCATAGCATTCTGAGTCGAGCAAGACCAATGAAAAAGGCGAAGTATATGTGCATGGAAGGTGCTGATGAGCTGGTGGGTTATTCCAGTCAAAATTGACTTTGCATATATCAACATACAGGCTAATCTCATAAATAGCCAAATGGAAACTACGGAACATCCATTAAGTTATCGACAGCGATGGATCCAGCAATGGGCGTGATGCTTTCTTACTTGATGAATGGGGAACCCCTTCGTCAGGACCATGGATGGCCACTTCGTGCTGTTATCCCAGGCCATATTGGTGGTAGGAGCGTCAAGTGGATCACAAAGATAATCCTCACGGAACGTCCAAGTGACAACTGGTACCATATCTATGATAACCGAGTACTACCGTAAGTCTCACTGGATTGAATCACTGTTCTAGCTGCTAATAATACATAGGACAATGTGCTCTCCTGAGCTGGCGGCCGAAGATGATGCATGGTGGAGAGACGAGCGATACGTCATTCAGCACCTGAATGTCAACTCTGCTATAGTGTATCCACAACATGATGAAGAAGTCATAATATCGTGTGTCCCTTCCTACACCATCAAGGGATATGCGTATGGAGGTGGTGGGAGGCAGATATCAAGAATAGAAGTGTCTTTGGATAGTGGGAAAAGTAAGTCGTCTGTGCATCTTGTTTCTGCCCCTGAATGAAAAATGCTTACTACCTGCAGCCTGGAAGCTCGCAACTATACGTTACGACGAAGATAAATATAGACGCACGAGCCAAGCTTTGTATGGCGGCCAGCTCGATCTGTCCTGGCGTGAGACTTACTTTTGCTGGTGTTTTTGGTCACTTGAGGTTCAAATCCAAGAACTTGAGATTGCAGAAAGTATAGTCGTTCGGGCAATGGACGAAGCCTTAAACATTCAGCCACGGGAGATGTACTGGTCTGTTCTCGGTATGATGAACAACCCCTGGTTTCGCATCACAATTATCAAGGATAAAGGAGTATTGAAATTCAAACATCCTACTTTACCTGCAACTCAGTCAGGTGGTTGGATGGAAGCAGTCAAGAAAGCCGGAGGTGATCTCCAAGATGGTAAATGGGGAGAGGCAACAAACAATGTCTCTCAATCAGTTGTTCTGAGAACGGAACCTGAGATTAGTATGAAAAAGCCGGGACTGAACGTAAAGATCACTCTAGAAGAGTTCAGGGCGCACAAAAGCAGAGAAACAGATCCTTGGTTCGTGGTTGAAGGGGAAGTGTACGATGGAACACCGTTTCTTGACGGGCACCCAGGTGGTGCGCAGAGCATCCTGTCGACAGCAGCTACTGACTGCACCGATGAGTTTCTAGCAATCCGTAAGTTCCCGGCATCCTCAGCAACTACTCTTGCAAACCATTTCTGACAACTTCACAGATAGTGAATCGGCGAAAATGATGATGCCTAAATACCATATCGGAAGCTTTGATCCAGTTTCACTTCGTGAGCTCCAAGACTCCCAAATGGGCTCTACCAAGGTTCTGCCGGTCATTCACGAATGGATCAAAGTAATACTGACTGAAAAAAATGTCTTGTCGCACGATACAGCTTTATTCACCTTCTCGTTTGCCGACAGCTCACAGGTTCTAGGTATCGGCGTTGGCCAGCATATCATGTTAAAAGTGAACGCAACTCCCGATGACCCAACAACTGCAGTTATCAGAGCCTTCACGCCCCTATCCGAACCAACACAGAAAGGCAGTATGGGTCTGCTGGTCAAGATATACAGGTCTAGTCCTGGTTTCCTTGGCGGACAATTAACAGTACCCTTGGACATGATACCCATTGGAGGAACGATAGAGTACAGGCTTTCCTCGCACTGCAAGTTCGAATATCTCGGTCGTGGGAAAGTTGTAGTAAATGGTGTTGGGCGCAAAATTTCCTCATTCAAAATGATATGTGGAGGAAGTGGTATCACTCCAATGTTCCAGATTCTTCGAGCGATAATGCACGACACTGAGGATACGACAACATGTACACTCCTGGATGGGAATCGTGCCGAAGATGATATCATGTGTCGAGCTGAGCTGGCCTCATTCGTGTCGCGTGATGTAAAGAACAAGATCCGAGTTATACATACGCTAACTCAGCCATCATTGTCATGGTCTGGATATACGGGAAGAATATCCGAAGATTTGATATCCAAACACATCACTCGCTCGGAAGAGAGCATGGCTCTTATCTGCGGCCCTGGACCTATGGAGAAGGCGGCTAGAGAGATTCTTTTGAAGCAACAGTGGAGTGAGGATGACATATTTTTCTTTTGATTGCCACGGTGTTTCCATTTCCCAGATTTCTCCTTGGCTTGTCATAGTTATCAAACTACATTTTCTGGTTAGATTTTAGGCATTTGACAGATTGTATATGATGAGAGAGAATAAACTAAAGTTGAACGACATTATCCGTACCGTAATGTCACAGGTTTCATAGTTCGAAAATATCAAGTCCGAATACTAAAGGTTAAACATGCCTCAAAAGCCCTACTTGGATGCACTCGGGGATTTTGGTTTCCTAAAGCAAGCAAACTCCCCGCGGGTTGCCTCTCTTATCCTTTTCAGGACCCCACGCATCTCACCAAGTTCCGACTGTAATTTCGCGCGAGCTTCATTCGTTGTTCTGCGATCAAGTTCAAGATATATTTGACCTTGCACCTTAGAGGCCGGTTCAGTGGAATATTGCGAAAGTGTTTGAGCAATAAATTCAGTGTCCAAAGTGGCTTGCATTAGCGCGGGGAGAGTATACTGAGCTCTTTTCATATATGCCTCCAAGAGCGCGCTCGAGACCTGAGTCAATAGTTCCGCCAAAATCTTATGCGTTAGATTTGAAGGAGGAGAAGAGGGGGGCGCTCCTGATGTGTTTCTTGATGGTAGAGTCGTAGACACCTCATTATGAACCATCACGAGGGCCAGCATTGTAGAGTACACATATGGCCGAATTTGATCCGGGCGACTGGTTGTTGGTATCCAGTTTGGGGATGCAATTCCGTCAAGTATCGTCTCCTTCAGATGCTCAACGATAGGTTTGAGATATGACTGGAATAGTAGAGTGTCGATTTGGCTAAGCACATCTTGGATGGTTTTCGATTCGTCGGTCAGTTTTACTGCGAATGAAGACTCGAAAGCTGTGATAAGTCGAGGTACGTGATCGGCACGGAGTGCCCCCATATTGGACAGTGTTAAAAGTATGCGCACATTCTAAGGGTCATGGTAAGTAAACAGTGATAGTAGGATAAATGTGTAGTTTGACTGTGTCTGACCTTATTTTTTGAATCAAGCCCACCGCTCGCAAAGACGGAAGAATGAATATCTGGCCCAGTCACAGCAGTCTCCGGGCCGGGTAATACCCATTCGACGTCATTATCCACATTGACGGGATGTTCCGCATTTTCGACAAGACCACTTAGAGCTTTATATACGCTCGAGACAAATTGTGTACGCACCATTTGAAGAACCTTTGCAGGAGGAGGGGCAACAACATCTACCGCGCCGGGCTTCGTCATTGACTCAGAAATATATAGTATTTTCTGCATGCCGTAGAGGATTGAATTCTCAAAATTCATGAAGTGGCTAGGCATTTTGCTTAAGTCTTTGATTGTTGGGTGACGGGTCCAATCTTCAAGATATTTGCAGAGTTCAGCGTCGCTATTCCATGCAGCGCAAGCAGCACGGGCACATCGTTCTCGAGTCCCGCCAACGAGGTGTTTGAGTCTATCATAGGCACCGCTGTGGCTCGAAATTGGACTCAAATCGGCCATCTCGCTCGCTGCGGTCCCAATCAAGATTAAGAATTCGCTCAGGTAGTGCACCCCACTGAGTGAGTTGGAGTAAGGCGGCCAAAAAGCAAAATCATCCCAGAATTGGCCCTTCTTCTCAGGAATGGGCGGAATCTTCTCGGGGTCCATTCTGAAACGAGACTCGGAGGATAGACTAGCAATATTCACGGTAGGACTCGTGGGTCGAGTGGCGGGAATCAGGGAAACTAGATCTTCTGGGGGAGGTTCGGCAAAAAGAGAGACAACATTATCGCGGATCAGGCTTATGAGCTCTACGATTCCATCCTTAAGATCACTGACGCCATTGGCGGATAAACGATGGTGTTTTCGACTCTCGCCATCATATCCAGCGGGTAACAGCCTTTGCTTACTGCCATCAATGAAGGATTGTGTTGATTCCCAGAACCCAAGCACATCTCCAAGAATCCCACCCTGAATCGAAAGTAACTTTTTCAAGAATGTGTGAATACACTCCCATAACTCGATGACAGGTTCTGAGTCGAGATGGTCTTGACCACTTTTGGAACCCTCTTGTAAGCAAATCCGAAGATATGGTGCAACACACTGGGGAGTTGGCTTCTTCCCTACCGCAAGACGGCGTCTTAAGGTCTCGATCTCAAATCTCGACCGCTGGCAGAAGGCCGTAATCTTGGTCTTCAGGTAATCGTATCGGCTGAGCAGCCAGACCCAAACGGGATTGTCTTCTACCCCGAGCTCGAGCAAAGCGGCTATGAGCTCCATATGCTCCTCGACTTGCCCGCCGCTTGTTCTAGCCGGCGAAGTAGATTGCGCATTGCTTAACCGCTTCCATAAATCACGTTTGAACGCTTGTATTTGTTTCTCGACATCCATCCACATCCTTCCGGTGGATAAGATTGTATAGATCTGTTCGTCCTTGAGCGGCTGCTTGGACGAAGCAGCGCGGTCGGCGACAACCTTCGCCTCGTTTGCAAATCTTCTAGCATTATTGTATTGTTCAAAAATGGTTTGATAGTTCCGTTCCTGGATAGACCTTGACAGATGACCACCAATCTCGTAGATATCGCGCTGCTTTTCGACAGCATCCAGGATGGATCTCAGGCCTGCTTCGCGCTTTTGACCGCCCAACGCCTCACGCCACAGCTCCTGAGCTTGCTCGGACGCCTCGGCCAGCGGGGTACTGATGCCAGACACGCTCGTTTGGCTCCCAGAGCCCTGCGCCTCTGCCTGAAGCGCAGTCTTACTCTTCGAGCGCCACAGACCGGCATTGGAAGCGCCTAGCTGTGACGCTGACCTGCGGTGATCGGTCGAGTGGGATCGGTTGGGTGGCCGCGAGGTAGCCGAGCCGTCGTTATCTCTCATTTCAGTATAGACGCTATCCATAGTCGCCTTGACACGCACGAATCTCTCGAAATTGGACTCGACAAGCACCTTCAGCGAGGCGGACTTCTCGTCAATCGAGCGCGACAGATAGTCGAGCCCCTGGAGTAGCGACTGGATGGAAGCGGTATCTTGCGTCTCGGAGAGAAACCGGGAGGCTGAAAAGCCCTTGGAGGCCAGCAGGAACTGCCTTCGAACGCGGTCATCTTCCACCGGTAGTCCGCGCTGCCTGAGCGTGCGTAAGATGGTATCCGGGCCCCCCAGCGGGTCAGGTTCGTCATTCAGCGCCGCACGGTCAGCGCCACGAAGCCTGTCCTGGTCTCTCCGTCCAGGCTGCAGGCCGGAGTACGCGCTCTGGGACCGAAGGCGGTCGCCTTCGCCCTTCGTCGCACCGTCGGGCTGCTCCTCGCCGTCCGAGTCGAGCTCGGCTGGCCACTCGTCGGGGTAGAGATTGGGCAGATTGTAGTACTGCGACGCATCGCGGGCATGCACGTCCGCCATCTCGTCGCCGTATACACAGGGGATGTCGACGTCGGCGTCGACGTTGTAGATGATGTTTCGATGATGTAGATGTCTGATGTCCCGGACAAACAGGACAAACCGCGATGTAACTTTGCGCGCACTTTTTTTCACGGCGTCACATCTTCCGTCCAGAACGCCTCAAAAACCGCGAAACTCCCGCCCCGACAAGCAACCAACCCGCAATCGCTGCTTTCCCCTCAGAATCGCTGTTTGCTGTGCCCAGGAGGTCTAGCATCATGGCTTCAGGGCGTCTGTTCACTCTTCCCGTGCGCGCGGCCCTACGGGGGCCGGCGTTTGCTGCCTTCCGCCCCTCCTCCTCCCAGCTCGTAAGTGCGGTCTGGCGGAGGCCATTGATAGCTCCGCGAGAGCAGAAGCGTTGGCTAACGGCGCTGGATCGTGTAGGGCCGATGCTACTCCCTCCAGGCCGCGGACAAGATCGCCAAGTTCAACGGCCAGAAGGGCTCTGATGTACGCGCTTATCCTCTGCTCGAAATACCCGCCCACGGTGCCCGAGCTTTAAGATCAACTGCTGACAGCTCGCAATCAGGGCAAATACACTGTTACTATGATCGAGGGTGATGGCATTGGGCCGGAGATCTCAGAGTCCGTGAAACAGATCTTCAGCGCAGCTCAGGTATAGCTCTTCTGGCCGAACTATAGCTCCAGACACTTACGGCAATCTCATGTCATTCTAGGTACCGATCAAATGGGAACCAGTCGACGTCACTCCTATCTTGGTGAATGGAAAGACTGCTATCCCCGACGATGCTATTGCCAGCGTCAAGAAGAACTTTGTCGCCCTCAAAGGCCCCCTTGCTGTAGGTCCCCGGCGATCCATTCTCGTGAGACCCTTGAAATTACAGCCAGATTGACAAGTGGGCAGACCCCTATCGGCAAAGGCCATGTCTCCCTCAACCTGACCCTCCGACGAACATTCAACCTCTTTGCCAACCTCCGTCCCTGCCGATCCATCGCCGGATACAAGACCCCATATGACGATGTCGACATCGTCCTCATTCGAGAGAACACCGAGGGTGAATACTCCGGCATCGAACACGTTGTCGTTGATGGCGTTGTTCAAAGCATCAAGCTCATCACCCGTGAGGCGTCTGAGCGTGTCCTCCGATTTGCTTTCCAGCATGCACAGGAAATCGGAAGAAAGAAGGTTCGCGTTGTCCACAAGGCCACTATCATGAAGATGTCCGACGGTCTCTTCCTCAACACGGCAAGGGATGTCGCCAAGGACTTCCCTGGCATCGAATTCGACGCCGAACTCCTCGACAACACCTGCTTGAGGATCGTCACCGACCCCGCCCCATACAACGACAAGGTCCTTGTCATGCCCAACTTGTACGGAGACATCCTGTCCGATATGTGCGCTGGTCTGATCGGTGGTCTTGGTCTGACGCCCTCTGGAAATATTGGCGACGAATGTTCCATCTTCGAGGCTGTCCATGGATCCGCTCCCGACATCGCCGGCAAAGGACTGGCCAACCCAACCGCTCTTCTCCTTTCCAGTATGATGATGTTGCGCCACATGGGACTCACCAATGACGCTAACAAGATCGAAACCGCTATCTTCAAGACCCTCTCGGAAGGAAAGGTAACGCGATCTAAACCTCTTTATAACTCTTGAACAGTCACTAACCGACCAAACCAGGCTCTCACTGGTGATCTCGGAGGCAAGGCCAAGACTCACGAATATGCTGACGCCATTATCAAGAATATATAAGTGGTCCGTGACCATGACCGTAAGGAAAGCTACCTAATTCATTAATACAGCATGGATTCTGTGGAAGTCGAATAACAACATAAAAGAAGCTCATCAACTTAGACGGGGTAGAATTGTTCTGTGCGTTTACCATCGAGTTGGACATCGTCTACCTACCTAGGTATTTTTCCTCTTAACGTTTACTATTTCCTTGATGTTTATCTCAACTTGTCTCATGTTCTTATGTTATTTAACTATGTACATATGAATCGTGGATGATCTAATTATATGGTTCAATTCTGGGAACTGTGCCAACCACATGTGAGATGGATAATATGCCACAGAGGTAAGCTTACTCCTCAGATAGGTGAACACTCCACGAATATTACCGCCGCCGGCCTCCTCGTTTTGACGCTGGCCGTCCTTTCTTTGGTTTTCCGCGTCCAGCCTGTGTCCTTGTAGCTCGTGGCGCGGGAGACTCCCGTATCTTCGAATCACCATCACCGTCCTCGTCGCTACCCTCTCTACCCGCTTCCGTGTCGTCCTCGTCTCCCTCATCCATTTCATTTGCACTACCTTTATCGCTAGTCGCATCTTTCGCAGAGTCATGTAGCCGTGAAGACCGTGTGCTATTTCGTGGTTGGCGTTTAGTGCGGCCCCCCCGCCGACTTCCTCGTGACGGTGCAGGTGATGAACGTAGCTCTAAGCGGATACAATAGTTAGTTATCAAATCTAGCGTCAAAATCACAGATAGAGAGGAAGCCTACCATCCGTATCTGCAACAGTACTGGCCCGCAGTGATGTTGCCCTCCCGCTGGGCGAGGGAGATACCGAGCCTTCTGGATTTATTCGGCGGTCCCACATCATTTCCCCAAACTCGTCCTCGGGTAATGTAAAGGGGCAATATAGCTCTTGAGCTTCTTCGGCTTCCTCTGATTCTCCTGTAGATACGGGCTCCTCCTAGAGACAATGGACTGTTTAGTATGACATCACAACCTGCATCACTAGATCCCAACTTAGCAGTACCTACTCTATCGTCTAGTGCAGGTAGATTATAAAGTGTGCCCAGTTTCTTCCATATGCCCGGTATGCGCGTATGTTGGTCACTCGGTGTCGCGTATCCTTGGCTCTTCATGTGTTCTGATATAGCTAACATGCGAAAATGCTTGTGCATCCCTGATATCCAGTCATGTTAGCTCCAGATGATTGCTGCCCTTATCGCACAGAATGAGACAGCAGACGCACCTACTGGCTTCCACCGTATTATACCCTTTAGCAGTGAGGTCTCCTGCTCATCGGTCCATGGATCTGCGACTATTGCATCGTAATCGAACTCGCGACCAGCCGGGGCCGATTGCGCGTGCTCTGTCTGCGTGGGAGTTGACGAGATCTTTTGCTTCTTGCGCGGGGGCATTTCGGCGTCGATTATTCACCAGTCTACAGCGTCCACGTTGCCCTCGCCGGCGGTTATCGTCACTGTCAATGCTGTCGCTATAGATCTCGCTTTCTTCTGGAGCTCGGGGAGTTGCGCCGATCTTCACTGCATCGGGACTAGTCACCTGTTAGAATGCGATGCTCTTACACGGGAAAGCCAGGGGAACGCGTAACGTAGTGCTGGTTTGTATTTAGACTGATCATTACTTTAGGTATATAGGGGCCTAGGGGCCAAATATAATATAAGATATTTATAGAGCATATAATAGGTACGTACTCTAGCTAAGCTCCTTTTATTCTACTATTATCTATTAAACCCTCTTACTAATAGGCCGGTCTATAGAAAGTAACTAAGGGACTATACTAGGATAAGGTACTATCTACTATATATATTAAGAGACTATACTAGGGCGCCGTTATTATCTACTATACCCTTCCCTATAGCTATTACTCTCTATATAAGAGATATATAATAAGGTATATAGTTACTATAAGATATATATAATATAGTATATAGCTACTAGAGGTTATATAAGATTAAGTTATATTAGATCTTTTAAATTATTAATAGATCTATAGAGGTAAAATAGTTTATTAGTAAGGGATAGAGTAGGTAGTATAAATAGTACTAGTAGATAAATTAGTTAGTATTAGAGATCTACTCTAGTATATACTAGTTATTAGTATATATTAGGGACCTCTTCTATTAGACTCTATATTATAGATATTTATTATAGTACTACTTTAAATTTAAAACTTTATAAATTTCTCTATTAGAAATCTCCTTATTAGATTATAGAGATAGAATATATCTAGTTATTTTATAAAGCTATAATAGAAATATATAAAATATATTATAAATCTAGAATAACTATAGAAGATCTAGATAGTAAATCTATACTCTAATCTTTTTATAGATTTTAAATAGTTCTAAGAATTTATAATTAAGCTTTTTATTAAATCTCTATATCTTAATATTTTTTATATTTAACTATATTATATTATCCTCTATAAATTTATAAAGTTTTATTATCCCCTATTTTTATATAATATTCTATAAATAAAATAAACTCTTTTTAGTAAAATTCTTTATTTCTTTAATTCTCTTAATTAGGGATTTAACTTTAGACTATTTTTTAATATAGAGGAGATTAGTTAAATTAGATATAATAGAGTAATTAATATTATTAATAAAAAAGAGGGTATTATCTATTATAGAATAAATAGTATTATTAAATATAAATTTAGCTAAAGGAAGGAGATCTATTTAGTTATCTTATAAGTAGTTTAAAAAGGTATATAGATAAACCTCTATAGTATAATTTTAGTATTTTATCTAGCTATTAATTTATAAATAGACTATAGTATTTATTTTATAGTTATATTATATTATAATTAATAAGTAATACTAGAAGTAATTAATAAAAAAATAATTATAGTTAGAGATTAGTATATTTAGTATTCTATATAAATATATAATATTATAGACTAGAATATAAACTAATTAAATTACTAAGATCTTCTTCTTTATTAGAATATAGTAGATTATTTTTAAGAATTTATTAATAAATACTAGTATTATATTATAGATTAAACTATTAGAGGGTTATTTAGATATTCTATTAGTAAGGAAATAGAAGAGTAGTAAGTTTAAAATAAAGTTAAGTATAATATATTTCTATAAATAAAATAGAATTAATATTAGTATAAGCTAGTCTAAGGGTATATAGAATAGAGGTTTATACTAGATATAAGTCTTATAGAATTGAATAAATACTAGAATATTCTTCTAAGCTATTCTCTAATAGAATTAATAGAGTAGTAGTTTCTAGATTTGATAAATATTAAAATAATCTATTATTAGTAAATTATATATAGTATATATTATCTATTAGTAGAGATTAGTAATATTAGATATAATAATTCTTTCCTTATAGAATAAAAGACTATTATTAATAGTCTAGTTTTTTAGATTATTAGAGTTAATAAAAGTTTTAAAATTTTTAAATATAATAGTATAGATTTTATTAATTAGAAAGAGTTAGAATTTAGAAAAATTAGATAAATTTATATTAATAGTAAAGTTAATAATAATAAAATTTATTCTATTATTAGATTAGAGATTATAATATATATAGTATTCTAATATATAGATAATAATAGTAGTATATTTAGTATAGATAGCTATATAGCTCTATAATATTATAGTATATAGAATATTTTCTAGTTTAGTTATCTCTACTAAATAAAATTAGTAATCTAGATAGTAGAATAGACTATTAGTAGAATTAGAAGAGTCTAATTTATATATAATCTAGAGATTAAACTTATCTAGATATTAGACTTAGTAGACTTACTATTAAATAAAAATCTTTATATTAAAAAAGAATTATAAGTTACTATAGTTTATAAAGATAATTAATTCCTAATTAGTACTCTATAGAAAATAATACTAATACTTTATAGTAGTAATAATAGTAAGTAATTCTTAGTTATATATAATATAGTTTCTCTCTATATTAGTTAGCTTTCGACTATAGAATATAATAGAGTATAAATAGTTATTATTCTAATATTAGATTAGAATATCTATAATAGTGAATCCGCTTATATTATAATAGATATTATTTTAGTAGATTAGATTATAGAATATAAAGAGTAGAGCTATTATAAAGGCTTAGTAAAAAGTATTAAAGCTATACTAGATATTATTATTTTAAAAGAAGGTTAATAGAGCTTTTAAAAGATTTATAAGTAATAAAGTAGTATAGCTATAGATATAAATAAAATATTTATAAAAGTTATAAAAACTAAAAAATTCCCTTATATTCTAGATTAATCAAGATCTAAACTACTATAGTATTATAGTAATATATTCTAAGTCTATTTTAATACTATTACTTCTAAAAATATACTCTATAAAGTTAATCTTTAGAATATAAAAGTAGTATTTTAGTAAGTTATAGATAAGTCTACTATTTTAAAAAAGTAATAGTATTTTATATATATATTTCTAATAGTAGACCTTATTAAGGTACTTTATATAGATAATAATATTATCTAAATAAATAATAATAAAATTATTAATAATAAGGAGAAATACTATATTAATATATTTCTAAAAGTTTATAGAGATATTTATTAGATTAAAAGATATAATAAGAAATTTAAAGTTACTATATTATATAGTAAAAGCTATTAGATACTTATAGCTATTAGTAATCTATATTAGATAATATATATTAACTAGATCTAGCTTTATAAACTATCTAATACTCCTAAATTATTCTAATATTTAGTTAATAGATAGAATAGTATAGTAATTATATATTATAACTATATTTAACTTATAATAGTTAATATAAAAGCACTTAGTACTATTCTTTTTAGCTATAAATATAACTAGTAAGTAGATATACGATTTAAAAAGTTAGATATAACTCTAGATAATCTTTTTCTAAAGGTAGTCTTTTAGATAATTAAGTTCTACTTCTAATATATTATATAGTTTAGTTTAAAGTAGTTTAGTATCTAGTTTAAAATTAATCTCTAGATTTATAAAAGGTCTACGTAGAGGTAATAATTAATAGATAATCTCTTTATTGAATATATTTTAAAAACTATTAAATTTAGAAAGGAGTATAATAGAGGTATCTTTATTAATAGTAGATTTTTAGAGCTAAGTAATTATAGAGATACTATCTTTAGATAGATTATTATTAATTATTATATTAGTAGAGTTATATATAGTTAGTATATTAGATAGTTATAGAGTAGTAGTATTCTAGTCTATAATTAGTAGATTCTTATACTTAAACTATAGTAGATTTAGTATAATTAGAAAAAGTATATTAATTAGTTAGAAGAGATAATAGTAATAATAGTTATTATAACTAATTATTAGAATATAGAAGATATAATTAAAGATAGAGTAGAATTTAGTATAGAATATATTAATTATAGCTAATAGTTTTATAAATATCTTCTTAGTATTTAAGATTAAAGTAGTAGAAGAGATAATAAGATTATATATTAAGCTAGAATCAATAAGGAATAATATAGTATAATAAATAGAATTATAGTAATAAATAATAGATAAGTAATATATAATAGACTCTATAGATATTTTAGAAGATAATATATTAAAAAGTAAGTTAGATAGAATAGTATACTCCTTTATATATAAGTTTGTTCTAATATATATAGTAATTAGTTTTTTAATTAATATTTAGAGGAGTATAGTAATACTATTTATAAGTAGAGAATAGAGTTATAGTATATTAATATAGAGGGTATTTAGATATAGATAGATTAATATCTCTAAATAAGTAGTTTCTAATTAGATATAGTAAAATAGATATAGTATATAGCTATAAAATAACTAGTTTTACTATACTAGATATAGATGCTACTATAGCGGTAGGCCTAATAGTTAGTATTAGAGATTACTAGATTCTTTATCTTTAATATAGTAGTACTAGAGAAGAACTACTAAAACTAGATTTTAGACTTAGAGTATACTAATATAGCGGGATATAGAAACTATTATATTATAGTAAAATACTATTTAGCCTTTAGTATAGCTTTTTTCTAGAGAATAAAGATTACTAGCTAATTATTAAAGTAGATCTAGATAATATAATTAAGAATCTACTTAATAAGTTTTAAGTAGAATATTAAATAAATAGTAGTATTATTCTATTTAAAATTAATAAGTAGAGTTTTAAATTAAATAAAGAATAATTAGATAGACTTTTTAGAATATATATATAGAGTATTTATTTAGAGTTCTATATTAAGAGTAGTATTTAGAATAAAATAATTATTCTAAAGCTAAATTTTAAATATAGATTAATTTATTATATAAATATTCTTTTTAAACTATATATATTAGATATATTAGTATAGAGATAGTAATAAATAGCTAATTATATAAATAATTTAGAAGATATTATTATAGATCTTCTATTTATATAGCTAATTATTAATATCTATAAACTAAAAGTATATATTTATAAAACTATTATAGAGTTCTAGTTTCTTTAATTTAATATAGTATTTCTTTTTAGTTATAGAGAGAGATAAGGTTAATAGTAGAGATATATTAGTATAGTTAGTAAGAAGACTATATAGGGTATTAATTTAGATATACTACTCTAATAAGTACTCCTTAAGCTCCTTAATATAGTTAATTAGCTTCTAGATTATATTTATTATTATATTTATTATATTATTAGTACTACTATAGTAAATATTTAGATAAAATATATTATATTAATTATTCTATAGATTAGATAGATTATAGAGGGGTTATTATAGTAAAGTAGTTATTATAATACGTTCTAACTAGCTAATTAGTAGTAGAGAATAATTAGAATATTAGAATATAATACTCTTATATAGGAAAGCTAGGGAAACGCATAATGTAGTACTGGTTTGTATTTAGACTAATCGTTACTTTAGATACATAGGGGCCTAGGGGCCAAATGCAATATAAGATGTTTGTGGAGCACGTGATAGGCACGTGCCCCGGCTAAGCTCCTTTCATCACCTCGGTCGCGTTTTGCCTTACGTAAGCCAACCTCATCTACGCCGAAAGGGGAAATCCACGACAACAGCAGAGAAACGCTGCGGACAACTCGAAGGTAGCCGAGGGAGCCCATAGACGGGAGATCCAGGGACAATGTTGCTCCTGATCGGCATTGATATATCCATCGCACAGTTACAGGGCACCGTATGTCGCATGGGCCATGGAGTTTGAGCCGAACGCGGACCCCTTTGAGCTAGATGTTCACCAGGAGCCCGCGTTTTTCGTGATTGAGCCCATCAAGCCCCTAGAGATCTATCCTTGGGACGATGCACTCACAGGTAAAGCCCCTTTGAAACTCATTGGTTAAAAGTAAATGCTGATAGTCCAAAGAAATTTCACCGGGACTTTTTAAAACACCCTTGCACTTGTTCCAACATGACCGGCTGGAAGCGCACACATTAAACATCTTTGGAGAGGATAAACTCGACGAAGTATGTTCTGCGGGAGCGGCGAGTCCTTCCTCAGAATCGTCGCGTCATAGCACACAAGACGAAGACACCGAGGACGACAATAGCGGGGATATATGGTCCTTGGACAATATCCCAGCGGCCATCGCTGCCGGATATGAGCTACGGTCGTGGGATATCTTTCCTGAGACATGGAAAGAGCAGACGGGTCCAATCTGTCTGAGCGAAGCTGGACCCCGTGGGTTCGATGCTGCGTTACGCTATCAGGCTACAGAAACTGGACTAGAAGATTCGGGTCGTGTGGTGAAAACAGACGCGTTTATTTATTCGCTATTCAGACTTGGTTTCGGTTGGAATTCTCTCTTTTTCCGATATAACGAGAAGTACCGTAAGTTTGAAAAACACATAAGGGACATTCGCGTTTCGGGAGTTAGCATAGTGGCACTAGATGGACTGGCGGAAGGCATTCTGGAATGTGGGACACGAGTCAGAGGTCTTCGGAGATTCATTGCTACCATGCCAACCCGATCGGGTGCTCCTCACTCTTTGGCGAGTCTCTCTCGAGTGATTTTCATACTGCTGTTCAGTATCGAAGACCACTTTCCCACACGATCTAAAGAGCATGTGTCTCTTCTTCAAACTCAGCTATATTTCCGGCGGATAGGCTGTCTTGTCAAATGTTTAGTGGATATCGTGCAGAGCGTTGGCAACCTTTCAACGGATGTTGAGGTAATATCTATTGTTTTCACAAGGTGTAACCAATATTCACACGAGTACATATGGCTTGCAGACATATTTCATGAGATCATGGGTGCTATCGCCAGCTTGTGGCTTCATCGTGTGGCTCAGTGGATCGGACTACGACCGGCTGGCGGCCGTATTATTGCCTCTGCCAATGGCAGCAATAACATGTCACCTGAGGAGTTCGATCCTGGATACGTGAATGAGTATACCACGGAAGAGACCACGTTTAGCCCAGACTCGATGCCGAACTTCATAAGTCACGAAGATGCGGACATTATTTTTGAGACCGGAACCGGCTTAAATCTTTTACGTTCCTCCCACAAAGGCCATCCGCTCGCCGAAGTGCACATGAAAGAGAACACCTCTTCCTTATCTCTAGAGTGGGGAAGCGCATGGGAAGAAATCAACAATGTTCAGCTCAGGGCGCGAGGCTATGAGGCCTGCCTGCGCGAAGAAATCTTGAAGTACAATAGGAGCGTTGAAATGCCCAGTTCAGAGGACAGTATGTCTGAAGAATATGATCTGAATATCCACCAAGACAATAATACCGGGATAGGGGCTATTTACGAGATACGCGATTTTGCCTTCGATGCCTCGCCAGAGTCCCCAAGGGACAAGGGAAGCTGCGCCGTGAGATCGACTAGGCTTTACCAGCTCATACGGGATGGGCCTTGTGTCGATATTGAAAAGTCCCTTATTGCTGAACACACATTTGGCCCGCCACTAGAATCCGCCCTATCTTTGTTCTTTGCACCGGTCATCACAGCGCAAAGCCGCCTCGTCAACTTCTCGTGCCTTCACTTACTGTTTAAGATCCACAGGGTAAGAGACCACTTGCAACTCCAGGAGCGATTCCAACTATTTGGCAACGCCGACTTTTTACTACGCATATCTCTCGCCCTTTTTGACCCAAACATGCATAGCGGTGAACGGAAAGCGGGTGTCGCGAGAGGCGGCTCGTCAACCGGTCTACGTCTCGGAAATCGAAATTCCTGGCCCCCAGCTAGCTCTGAACTTCGTCTCGTTCTGACCGGTTTACTTGCGGAGTGCTACGCTAGTTCTGGCAAGGAAAGCAAGGGCTACCTAGGTGGCTCGAGAGAGTTGCCAGGTAACCTTAGCTTTTCCATCCGAGATCTTTCAGGGGAAGAATTAGAGAAATGCAAGAACCCTCGTTCGCTCGAGGCACTGGACTTTCTTCGATTACAATATACCCCGCCCCCACCACTTGAAAAGATAATCACCCCTCGCAGTTTAGAGCAATATGACCTCATTTTTAGACAGTTGCTACGATTAATACGGATGCTCTCTGTCGCGCGTGATCTTGTTCGCGGCCCTCTGGGGCAACATAAAGGGCGCCAAGGAACGCTAGATCTGAGATTCCGCCACGAAGCATCTCACTTTGTGCATGTGGTTAGCGACTATTGTTTTCTAGTCGGGGTCAATCATTCGTTTCAAAATTTCCAGAAAAGACTGGCGAAGATCGAAAAATGTATCGACGCTGGGGATGTCGAGGGCACCATTTGCCAAGCAAAAGGACTTCGTTGGCTACGAGAATACCACGAAAGAGTCCTCGATAGAATGATCCATGCACTCTTTCTCAGCAACCAAGATGAAGCCCGGAAATTGCTAGAGGATGTCTTCCGAACTATACTTGCATTTTCGTTCCACGTCAAAGCATATGAGGAGCGCATGGTGATTTCTATAGCCAACGAGGCGGCATGCTTTAAGGCAACGGCATTCTACAAGCAATCTATCCGCGAGTTATTCGCTCAATTCCGAGCGCAAGTTGGGGGTTTCATACGCCTCCTACGGAAACTCGGACCAGTGGGCAGTGACAAACATGCAATTTATCAAGATGACATGAGCGAGGAAACGGCCGGCCTCAATGGCAACGGTGTTTTTGAACAACTTCTAATACGACTCGATATGAATGAATATTACTGAATAGACTAAATCTATGGATGATTCCCCTCTACCCCTCCTCGCTATTATTTTTGTCTAACGAGGCTTTGCTTTTTCCTTGCGCGTTTTCGATCAGCTGCATGCTCGTACGTCTGGGTGAGCGCGAGGCAGCATTGAAACATCAACCCTATGAGGCATATTTGTGGCCAAGTTGAGCTGCATTGACTAGGGTATCAATTCGTGCCATGTAAACCAGCAGGTCGAGCCATTCGTTTGAGTGTACGCATCTTACACCCAGCTAGTAAAGGCATTCGCCTAAAGTAATTTTCAGCTGAGATAGATGTCCGTGATTACCGGCCTGCGTCTCCTTCCATCACGTTTTAATCCTTATAACCGACTGACCGCTTTTTCTCGGAGTGACCATGTTAGTCGAATCG
The DNA here is from genome assembly GCA_000812245.1 of Onygena corvina. Classification (NCBI taxonomy): domain Eukaryota; kingdom Fungi; phylum Ascomycota; class Eurotiomycetes; order Onygenales; family Onygenaceae; genus Onygena; species Onygena corvina. The sequence continues at coordinate 53,385 of JWPT01000068.1, read as the reverse complement.
TACCATCTGCAGGTACTAATAGGGCGCCTAGCCATCATTGGCGCCCACTGTTAGTTATTAGTGCTATGGTGGTTTCCCCTCTTTACATAAAAGTACTGTGCATATCTAGTACATCATCCACGAAGAACATAGGAGTAGGGCCTCCTGAAGGCGGTTCCGCTAGGATGGCATCGTCTCATGTTCTCGTCGATCGTCGAGTGCGAAAAATTAATTCCCCAGAGACTCCACTGGGATGTAAAGGACGAAGCATATGGCTCCCTCATCTTTGATGGAAAATATCGATGCTTTCTTCGTCTATCTCCACCTCATTGTTGATTTTGCCGTGAAGAGCTTACCGCGATAGTTCCATTAAGCTCCATATGAGCATTGATTTGGCCCTCAATTTCATCATGGGTAGGGAACAAGACCATGAACGTGGGCGATGGAGTGTATGGCATTGATAGCAGAATTAATCGGTCGCCACGAGCCGCTTGACCTTGTCCAGGAGCACTTTGCTCTCGCGGCCGAGTCTCCTCTTACCGAACTGATCCGGACGCTTTGCTCGCGCCATGTCAGCCCGCTCTTTTTCCTTCATGATCCTTAAGCGCTCTCTTGCTCTATTTTCCTCGATCCGCCTCTGTGCGGCGTCCTCTTCTTTCGCAAAAGGGTAGGGTTTAGCCCGCCGTGGCCTCCTGGCGTGTTCCCGCGGCACGATCCGCCTCACAGGCTTCTCCGACTGTTCCTGGTCGAGTGAGGTCACCATAGCCTGTCTGTCTGGGTGTAGCTCAAGCCCGGCTGGCCTTTCAGCAGGTTTTGAGGCGGCCTCTCCTGTCTTGTCGCCATCGTCGGCTCCCTGTGTCTCGTAGACCGACTTCACTGGCGTTGAAGCGAGCTCGCGTGCCTTGATCTTCTCGTACGACTTCTTAAGCTTGGCCTTGTGAATCAAATCCGCCTTTATTTTCTGGACTGCGGACGGATATTAGTACTTGAAGGGTGTATAGCGTGCTGGAAGGGAGAATGGCTGCTCACCCTTGCGTTTGTAAGTCCCATCAGGCAGATTTGCAGGCCCTACAGAGAAACCCTTCTTCGGTCTCTTCGACTGTGACACCGTCTCCTCGTCGATCTTCCTCTTCGGAGCCATCGTCGCCGTCAGACAGATAAGCAGATATTACTATGTATTGTGATGGCAGGCAAAAAAAAAGTCTGTATCAATTAGTCCACCTGTATCGCCGGGGAGCCCGCGGGCCAGTCAAAAGCCTTTAAGTAAAGCGTCCGGCTAGGGTTAAGCTAACGATTTAAGTGCCAACTAATCACCTAGCGGTAACGCCCGTACCAAGGGGGGGCAAGACGATGGGGGAAAGGCGTTTCTCCTGCGTCATCTCGCCAGCCAGGTGACTGTTGCAGGAAAATATTGGAAATGCATTAATATAGGTGAACCGTAGACAAAGCCGGTGTCCCGAACCATGTATGAACATCCTTCGTAACTCCCGGTACCCTCTGCCTTTGGTCCTCGCACATGGACTTGGTCTTGATCCCTCTTGATCTCTCTTGAAACCGTCTCTCCACCGCTCTCCATAGGCCGCTCCTCCTTGCCTGCAAGATCGTCCAGTCCACAGCTTGCCGGAGACTGCCACGTCTGTATGCCCTGGGGCCCGACGGAGGACACTTAGGATGTGCAGTCGGCCTGCGTTTTGGAGCCCAACATGCCGGTCTTCCAGGATATCAAGAATGGCTTTTGTCCTGCTGTTCCGGACTCTCGCCGTCCGGTAACGCCGCAGCATCGGTCAAGGGCGAATCGAGCACTTGAGAACCAGCAGCAACAGAGAGAAACCGCTGAGGACGAGATTATGGTAGATCGGCCTTCTTCGGAGCTAGCCATGGCCTCCAGTACGCAGACAAACAGCCGTGAAGAGCTCATCCGCAGGATCAAGGGCGGCGAAAGCCCAACATGGGTCCCCAATCGTTCCGTAAGTTGCCCATATCTTTTTGTTCCGTCATATAGCTCCCTCTTGCCTGGGCTTGTTTTCAGCCTCTGATGAGAAGAATACCGGATGTGGTGGGAGATTCATCGAGCTGTCCAAATCTATGCACAATATTATATACATCCTCATGGCCCCTATTACTCTGAACCAGTGCTAACGCAATTCTCCAAAACAGCTTGAAGAATACTTTGCCGCTAATGGCGACTCTCCACTCCAGAGACTCGAAGAGAGGAAGGGTAAGGCATCGCCTTTGCTCCCGTCTCTTGAGTTTGAACGCTCTCCGGAACAAGAGGCCCCCAGTTACAGATCCTGTGGCTCGCCCATCAGCATTGAGCGTCCACGATCAGCCCTGCATTCAGGAGATTTCCACGATAGCTCTCCCAGCCCCCAATGGGCACCAGAGCAGCTGGTCCAGTCGCCGTTCCCTGCAGCTCTTAACCAGTCTTTCCAGGAACCGGGCTGGGTCAACTCCAATGTCGACGTAGTAAATTCGTCTGCCTTCGCTGATGCCGGCTTCGGCCATCGTCAGCGTCTGGGCACTCCCCTAGGAAGATCAAGGGCGCCATCTCTCGGCTCGATACCCTACAGCTATGTTCTAAAAGCGCCTACAAGTCCGCTCGTCATCCAGGCAAACAATCCAGACCTCGACTTCTCAGTCAAAGACGAACACATGGACATATGTGCAAGCCCAGATAAAGCTAGCAGACGACGAACTCTACCTCCAGAGACCTTTAGGAATTTTCCTTCTTCCCCTTACTCTCACTACCAGAGACCTGCCATGTCCATGCGAAGCTTGCAGCTAGCTTCACCTCCCCAAGGAGTAGACATCAACCGCCCAAGACGACCCTCCCAGTCGGCCGAGTCGCCTAATCTACACCACGCTTCCATGGTTGGATCATTTGAGGAGTCGATCCTTCGCGGAAGAATGTCGATCAACCCGTCTAAACCATTAGACTTCACCGCCGAAATAGGGGTTCTAGGAAAGGGCAATTGCAAGCCTCAACTGAGATGCCCACCCCACGTCACTGTGCCATTCCCTGCTGTATTCTACAAATATTCAGGCTCAGCCAGTGGCAGCAATATCACAGATGATAGCCCAAGCCCATACGTTGGCTTCATCGATCTTGAAAATAGCCTACCGAGCGAAGCCAAAGTTCCAGCGAGAAAGGTGAAGAAGAAGCAGCAGCAGCATGTCTTGCGAAAGTGCCCATGTCATCCACCCGAGGAGTCCCTTGCTAATACGTGCGAGCCTATGTCACTCTCGCCCCGTGGAGAGGCTCGGGCTCGAGAGAAGAGATCACGTCGCTCGCAATCACCACAGTCGCCCCCAGGCGGATGTTATCGTATACCACAGCAGGGACAACTGCAGATCATCATTAAAAACCCAAATAAAACAGCTGTCAAGCTCTTCCTTGTTCCGTACGATCTAGAGGGAATGGAACCAGGGACCAAGACCTTCATACGCCAGCGAAGCTATTCCACTGGTCCGGCCGTGGACATTCCACAACTCACACCACCAGACACTAGCGCCTATTCTCCCAAAGACAAGCCAGTTCTTCGATATCTAATCCATATCAACATCTGCTGTCCTTCCCGCGGCCGGTTCTATCTCTACTCTGGCATTCGTGCTGTGTTTGCTAACCGTGTCCCGGATGGCAAAGAGAAACTACGCAATGAGCTACAATGCCCGGAACCACGATTCAGTGCCTATAAGCTATCAAAGGAATCGGCGAGATTAGCCACCGAGAAAGCACAACAGCATCGCCGACGTAGCTCCGGCATTCGACTAGGTGTCAGAGACCAAACAAATCATTCGCCTTTCAATACGCAATTATCGCCATCATCACTCTACCCACAAACATCAGACTTTTCTATCCCCGTCAAACCAATACATCCTGGGAAAGTCTTTTGCAGCTCATCATTCATCCCATCTTCAAAATGGCCTATATCGCCCAGCGGAGGCTCTCTCGATATTTTGGATGGTATCTCAGGCGTGTCTACCTCTCCACGCTCCGAGACACGTACTTTCAACAATCCAGATTTATCTATCGAGCAAGATATAACTTCTCGTCAGCCGTCACGCGACGCACTATCAGGCCCTTATTTCTCGTCACAGAGCCTACAAGATAACCAAAACCAACGTCCAAGTCCTTCCAGCAGGTTTTCAACCACCGAAAGCCTTTTATCTCTTAAACTCCGGGATTTTAATGAATTCTCACCACCCCCGTCACCTTCCCAGAATTTATAACGCATGTCCCACAGGTTTCCTACTCGTATATATGTTATCTTTTGATATCGCATGTCAGTCACTTTACTCCTCTATTTCACTACCGTCTTGCGCAAAGATACCCACCTATCTCTTCACAGTAGAGAAAGGCAGCCAGTTGTTACTTGTGTCACAAACGAAAATTTGCAAAGCATTATTCTCTTAGCTTATCTCCTTTCCCTTCTACTTCCCCCCAGATATTTTATTGGAATTAGATACGAGAATTAATACAACAGCATCAATCAAGTCGCTTCAGTAGAATTTGTTTCGCCTACTTCCTAGTTAACCCGGACGCAAGCTTACCTGGTTTATTCAGTCCCATGTATTTTGCTGCATGACGGGAAATGTAGAGTATCTATAATTTATTCCAAAAGAATGCTGTAAATTAAGTAAAAATAGGGGGCTATAAAGGCAATGGTGTATATTGGGGTAGGTATCCGCACATAGTATAGACATGGTCAGTTATAAATAGGGAGTTAGCTAAAGTAGAGCTGGTTCTGTATAGCATCCCTTTACCCAGAATGTTGTACGATCTCGCTAATAACAACTCCATCCTTCACATACGACCTAATTTGCTCTGGAACTGGGCATTCCTTAGCGTCGGAGTATTCATCCTCATCTTGAGGTGGGAGAACAATGTTGACAGCCGTGCATTTGCTCGTAAGAACCTCAGTCTCTAGACTGGCAGCGTTCAGGTAAACTTGAGCACCATCAACCTGGTCAAACATAACAGCTGGAACAGCCCCGTCGATCTGTAGCGCGAATTTGGGACATTTAATCGCCTCTAGGCTGCTGACGAGCGAATCGACAATGACGGAGACGCCGTTGCAATTATCGACCGATATCGCATTTGCTTTACCATTGACTTTGATGATGGCCTTGTTGCATCGGGAGATCATAATAGATTGGGAGAGAGAAGCGGAAATTTCGATGATACTAGAGGGGTTATCGAAGTGTTCGATGAACCACTTGTTGCCTTCTAGCTGTTTTCTGGAGGGCTTCTTGACTCGCATGCTCTCTGGTTTCGGCTTCTTGCTGGGAGCAGGTGATTTTCCTCTCAGCGAGCCAGCCGAGCTTTCAGAGACGATAGATTGAGCTCTCAAGCTGGGGTTCTTGTGAGTTTGCTCAGACTTATCCACCTTCCGAAGGCCTGCCGTGACGGCGCTTCCTTGGTTGAGCTGGTCGAACACAGCAGACATATCATTGCTCACTGGTGCTGTTTGGAGTACTGGTGGAGGACCTGGTGGCGGTGGTGGAGGTGGGGGAGGGGGTGGAGGAGCGCCCACGACTTCCTTTGACGCTGACGGAGAGGGAGTAGGAAGGGCACTGGACTGTGAGCCTGAAGAGACCTGCTTCAGGGCATCCATCACGTCAACGCCATCTTTTTCGTTCCAAGTAACTCCGCGGGGATAGAATTCCTTGATATATTCGATCAGGGACTTGTAGATTTGGTAATAGGCTTGAATGTACTCGACGTGGGTTTTGTCTCTTTGTCATGTCAGCAAGCAAGACTCCTCCCTCTGCATAGTGGATATGGTCTCAACTACTAACTTGTCCTTGTATTCGTTGAGCACTCGGTTTCCGTAGAATTGAGCGCCCCCAAGAGTGTCTGTAACGAAACTCGCAGGCCTTGACTCAAAGAACCAGCCTAAAGCAACCACGCCTTCAGCAACGGCACTGAGATGGTTGAAAAACGGCGAAGGACGGTTGCTCTCGCGGATGTTATTGATTTCATCGGAAGCACGGTGAAGGTCGGTGAAAAGCTCTGCAGGCTGGGCCTCCGGCTTCTTAGCCTTCGTGGATACAAGAAGGTATTTCCGCTCGGCCTCAAAGGCTTTAAGGATAGCTTTTGACTACAGGTAGAAGATATATGTCAGTATACGGCCCTGACGGCAAAAATACATCCGCAGAAGGGGTAGCTTAAGCTTACCTGGGGTACGACGGGTCCCCCGAGCTGCTGGCTAATGTCGACGAAGGTCTTAACCTCGTTGGCAATTATAGCGTCAAAGGACTCGATGGAGAGCGGTAGCGATTCATGGGCCGGTGGAACTGGAGCCGCGGCCTGCGGGACATCAGCAGCTACGACACTTGCGCCGACAGCTGGGTTGGGGCTCGGGCTATCGAGGGCTGACGCCATGTCCTCCAGCCGCGAGGTCGCGGCTTCAAGCCTGTGCAAGAGAATGCTGATTAGCTCGGCACATTCTACAGCTATAGCAGATCATCGGCGCATCCATACCGCTTGATGAGCGTAGTTAAGTTGTTCATGTGGTTGTTTGGGACAGCCATCTTGCCGGCTGTCGACCTCGAGTTTTGGGAGAAGAAAGAAGGCGGCCCAGCAGCCTGTAGAAAAGACTGGAGCGATTATACCCTTCCCCGGCCTATGAGATCCGCTCGCAAGGAAGAACACGAAGCAGAGACGGCGCTGCTGTTGGTGGTCGAAAGGGAGAGCGAGCAGCAAAACAACGCGGACGTCATTTAGATGGCCGTACAGGTACCATACACAGGCGGCAGCGTAGTTGGCGCGGCGCCGGCCGTTAATTACCACTAATACCGTAACGGCCTGAGCTTCGGACATGAAGACAGACAGAAGACGCAGAAGACAGGAAGAAGACAGGAGAAGACAGGAGAAGACAGACAGAAGACGGGCGAAGATAGGATTAAGATAGCAGACAGTAGGATATGGCGAGTCCGTCCACCTCGCCGGGGCTCGACTTCTGCACGCTCGCCATGTTCATCGTCGACGAGATCGAATATCTGCCTCCCACGCCTCCAGTGCGAGACATCATCGGCGGAGCGGGCTCGTTCGCCGCCGTCGGGGCGCGCATGGCCGCCGGAAAGGAGCATTCACGCTCGGTCGGCTGGATCGTGGACACGGGCTACGATTTCCCAGCCCATGTCCGCGACCTGATCGCAAGCTGGGACACGCACTGCGTCTTCCGGGAGAGCGCGGACAGACAGACCACGAAGGGCTGGAACGGCTACGAAGCGAACGAGAAGAGAGGTGGGTGAGACAAGTTGTTTCTTCTGAATGGCCACAGGTGCTGAGAGCTCTTCTTAACATCGCGGCTGTCCCTCTGGAGCTGCTGCTTGTCATAGTGTTCAAGTATCTCACGCCGAAAATCCGCATCGGCCCCGAGTCGCTGACGGAGGAGCTCGTCCTCGCAAAAACGTTCCATATGTCGTGCTCGGCGGACCGGTGCCATGACATCGTGCACGGGATACTGGACCGGAGACGCCGGCTGGGCGAGGAGCGCAAGCTGGAGCTACAGCGGCCGATATTTGTCTGGGAGCCGTTCCCGGACTCCTGTCGTCCCGCGGAGCTCGCCAGATTCTACGAGGTGATCCGCCATGTCGACGTCGTGAGCCCGAACGAGGTCGAGATGGGTGACTACTTTGGAAATCGCTCGTGGCACATCGACAGTCCCCGAGACCAGGAGATAGCGCGGTCTATCGTCAAGTCTGGCATCGGCGTGGACGGGAACGGAGTCCTGGTGGTGCGGGCTGGGCGAGACGGATGCTATGCGTTTTCTCGAGATGACCGGCTCGCGCTGCCCGCGTACCTGAAGTCGACGGTAGTTGATCCTACGGGTGCCGGGAACTCGTTCCTGGGCGCACTGTGCCAGGTCCTGGCGGGATCCAACCGCACCCCCATCGACGCAGTCCGCGAGATCATGACGAAAGAATCTGGTCACTGGAGGGCGGTCTGCAGCACATGGGATGATAGAGGCAACCTTCTAGCCGGGCTGGTATGCGCAACCGTTGCGGCTAGCTACGTAATCGAGCAGGTCGGTGTCCCGGTCCTGAGCAGTGCTCACGGGCACGACGAGCTCTGGAACGGATCGAGCTACATCGAACGAGTCCGTCTCTACACCAGAAATCTTATCAAAGAGACACAGGACCAAAGGATATGACGTTTGACTGGCTCAATGGCTCATCGATTGTGTTCTATCCGCTGTGGAAACAAAACGCCGTGATGTATGAACGTATAGATAACTGTACAAGTCTTATGCACTTCGGAATCACGAATCCCTCTTGGCCGCTATTTCGCGCTCGTGCTCAATGATCTGCTTGCTCCACCTACATCATCGTTAGACTCTCTCTGTTCAACTGCCTTCACTCTGTAGACATACCATCGGCTGGGGAAGAACCGGCCTGGCTCTGGGAACCGGTCGCGGTGCTCGTTCCTCGCGCTGTAGTTGAAGATCAGGGCCGCGAGTCCGAGGGCGGTGGTGCCAATGATGAACGTATTGAACTTCCAGTTGCTGGGCTGAGCGTACCAGCCGCCCGCGGGCGACCAGACGTGCGTCGGGTAACTGGGAGGTCTGTCAGCCACGCCGCCGCTCTCTCTCGCGGGAAAAACAAGGGCGTCCGTACCGTATCTTCGGTCCTCCGCCCATCCTGCTTGCTTCGGCGCGTGTCCGTGAGTCGTGCTGGGGAGCGTCCTGGGGTTTGTCCGTCGACGTCGTTGCGAAGTTGCGCTTCTTCTTCGTCGTCGTCTTCTCTGGCCGCCCCAAAGCGGCTTAGCGCCTCACAAACTCAACCGCCCGAATCTTTGCGAATTTCGAGCAGAAGACGAAGACGAACAGAAACACTCGAGAGCTCAACGGCAGAGCAGCAGCACTCCGGCTTTGTCCAGGCAGACTTCTCCCGCTACCCCCTTGTGACCTCCCTGCGCTGCTTGCTCGCCGTCCCGGCCTCTGCCATCGGCTGTCCGCCCGCAGTCCAAATGAAACGACTGCAGCTCCTACGCTGGAGCGGTGCTGTCTCAGCTTCATGCAGTCGCAGCACTCAGTTACTACGGCCTCTCCAGCGGCACCGACATGCCAGGTGTCTCTCTTCCTCCGTGGCGGCGGCCGTGACGCCAGACCATGACATCTCTTCTCTCTCCCGTGGCTTCCAGAGTCCACGCCCTCCACTCGCCTCTGCAGAGGACTTTATACCTTCTCCGAAGCTGTCGTCACTCCACGCGCGACTCTCGTTACCCGAGCGGCTACCGCTTTACACGCTAGCCCGTACCCTGATCGATGCCTCGGCGGACAAGTCGACGCAATTCAACAACCATTCCCTCTCCGTCCTCGGCAACGACCTCCTTTCCTACTACACCACCGAACATCTCATCTGCCAATATCCGCGAATCCCGATGGCGGTGCTGTGGACAGCAATCTACGCATACGTAGGGCCGAAGGCATTGGCCGTCGTGGCGCGGGAATGGGGTGTTGAGCACGCGGCCGAGCCGGGCAGCGAGGTCGACCCTGCATTCCTGCAGTTCAGGATAGCAGACCAGGCAACAATAGATAAAGAGGGCGAGGAGATACCACCGGGCATATCCCGCGCCCCTCTACCCGGCGAGAAGTTCAGACGGGGGCTGGGCTCTCTCTTCGTGAACGACAACGAGTTCAACGAAAGCCGTGATTTCAATCCAAACACATACGGGATCCCGGTGACGCCAACGCGTGCCTCTGCCAACTTCGTCCAGGCCTTAGTAGGCGCCATCTATCTCCACGGCGGACGGCTGGCCGCGAAAACCTTTTTCGAAGAGCACTTCAAGGCCCGTCACTTGCCCATCGCCGACCTCTTCGGCTTCATGGAACCCACCCGTGACCTCTCAAAACTGTGCAAGCGTGAGGGTTTCGAAGCCCCCGTGGCTAAGATCATCAGCGAAACCGGCCGACTGAGCAGGCATCCCGTGTTCATCGTCGGCATCTTCTCCGGCAAAGATAAGCTCGGCGAGGGAGCCGGCTCAAGTCTGACCGAAGCTCGCGTGAGAGCAGCCGTGGCTGCGCTGAAGAGTTGGTATCTTTACAGCCCGCTCAACGCCAGAGTACCCAGCTCGATGGAAGAGAAGGACGCAGAGCCCTGGAAACGAGCGCACATCGATCCTGGTGAGATCATTGTTTAGGTCGGGAGGATGCAAAACGGTTATTGATTTACATACAGAAAGTTAGACTTACCCATCCGGTCATGGCGCGCGGAGGTTGGACATCACACATCGCTTTTTTACTCCCTTTCCCAACCATGTTTTAACTATGATTTCGTGTCGAAATACATGTACCATATATATGGCGTTATTGCGTCCAATTCCATACCTTACTCTTATTCCTTCATCCGTATTCTTTCATATTGGTAAGAAAAGTAATAAAGTACGAAATAAAGTAAGACGGAAACCTATCTGCGGCATAACATTAAGCTTGATTTAGGGTGGTGATTTTGAGTCGGGACATAATGGTCGGCCGCGTTTATAACGCTCTCGTCACGCTTCTTCCTTTGCACACGGTCGTGCGTTAAGACTCAAATCTAGGCGCGATGTGACTAGGGGAGCGCCACTGAAGGGCCAACCCATCACTCTTCCTCCTACCACCACGAGCATCCTTCTCCTCTACAAGTTTCTCGCGACTCTTACCTCCCTTGGATTGCGCCATGCGTGGCCCAAAATTCTATCAAAACTGGGTAGGGGACCTGTTTGATGACTTCGTGCTTTGGTGCGCGGAGGAGGGTACGCAGTGGCGGGTCAAGGAAAAGCTGTCCGAACGAGCAACTTTCATCCCAGCAATGTACCATGACGCCAAGACACCGATAGCGGAGGCACAAGCTGTCTATACCTGTGAACAGATCAGAGGTAAGGCTCTTGGTACCGTAGCTATTGTGAAAATTCGATTACAGTAAGTCTGTCCGCCTTAGCCCGCCTTATTTGGGCTATCGTTAGGCTGATGCATGTGAAGAGTACCCCCGGAGTTCCCAGTGAGCTTCAATCCACTATCTCGGAGCGCGTTTGCCTCTAAAGAACTGTCACTCCTGATCAATCAGGAAGTCGCATCATTAAGTCACTTCAACAAAATTGGCTGCAAGGTGACACCAAAGATTCTCTATCTAAAGCGGTCGTTACAGGAATCTGAGTATTCGCCCGTCCCGGGAGGCTATATTATGTTTATATTGATGGAGAAGGTCCCTGGAGTGCCACTTACGCACTTTTGGGAATATGATTCGGCCAAACGCGAGAAAATCAGAGCCGCTTTCCGTGAATCTCTAACGTAAGTCTCAGTCCTCGATCTGATCGCGTTGTGTAATTATGTGTTTGCCTAACCTGGCATTGACAGGGAGCTCTACCGATGCAATGGCTATCCACTTGATAGGCATTTGGGAAATCTCGTTTATGACGAGGAGCAAGATAAGTGGTATGCTCTATCCTTCCATATTTAATTAATAGCATGACGTCTCTAACAGCTGCGCTCAGTTGGTTTGTGGATTACGAAGAAATCGTTCCTCACAAAACAAAGAAGCCATTGGAATTCTCTGAGGGAGAATATCGTCGATGGAATCTAGTAGGCATGGATGGTGATAAATAAATAGGTGGTAGATTTCTTGACTTGTTCCATCGCTTGGTTGCTGGACTGTTCCTTGTTTCCATTGGTTGGTCGTAGCCGCCACGGCGGCTATAAAAAAGCAAAGCGCATAGGTTAGCGAATCGCTGGCTTGTCTAGCCGCTAGCCTATAAGCTACCGCTAACTGATTGTAAAAGCGCGTAATTCCTGTGATGCTCCGCAGTCTTGGTTATCACCTTGGTGCATTCACTTTATAGAGATGCATATTCGCCCTTCTACAAGACTTGCCTCAAGGGTCATTCTTCACTATCCTACCCTAACTCAGACCCTTTCCCTAAGACCTTTAGCTATGTAAGGGTAGTAAGGATTCTTTAGGGTAATGGTTTGGGTAGTTGGTACAAACAAGAGAATCTCTTTATAACTCAGGGCTATCTAGCTAGCTATAACAAAAGAAGTTAAATACATCACTTAAGGTATATTTACATGCAACATTTCCGTGATACACAACTATTTACAGTCCTGGCTCTTGGGTTTCGAATCACCAATGTACCTGGAGTAGTCCAGCCACAGATCCAAAACATCCTGACCGAAAAGACCATTCCAGAAGGTGTCACCATCCTGTCCGAGGTATCCCTGTCTTAGAAGGCGATCATTAAGCATGCCGACAGCGCCCGTGCCAATCTTGACATTCTCAATCCACTCGAGAAAGAAGGCGGTGTTCTGATAGCCTGCATCCCATCGGTCAGGGAGATCCGCCACAGAAGTTGGGCGTTTCCAGTGGGCGGCGCCGAGACCAGCCTTCAGGCGAACAAAGTCGGCGATACCTTCGATCAAGCCAGAGGGAGGACTTGGAGCTGACTTTCCGCGCGGGGCGGTATGTTGATAGCAATGCACAAGCTCGTGCTGGATGACTCCTGAAATCTCAGCGGCCGGACCCCTCAAGGTGGCGGTATAGGCGATGTAGGAAAGCGATAGATGAATCTCCTTTTGATTGTTGTCCGAGCTCACCCCGACGGTATAAGCGACACCCTTAAAGTCCCGGAGGATGAACGTGACAGAGGTGGTTGGGGGCAGGGAAGGGTCAAAATAGACCCGCTGGCCAGGCACGGGCACTCGTGAAGGAGATGTATAGAGATACTTCACGATTTCTCCTATAGCCTTCTGGATGTTTGCGTATGGGTCTGGGATCGCAGCGATGAAGATCTTTGATGCTTGGTTGCCCAGATCCTCAAAGTGAAGCCGAATCTTTGGCCTGGGAACAGTGGGTGCAACGGCCAGCGGAGCAAACCCGCATCCGTCCTTGTTCCATTGAGGGAGGCCGTTCGCAGAGTCCGCCCTATCGACCTCACCGTCCACCCCTGGCGGGAGCAAGGAGGATGCGGGTGTTGGGATGGCGGAAGCAGTATCAGACATGATTGATGGCCGGTTGGTGTCGAAATCTGCAACCCAAGCTGGACGTAGGACGCGAATATACAAGAAGCGATATATGCAGCCTTTACACGAAGCTATATACCGTCTCCTCTCTCTTTGCTTTTCCTCTCTTATCGCCGCTTAGCAGTCAGACGACGGAAACATGGCTATGAAGTTAGATTCGGCGTAAGGTTGCACTGAGCCATGGACGACACATGACAGGGTTCTGTGCCTGGCTATCGAGCCATGGGTAGCAGCTCTGCCGACGGATAAGGGCCCGTAACTGCTGCAGCCGACGGCGTCTTCTGCTATATCGACTGGAGAGCCGACGACGTCTCGAGTTTTGCCGAAGGAGGGACCGCGGCTGAGTCAGCGGGGTCGCGACAACAAAACGTCGAGCGCATCAACATCGTCGACATCGTCAACATCGTCAACAACCATCGCATCCACCAGACCGCAGATAGCAGACGACAGTCATCATCAGCAAACGTCAGCTCCCGGAGAAGTCTGCTGCCGACCAGCTGTCCTCGTCTCAAGCTTCCGTTCGGTCTCACAAGGCTCCGTAGTCACGGTTCATCCTCCCTGACCTCCTTTTTCCCTGTGCAACCACTCCGCCCTCGTCTCGTCTATCCGCGACCAAGTAGAGCTCGCCTGCCCTCCTCCCAGCATCCTAAGACGTCCACCGCACGCGCCGGGCAACCAAGCCAGCCTGAGCTTTCTCGTACAGACTGGCACCTGGAGACTATTGGCGAACGACTATCCCAATGACATTTGCCGTTGTGCTACTCTGACAATGGATGAACGAGCCACGGAGCTGCTGGCTGCCCTGCGCACCTCTTCCCTCTCGGTTGACGCGAAGATAGCCTCGCTGGCCAAACTCAAGTCTGAAATCAAGCAGAGAAACGTCCCAACCGCCGCCGCCGGGGACATCTTCGACGCCGTTCGGCTTGCCATTGCCTCTCAGCATGCCTCTCTTTCTGCAGGCGGCTTCTCCGCGCTCGGCCACCTGCTCAAACGGCTCTATCTTCAGGAACAAGATGCTCTCATCGCCAGCCAGGGCCGCAGTACATATACCCTACTACTGGAAAAGCTCGGTGATCACAAGGAACGTGTGCGGGCTCAGGCGTCCCAGGCATTCACGGACTTTTGGCCAGCATCTCCAGCAGAGGTCGAGCATCATGTGCTGGAGGTCGCCCTCGTTGGCAAGAGCCCGAGAGCAAAAGAGACTAGCATGATGTGGCTTGTGAAGGTATGCACCTACGCATTGCTTCTGACTCGGCATGATCCTTTGTTTCATTACTATTCCGCTGGAATCAGCTGACTCGTGGGCAACTCAGATGACGAAGGAGCATGGGGTTCTTTTCCGTGCGCACGTCCGCAGTCTTGTTGTGGGCCTCGAGGATGCAGATAGCGGTGTTAGAGAGACGGCAAAGGCTGCCGTGATTGAATTATTCCAGTAAGGACGGCTATCCACTCATATCGCTCATCGGAGGTCTGACATTTCTTTTCCGGTAGAAATGCCCCCTCCAGAGCTATTTCAGACCTGAAGAAGCAAATACAGTCACATAACGTGCGGAGGTCTATTACTCTTTCAATATTTGCGGCACTGGGAATTAATTCCATCCCCGATGCAGACCTTCCATCGTCACACTCGGGACCAGGACTCGCTCGGCCAGGTAGCAGCTTTTCAAATCGTCGGGAAGACGTCCCAAGACCAAATTCCGTACTTTCAACTCGTTCACATTCCAATCAAGATGGACAAGGTACATTTTCCTCCTCTTTCGTGCACTGTGTTGATGCTCTATCTAATGCGGCCTTTCTAGCTCGAAACGATGAATCTAATCTTGGTCCATCTAGACCTCTCAAGGGGGACCCTCCCCGAAGGGACGCCCTTCTCTCTCATGCTGCTAGTGTGGAGTCTTTACCTGCAATTAGCCTTGAGCCCGAAGAACCTGAACCCATTGATCCAATCACTATCTACTCAAATCGAGAAATTGATGACATGTTTCGAGATATTGCTCCACATTTTGAGGGCAAAGAAACTGAACACAATTGGCTACTCCGTGAAAAGGGAGTCACCGCTCTGCGAAGGCTTACTAAAGGGAACGCGCCACACGAGTACCAGGTTCACTATTTGGCAGGCATAAAACAGCTTTTGGACGGCATCTTGAAAGCCGTTAACTCCCTCCGCACTACTCTCTCAGCTGCAGGGTGCAGTCTGATCCAAGACATTGCGCGCGTCAATGGAACAGCTATTGATCCCATGGTAGAAATACTACTTCAAAGTTTTATCAAGCTCTGTGGGGCCGTCAAGAAGATAACGTCACAAAACGGAAATATTACCGTTGACACTATCATTGGAAACATATCCTACTCAGTGCGTGTACTTCAGCATTTATGGGCTGCCTGCCAGGACAAAAACACACAACCCCGACTGTTCGCCACGGGATGGCTCAAAACGCTCATGACCAGACACTCCAGACAGAAAAACGCAATTGAGCACAGTGGAGGCGTTGATCTCATTGAGAAGTGCATCAAAAGAGGCTTGGCCGATGCTAATCCAGGTGTAAGGGAGAGTATGAGAGGAACATACTGGGCTTTCTCTCTTATCTGGCCCGATCGAGCAAGAGGGTAAGATGACACCTAACCCCAATCCGTTTGACAACACTCAATTCTAATCAATTTTAAAGTATCATCTCCGAGCTGGACGTAAAATCTAGGTCTCTCCTTGAAAAGGATCCTTCGAATCCAAATGCGGCCGCTCACTCTACAACAACAGCAACATCCCGTGGTGGGCAGCCTCAAGCTTCTTCCTCCACAAGGATGACCCTGAAGGAAACAATCGCTGCTCAAAAGAAAGCGCGTATTGCCGCAGCCAGAAACCTCCCACCCCGACCAGAATCTGCCCAGTCTACGTTTTCTGAACCACGGCCTGCCCGGCCAACCGCTCAGCGACAACCTGTGTCAACCTCAGCTATTAGAAACACGACTACTTCGTCACATCTTTCATCATCAGTACCATCTGCTCAAGGAGGCTCACTTTCCTCCGCCCCAATGCGCCCGGCCATGCGTCCTCGTCGGCCAGAATTGATGAGACCTGCGACCGCAGACCCCTACTCGCGGAGGAACGTCCCACTCAGTGCTCAGGCGAAAGGATTGAGTCCTTCCAACAGCCCACAACGGCCAACTCCGAAATCAGCACCAGTACCTCGCGCTAGAAATCCCCCAGCACGCCCAAAGTCAAGAATGGAAAACGTTACCACTAGTACCAATTCAGTGCAAAGAAAGCCTGCGGCTTCGGAGCCGCCAGTACTTCAAAGGGCTGAACCTAAAACTATCAGCCTTATAGATCCAGAGACGCAGCTCCAGCTAGAGCCACAAACGATGATATCGACCCCTCATGCTGTCGGGAATGCCGTTTCAAACCCTGATCGAGTGGAAGAGGATTTGACCATCACGCTGCCTAATTTCAACGCTTCAGCGCAATCTGAAGAAATCAGAGATCCGGTTTTCGCTCCCAAACCCACATTTGTTGATCCAGTTGAAAATCTAACAGAACATCCAGCTGTTGCTGAGACCGAGGTGATTGGCAGTGTTATGGAGGCACATGAGACACACGTTACGATAGACCCACCAGCTGACGGTCCAACAGCTATAGACTCAATAAATTCACTTCCGGTGGATTTGAATCTTACAGAGCCTCATACTAAATCCATTACAGATGTTTTGGACTCCCCCAAAGGTCTCATGATTTCAGAGAATCAAATTACCCCCTTCCCCCAAAACCCGGTTAGCACTACACCTCTTTCCAAACCACCTTTGACCTCATCTATCGAAATTTTTCAGACTAGCGATGGCCACCTACCTTCCAGCCCCCTTGCCACCCCATCAAAGAGCGTTAATCAAACTGCCGTACCCCAAAGCTTGACCATGTTCGAACTCTCTCCACCACCCACTTCTACTGATTCGACAGCCCTTAAGGTGTACGAGGATCCTCAATCACCTCTCACTAAAGCAGCTCCTCCTCCACCTACAACACCACAGGCAAGCCGACTAGTACCTAAGGCCAAACCTCAAGAAGCCCTGCCCCTAAACGAATCTTCAAGCACCAATCGGAAATACAATCAAGACACGCAAAGTATCGCACCGTTGTCATACTCCCCTCCAGCTCCTGCATCCAACGAAAACTCCCATCGACGGTGGAAGAAAGTTGAACTCTCCGAACGGCGAAGAAGTCTAAGCCCCAACTCTAGGGATCCTTCCCGGGCCCGGGACATGATAGATCGAGGCCTTGCGAAAATTAAAATTTCTTCCCTTGATGTTCATGGCTACAGAAAGTTTCAAGGCCTCATTCGACACCACGAGTCCATTATGAACGATGATGCAAAATATTCCCCGATATTACTTGCATTGTTTGATGCGCTAGAGTCCCCTGATGGAGACAAAGTTTCCGGCCGATCCTTCGATATCAAAACACAGGTTCTTTTCACCATCCGTCTGATGTTCTCTCAGAATCAGGAGCTCTTTTCCAAATACTACTCTAGGGCAATGGTATCAATAATCAAAGCACGGAAACACTATGAAATTACAAATCACATCGTCTCTGGTCTTGAGGAGACTTCCGAGGATATTGCCAGTGCTTGTAACCCATCAGAGGTTGCTAACGCAATTCTCGAGCTACTCGAAATCGAAGACACGTCTCCAGAATCAAGCCGGATGGTGTCAATGGGCACATACGTGCTATGTGGTCTCCTACACCGACTCAACGAAAAGAAACTATACTTGAGTGACCCTGAGCTTGAGAGATTAGGCAAATTTGCTCGCGAAAATCTGAGGAATCCTCAGCCCGACGTTAGGCGTGCGGTCATGGAATTTTGCCTGGAGCTACACGAGATGGTAAAACCAGAAGAAAAGTTCTGGTCCATAGTCAACAGCCCTGGCGAAGACGTCAAGCCCCTTCTGACGTACTATATCATGCGGAAACCAAAGGCCTCAAACTAAAATCACCCGTTGTTTACTACTATCTTTCCTCTTACACTGTAGCTTCCATACTCGCTTTGAGATTTTTTTACTCGGCTTCTTTCGAAACATACCCATTTGAGTCTGGAATTTGGACAAACTTATATCCACTTTAATTGATTTCTGATCAAAACCGCAGAAATATCCTTTACCTTTTTTTCCCCTCTAAATTTCCTTTACGCGAAGTAACGTGTTGCCTCATGCACGCCGTGAAGCTGTGGGCGGAGATGGGAAAAAAATCTATGCATTGTCTTCTTCGCGTCAGGACTGTATTATTTTACATTGGTTTCGCATTTTTCTGGTCGGCTTTGATAGTACCCATCGATTTCTCTTATTTATTCTATATTTTTTTCTACCTTTTTTAATTTTCTATATCAAAAAGCGATGTTCCTTCTCATCACCACTGACCTGAAATCGTAGGGTCTTCCCCGCTGCCCATATGTGGCTCATTATATTGCTGGCCATTTATGTACCGCGTGTAAGAATAGAAATGGAGGTTGCAGTATTGACACTATAGGTGCAAGGTATGAGTGGTCTGGACTACGCCACAGGAAAGAATTGAAGTTAACATTTGAAGTTTGTGATGTCTACAAGGTTGCATCAAACTGATCTCTGAGTTTATTCTTAGGTAGTTGCCTATTTACGGCACGATTTATATGGCTCCATTACGTTTTCTGCAACTCTAGCCAAGCTCATGTTCATGTGCCTTTAGCCTATCCTTACACGAAAGGAGAGTCCATAAACATCGACCAATGCGTCCGTCTCCTTCTGGCCATTTGAAACTAACGATTTCTTCGTCGTATCTGCACAAGGAGTCCGAAGACTATCGGTTATGATGACTCGGCATATTCGAAAGGAGGTTGCTGGAAGAACTTTTCTCTCGGGCACATGATGAGAGCGGCCCGCTTATGCGGCAGATCAATGAATTTGTTGATGTGGTAGCCGTTGGCCTGATCGTATGCAAGAACTTTGGCACCAGTTGCCCTTGGCTCGCCGACTGTCAGGTTTGTGCGGGGCTCATCAAGGAACATATAGTGTGTCAAGCAGGTATGCCAGGCTTTGACTCGGTGAGGTCCACGGAACCGAGCATCACCAACGAGGAAATGTCGGCCACGATCATAATCACCGGCATCATAATAAGGACCAATGGCATCCTCCTATAGACGAACAGGTCAGCATGATATCAGTTTGCATTTCATATTTTGAACATACCTTTGCCCAATATATTTCATAGTAAGCGAAAAAGTTTTCATCAAACTTGGCCAAAACAGGAAATTGGTGGATGTCTTCGTGGATGTTTCGCAGGTATTCTCGGTGCTGTTCCAGGGTCCCAGTCTCATTCCAACCGGCTGCAACTCTGGGGTCATTCTGCCAGACGTGGAAATAATTAACATGTTCTTCGTTTTTCCAATCTAGCGCTACCATCGAGAAGGTCTCGTTAAGGTGCGGGATGTAGCGGCTATATATGATAGAGCCAGGTGCGGGCTTCGCCGGACGGATGGGGTGGGTGGTATGGATGCGCGACGAGGGAAACTTGGTCGTCAATGTGTAGTCCAGCGCGTGAGGGGGAAAGGCAGACTCGAATGACGGGGAGGTGTCTGCATTTTCGGAACCAGCGATCCAGATTGGCCGTGGTCCAAAAGGAGAGCCAGCTCCTTGCCAGAACGAGCGCCGGAGAACGACGAGCTGCCCAATATGGTCTTCAGACGAAGGAATTGGCTGGCCCGGAGGAGCACCGGGCGCTGGATGGGAGATTACCAATCCAACGGCTTCAAGCTGGCGAGTGAGCACTTCGCTCCCGTTCCCGCTTAAGGTGATTCTGAAAACTTCGAGATCCGGATGGACAGTGAGAATCGCATAAACAACAATCCAGATCTGTCCGACCGTAGGAGTATCGTCCCCATCCCACTTCATGCCCGACATGGGACTCCGTCTGGCGCGTGCCCATGCTGAGTTGTTGTTGTCTGGCGGTATTTTTGCCTCATCTTCCATGCAAAGGTCTGTGAGAGTGAGGCTAGGGTGGTGAAGGGTCACTTTCTGTGGTGTTGATTCAATGTTCGTCTCGGCGCATATCTGCAGCCTGAAAGACTTTGGACTGCACTCCACGATTTCATAGGCGGCATTCTGTGGTGTGGGGATGCGAATGAAAGGAGCACGCTTCTGCGCGAGTAACGAGTAACTCGCCATGTTACAATTGCCAGTGAGAAGCAGTTTATTTTCCGGATGTGCTTTCAGGCAATGATGCTGCTAGAATGTCGCGGGAAAGCAAGCGATGGAAAGGCGAAAATAATTAATGTTATTCCGAAATGACGTTGCAATCGATGGCCGACGAGAGAAAAGCGGAACACGAGCCCAAATGGACGCACTCCGAGGTGGAAAGCCACAAGAATCAGGTCATCACGGCCCGGTTTGGGGACCATTTCCAGCAATTTCCCATCTGATAATGCAACGAAGGTTCGGACGATCCATGCCAGCGCTCTTTTCCTCCATCCATTGGACGTCCAAGCAGCTCCGCAGCGCTCGAAAGAGAACGGCAGTGCTGCCACACACTCTCTCCTGTTTTTCTTTCCTTTTTCCTGTGTTTTCGTGCCGGCGTGGAGCTTGATCAGATTACCGAGTGGAACACGTCGGACCAATGGCAGCCGTCGGGGTCGGACAGTGCCCGGTTGTCTGCAGCGGGTTTGTGAGGGTTCAGAAGGTTTGAAGATCTGATTGTCAAGACAAAGTTATCAGATGGAAAAAAGTGGGGCTTCCATCTTATCTTTTTCCCTTTTCTTTTCTTTTCTTTGACCCTGGGACAATCTCGCGCAAGCTATGTGCATGTTCTCTTCTTGTCTCTTCCGTCATGGTCTTGGTATTCTTGCTCTGGTTCCGTCGTACCCGGCGTGGGCTGTTGTCGGTCTGTTCGTATGTCTGTCCTGTTTCAGCATCATCCCTGGGCCTCTAACTAGTGACTTTCCGACGGGGCAGCCTATGCCGGTGCACACTGCTCCATCCTGGTCCATCTGATAAAAGAAAAATCTTCTCCCTCGTCGGCCCCGCCATGGAATATCCACAGCGGTCGTGTTCTTCTCAAGGCATGGCCTGTCAGAATGCTCCCCGGCATGCACTTCTTCACGGGGTCGGTTGAGGTTTCACTCGTTTTCTCACACACTCTTATTTCTGCCCGACACCCTGGCGTAACTCATCCTCTCGGCGGGACACAATTGCATTGCGGCTGCTCTAGAGTCAGACGGATGATGTGCTGGCTCAATTGAAATACCTCTCCCCGGCCGTTAACCCGCGGATCCTTTTCTGTGGCCATTGAGTCGTCCAGAATTGTTGATTCCATTCAGACTGAGAGAGAGATATATAGTGGCTCTTAATGTCACAGGAGAAGAATGCTCCCTCGGGAGAGCCAGCAGTAGATGGCACCGCCGACAACGCACCACAAAAGCAGCCCAAGGTACGTCCGGTCGTTGGCTTTTTTTTCGATTCAGTGGTCTAATTCGCTATTGGAAGTGGTCGAGCCAGTTTCGCAGTCTATTGTCGAGAGAAAACACAATCACACCAACTTTCGGTTACTCCCGACTGTTGTTTGGTTCTGAGCCATCAAAGACAGACATTGCGCTGATCGTCATTGGTACCACTGCAGCGATAGGCGCCGGAATTCCTTTCCCACTGCTTGGGATTCTCTTCGGCGAGCTTGTGGATGATCTGAATTCATCAACATGTACGACCTCGCCAGCGCCATCCGGAGGCTACCAGGCCGCCATCACTACCAAAGTGTTGCAGGTCATTTATGTCTCTATTCTTAATTTTGTGTGTTTGTACATCCACACCGGATGCTGGAGCATGGTCGGCGAGCGGCTTGTTCGACGTTTGCGAACAAAATACTTTCATAGCCTTCTCAGACAGGAGATCTCATTTACAGACACACTCCCGGCAGGTGACGTGACTTCTCGTCTGGTTAGCGATATCGAGGTCATCCAAGCTGGCACTTCGGAGAAAGTAGGCCTCTTTATCGGTACTATTTCCTACTTCATTGCTGCATATGTGGTTGCTTTCTTGAAAGTGGCCAGCATTGCAGCCATGCTCATTTCGGTAGTGCCTATCTACTTCATTATGACTTTCGGTGGAGGGCACTATATCAAGAAATATTCGGGGCGAATTGCGACTCATGTCAACGCTGCCACGTCAATTGCGGCCTCTAGCTTGTCTCACATGAGTATTGTCCATGCGTTCAACGCGAATGCAAGACTTGAGGCCCTCTTTGCACAACATCTGGCAAACTCACGCGTGGATGCGTTGAAGAAGGCTCTTACCCATGCTTTGCAATTTGGGATGCTCTACTTCGTCGCGTATGCGTCTAATGCGCTGGCCTTTTGGCAGGGCAGTAGGATGATAGCCGATTTGGCTGAAGGGAAGCCTTCAAAGGTTTCCGTCGGGGCCATTTATACTGTTATATTCGTTTTACTCGACGGTAAGCCTCAACTTTCATAAGTAGATTCATTGATTGGGAAAACGGTTCTGACATCTCCCATAGCCTCGTTTGTACTGAGCCAGATGGCCCCTTTCATGCATATCTTTGCTTCTGCCGCATCAGCGTCAGAAAGGCTCATGGCCACGATCAAGCGCCAGTCAGCTATTGACGGGACCTCTTCAGAAGGCGACACTACTGTTTCTTTAGCTTCGGAACAGATTGAACTACACGACGTCACCTTCAAATATCCTGCTCGTCCCGAAGTTCCCGTGCTGCAAGGCGTCAGCTTCACAATCCCGCCTAACAAACACACGGCTATTGTAGGAACATCGGGAAGCGGCAAATCAACTATCGTTGCGCTTCTAGAGCGACTTTATGATCCTCTCACAGGATGTATACGTGTGGGTAGTCGGGATCTTAAGGAAATCAACGTCCGACATCTTAGAGGAAGCATTGGCCTTGTCCAGCAAGAGCCCAATTTGCTTGACAGATCTATATTGGAAAACATCGCGCATGGGCTTGTGAGTTCGTCGCAGCAAAAACATCAACATCTCCTACCGGCCCTACTAGACTCGAGTCTTTCGGATCTTACAGAGAAGATGCGGCAAGGCGCCAGCGAGGCGGAAGCATTGGAAGGTCAAGGGGATCTAGTTCGGGAGATCGTTACCGTTGTCCGTCATGCGGCCACGTTGTCGAATGCGATTGATTTCATTGACGCACTGCCAGACGGTCTGGCAACCAGGGTAGGCAGTTCCGGCGCTGAACTGAGCGGTGGCCAAAAGCAACGTATTGCACTTGCTCGAGCCCTGGTTCGTGATCCGCCTTTGCTGCTCCTGGATGAAGCGACGGCGGCGCTGGATTCGACTAGCGAGCGTTTGATACAGGCAGCACTGAACAAGGTGTCGGAGAACGTGACGACAGTCTCCATAGCTCATCGGTTAGCTACTGCAAAGGATGCAGACAATATTATCGTCATGCAGAAGGGGAAAGTGATGGAGCAAGGGACGCATATGAACCTCGTTGCGCAGGATGGGGTGTATGCTGGGATGGTCCGGCTGCAGAACCTGGGTAAATTCAGTGCCTCCAGTTCAATCAGAAGCGAGTCTACTCAGCTCGAGGCGGGGGGTGCGCGATCCATGCTCACCACAGATACGCTTGTGAACAAAGAGACGGTATTGGTGGACGAGAAGGGTGTCCTGGACGAAAAGGAGAAGGCCGCTCAGTTATACATCCCCCTCCCCGAGAGCGCAGAAGTAGCTGTTGAAGAAGAAAAGGAAGAAGGCGACGAAAAGAAAAAAGCAGAGCCCAAGCAGAGTCTATGGGCGACTTTGAAGGGCTCCTTTCCTCTCATACGCCCGAACCTCCTGCTCATCGCGCTGGGACTGGCTACCTCCATCGTAATAGGAGTCAGCTACACGGGAGAAGCCGTCATCTTCGGGCAAACAGTAGGCAGCCTGAGCGTGTGTCGAGGCGGTCCAAGTATTCGGAGCAGCGGTATGCTCTTCGGTCTACTCTTTTTCATACTCGCGATAGCCAAGTTCGCGGCTGTCATCGTCAACGGAGCCGCTTTTGGCTGGGCCGCTGAGAAAATCCTCTACAGGACCCGAGTCCTCTCACTACGCTCTTTGCTCCGCCAGCCTCTAGAATGGCACACGTCCGAGGGCAGGACCCCGGGCATCCTGATTGCGCACGTCACCAGCGACGCATCGGCGCTGAGCAGTCTGACAGGAACCACGATCGGAGTTCTCTTCTCCACGATAGCAAATCTCTTTGCGGGAGTGATCCTCTCGCATGTCATTGCGTGGAAGATCGCGGTTGTCTTACTAGCCACATTACCTGTCCTGCTGGCATCGGGCGTCCTGCGTCTGCGCATCATGGCACAGTACCAGAAGAAACACCAGAAGGCATTCGCGCAGGCTACCGCCATCACCGTCGAAGCGGTGGATAACATCAAGTGCATTGCGGCCTTCTCGCTCGAGCGCGAGGCATACGGCGTCTTCAGTCGGTCTCTGCGCAAACCGTACAAATCGAACTTGAAGTCTGTGCTGTATGGCAACTTCTGGCTCTCGGCTGCTTACAGTATCAGCACACTGGTATATGCGCTTGCGTACTGGTGGGGTTCTCAGCAGATCCTGGCGGGGATGTATACGCAGGTGCAGTTCTTTATAGTGCTGCCTGCGCTTCTGTTCAGTACGCAGTCATGCGGACAGATGTTTGCTCTGGTGCCGGATGTCTCTAAGGCGCGCATCGCAGCGTCGAACATCGTCGATCTCCTATCGATCAAACATGACGGAGATGAAGATGGATCTCGGAACGATCCTAGATTCCATTTGCTGGAGGATAAACCGACCGACGCCGAGGACCAGACTGCTTCGAATACGGGTGCGGCACTTGGTAAAGGAATGGGTGTACAGTTCCGCAATGTTCACTTCCGCTATCCATCCCGACCTAACCAGCCGGCTTTGGACGACCTCTCCCTGACTATTGCACCAGGCCAGTTCTGTGCCCTGGTTGGTCCGTCTGGTTCTGGAAAATCAACCACCTTTGCGCTGCTCGAGAAGTTCTATAATCCATCCTCTGGCTCAATAGTCATCGACGGGACGGATATCACCACTTCTTCGTCTATCTCGTTCCGAGATACCATCGCCCTCGTTCCCCAGGAAAACGTCATGTTTGAGGGCACAGTTGCATTCAACATTGGGCTCGGTGCGCGGCCTAACACTGTAGCGACACAAGCTGACATCGAGGAGGCGTGCAAGTTGGCTAATATCCATGATACCATCATAGCACTGCCGAAAGGTTATGAGACAGTGTGCGGACAAGATGGGAAGCAGTTCAGCGGTGGCCAGCGACAGAGGTTGAGCATTGCTCGAGCTTTAGTGAGAAAACCACGGCTGCTTCTGCTAGACGAGTCGACAAGTGCCCTGGATGTGGAGAGTGAGAAGAATGTGCAAGATGCATTGGCGAAGGTAGCGAGACGAACGACGATCGTTGCAATTGCTCATCGATTGAACACGATCCACCGGGCAGACAGGATATTCATGATCGAGGGAGGTAAGTGTGTTGACCAAGGAACGCATGGAGAGCTGGTAGAAAGGTGTGAGAGTTATCGGGCAAATGTCATTCACCAGTCGTTGGACACTTAGGTATATATATAGATAGGTAGATGGACGAAGAAAAGAAAAATGGGATTTTTTCATACCGTATATATGTATGTTATGATTGAGGATGCCAAGAAGAAAGGGAAAAAATAAAGAAATTGTTTCTCTCTATGTGGACGGTGGATGGTACAGCGAGTAGTAGATACAAAAAAATAAGGCGTGGGGAAGACGAGGTGGGATGAGAGCTGAAAAAGGAACTACTTGGCCTCCTCGGGGTAGAGATCTTCCTGGAGGACAACGCCGAGCTCTTCGCGGAGGTCCTTGAGTTCTTCAAGGTAGACCTCGTACTGGCTTCTGTTCTCAACCTTCGATCGGATGCCTGTGACGGAGGTCAGTTGATGCACGGATTAGAACGAAGATTAAGGAGAGATATACCCTCGAAGACGCGGACGGCGGTGGGGAAGTCGTTGACTCGTCTGGCAGCCTTAAGAGCGGCGGTCATGACGGCAACGGATGGCACGAGATCGTAGGCAAAGGCGTTGTTCAGGTTTCGCTGAGACACCGTTAGAGATATACCACATCAACCATCAGCCCCGACGGGAAGCTAACCTGCAGCTCGAAGACATCCTGTACGTTGTCGAACTCCTTTTCGTATCTGCTCCAGTTAGTTTTGCGAACATTGCCGATATCAATTGGGCGAGAGGAGTGGTCGGATGTACCGGGCGGAGAACTGCTCGAAGGTCTCTTCCTCGTGGGCACCGCTGCGGCGGGCGGGGGTGGTGCTGAAGGCCGCAAGACGGGCAGCGGGCAGGGAGACGGCAGCGGACAGCCTTGAGCGGACGGCGTAGGGAGCGGCCTTGACGAAGGGGGTGGTGGCGGAGGCGGACGAGGCGCGCGCAGCGATGCGGAAGAGCGAAGCGGAAGCCATTGGGAGAGCAGGAGGCGCGGAGACGGGCGGAAAGCTGGCAGGAGAGCTGGTCAGCGGGCGACAGCGGTCAATTGGAGGGGCCAGAGGGCGCCGGAGCTCACGGTGGACGGGGTGGAGGGCGGATGGACAGGCCGGCTGGAGGTTGTTTTGTCGGTGGTCGTCGCTGGCGTGACGTCGGGAGGTTTGAAGGGGAAGATTTTGGCGGTTGTGCGGGTCCCGTGACCGCGCTTTATTTAGTTGGAGGTCCAGTTGCAGCTGGAGGTAAACACGGCTTGTGCCCGGGCTATATATATTGATCCTAGATGATTTCTACACTGCTAATTACTACAAATGATAGTATATTCTTAGATTCTATAGAATCTCAATTAGAAGAGGGAGAGAATCAGAGAGGCGCTCCGTAGGGATTATACAACATTCCTAATCTACCTCGTTTGTTCCCAGGTCCTCGAAATATCATATACGACGAAAAAGAGCTGGCTTATCGACCACGAACATACCATTATAGAAGCACGTCTATGTAATAGTAACGGCTTTGCTCTTTATCAATTTTGTGGCCTGCGTACATTTGTCGTGTGAATGCAGGCGAAGCCAGACGCACTGCAATAAGGCTTTTGAAATCATTGCTTCAAGGAATACACCGTCATTTTACCGAGTGTTTCTCCTCTAATAGTATAGTGTCTGCTAGAGTACGCGATATAAATCATATTATGATGTTATGATCTGAAGATCGGACTGTCTGGGAGTGCCCTGGAGCCTCCTCCAAGAGGTTGTCCGCAGTATCAATAATGTCCCGGTAACAAAACATAGACCTCTTCGCTTTTGAGGGACAGAGACTCTAAATAAGGCCCGTTCTATTGTAGGAGCGTCTTCTAGTGAAAAATGAAAAATGGAACTACATAATGCTGGCTCTCTGTATTCTGGGAGAGAAGAAAAAAAATGGACTGTCAGGGAATCGAACCCTGGACCACCCCCATGCTAAGGGGGTATTATACCACTAAACCAACAGCCCCTTTGTATGGCTTTCCCTATCTAGTAATTCTTACAACCCGCTTTAAAGAACGAGGATATATACAAATTCTTAGTATTTCTCACGACTTTGTAAGAATTCGCACGTAAATAAACAAAATATATTAAATATATACGAGCATGGAGCGTTCGCTTCGCTCCCTAAGCAAGATATTAATCACCGTTTCTGGGGCCTTCCCTCTAAGTACTACTTAGATACTTAGACCTACCGTTTTCTCTTACCTTTATGAGACCTACCTTTTCTTTACTTTTAAAACAGCCTCTTATAGTCGCCAGACCTACGGTCTAGCTCCTCTCTTAAGGCCTCTAGCTACCTAGGTTATCAAGACGTGGCTAAGGTGTAAGGAAGAAAAGAAGAAGGAAGATAGTAGTCAAGTGTGGTTAGGGCAGGCTTTATAGGTAGTAGAAGGTCATAAAAAGGGGGTGGAAAGGGGGAGGCCCTATACCCAATCGAGCGTTTTCGTGGTAATCTCCTAATACTTTTATTTAATAGGGGATATATATATATAAAGAAATATGGTATATCCTGGGAAGAGTATTCTAATATCAACACAGGTAGAGCAGAACTGTTTGAATACATATATATTAGTGGATTTGAACATCCGCCTCGGGTAGCTATAGTAGGCAGTCCTTGATACGGGGAAATATAGTGGGTTCGGGGTATATTTTGTTGGGCCCTGCCTTCAGCATGCGTGCAAGAAAAAGGTCCGTTGGAGAGTTTAGCAACTTAAACGATGTATTTAGGCATCCCCTGCATAATATAGACGGCTATATATGTAGATAGCGCAGGATGATAGGTCTGGAGCAGGCCCTGGTCGTCACTGATGACCACAGGCTTCAAGCTGGCCTTGGTAGATGCAGCTTCCGGGAAGACCTACTCCGTCGAATCATTTTGTTTGCGCAGCATACTAACATTGGGTAGCATAGTATAATATAGCCACGGCTCACTTACCTTGTACGTGTAGGTTTTCTAGCCATATGGAGAAAGGCCGAGTGCTTGGTATGTGCTACTTTGATTCTGTATTATTTGGGTATTGCTGAAGCGGAATTGAACGCGATATCCTAGGGCGTCGTCTGAGCCCATGGAGTGTAACCATCGCTTTTTGCTACTCTTGTGCGAAATAAGAGTCTTCAATTGGGTATATAAGAGGCAATAGTAAAAACCACCTTGCTCCCCAGCTGCTGGTCTGGCCAAGATGCGTAACTAAGGGAGACGCTGAGTCCTTCCTAATTGGGAGTATGGCTGAATGGGCTTACCGCGCTTCTGCCTTGTCGTCCTATGTAGTTGCTCTTTTTGGCAATCCTCTCGTCTTCTTTCTCATCCTCTTTTCGTCCCCTCTCATATCATCTCATCTTATATTTCATCTTTCAATCCCATAACTCTGCCAGCGTCCATGGGCCAATCCCTGCCTATTTTTTCCCCTAAGATTCAACCTCTTCCCCCTATCTGGCATGATATGGATTCGGGATTCAGGTGATAGTGCCCACGAAATAAGGACATCTGATGGTAGACCACCTCTAACGTACCGTGATGCTTGACACTCTATACTAAGGCATCAGCAAGTATAGTCCCTCATCTAGGGAGTGGCTAGTGAAGTGTCGCTTGACGGTGCTGAAAGTATGAGGAGCTACTCGATGAAGAAGATACCTCATCCTCCAGAAGTAGATATTTCTACCGTCTGCCCCCTCAAATACTGTGACCTAGCTAATGAAGAATCCCACTGGATTTAGGTGCAAGCTCCCGCAGCTAGAATGGGTCCGTACATATGTACGCGAATAGCCAGAGGTATAGAAGACGTGCCCGACTTGTAAGGCTAGCTTTATCCTTCTTTTTGGTGTTTTGTCTGATATCTTGTGGCTAATCAAAAGCAGGGTATAACTATAGGCACACGTTAGGCAAGTGCTTTCCCAGTCAATGATACACTGTGTTTTTATACCAAAAACTCCACCATGATGAAAAGCAAAATAAGGATCCAACATAACAGAGGCTGCCGGCCCCTATAGAGGGGAGAGCCGATGCAGAGAAACAGTCGACATTCTGAACCCGTGGAATTGCCCTATGCCTTGCTTTTAAGTAACTATGTAAGCAGTGTGACTTTCGCTAACAAGAAAAACCCCAACAAGGAAAACCAGCCCCCAATGGGAGACAACAGTCCGATAAACGACCGATCAACAAACTATAGCACACAAACGGCTTAACTTGACACGGCCACTATTCCCAAGTATAAAGATGATATAATATCAAAAGCAAGAGACCAAAAGAGTAAAAGAAAGTATCCAATGGTATGTAGCAACCTGTACAGTAGTTAAAGCATAGCTGACTGTAAACTTTACGGCATAGATTGCAGGCCATTGAGAGATAAAGCCAGCGCTCTGATTCCTCGCATACTACCAAGGTGTCTTGTTCAAGACAGCAACGATGGAGATGGAGTCGGTATCAAGGGCGTCTTTATTGAGCGTAACCGGTAATGATAGTCTGACGCGTGGGATGATGCAGTGTGCAGTTTTGTCCTCTGTAATATTGGGGTATATATGCCTGGCCATACCTTGTGTGTGAATAGAATGCAAGATGCTCATCAGAGAAAGTTTGATGATATTTGAACTACATGCAGTAGGGAGCACTGGCTAGCTAATGAAGTTAAACTTTACTGAGATATTATCGCTTCCCTAGAGATAAGATACTGCTGTCTAAAGCTGTCCTACGGGACAATAGCCTAGTGGCTAATTTGATCCTTATAATGTCGGCGAACAAGGGGCGGCCTATCTACCTTTTTCGAACGAACTAGGTTCGAATTGTGGCGAGCTCTCTTTTTTTTTTTTTTTTTTTGTACCCACACAACACAGGCGCCTACAAAAAGATAAGACTCCGTTGATGCAGATGGTACTGAAATCGTTGTAGAGGGCTAGAGTATTTTAAGGCTCAATCATCTAGCAATCAATTTCTACGTGGGACGGAAGAAGCATTCTCTAACATCAAACTAGGCTTCTCTCCCTTCGTCTCTGGAATAGGCCTGTACGGTTTGGCCTATAGCAACCATAAGGCGCT
The DNA here is from genome assembly GCA_000812245.1 of Onygena corvina. Classification (NCBI taxonomy): domain Eukaryota; kingdom Fungi; phylum Ascomycota; class Eurotiomycetes; order Onygenales; family Onygenaceae; genus Onygena; species Onygena corvina. The sequence goes on along the minus strand of JWPT01000068.1, from coordinate 22,847 downwards.
GTAGGAAATTTCTTTAGTTCATATGGAAGAGCTAGGCGGGTGGAATCTGCCCAATCCTCCGGGAGAATCCAGAGCCCAGCAAGCTCCTCTCTCACTGACTCCTTGAATGTGAATAGAATGATAGGGCTGTGGTGCACTACACCGTATACCTCCTTGTATGGTGTGGCACTATATCATATTCCCATGCTGGTTGCTTTTCATAGGAATTGATGGTGGTGGGCTATCATGGTCGTAGACAGTTAGCCCATGAGCGATCTATTTGAAAGGTGGTTTTGATGCGTGCAGTAGGAATCCACGAGTGAACCCGCGTATGGAGGATGGTATCTTGTGCTCTGGAACCTGAATAAGGCCCCAAGAGGGACAATCTTCACTTCCCTTCTCCCTGCTAAAACTCTTCAATAAGTGCATCCTCTCTCTCTATTGCCTTCCGGTCATATACCCCATCTGCCCCTAACAACGTTTCGTCCCAGTCTATCGTACCCCACTGCAAGGGGACCCTTACCATTAGATCTGCATAAAATACTTCACGTAACATTCGATAATCGGCATCCTCCTCACTAACGCCGATGTATCCCACCCGGCATATCTTATTGTCGATTGAGTTTTGATCAAGAATAGTAAATGTTGCCAACGAGACAAAGTCGCGCTCAAGCCTCGCCTCCTTCGTTGCCCAATCTCGGACCTGCTCGTCTGTCCAGTGAAGAAAAGGGGATTTAAAATCTACTGGCATCGGCTTGCGGGAACCATGGGTGATTGAGTCCAGATCGGTTGTTTGGAGAATACATGGAGACGAGCCGGGGTCAGGGATGTCGTCGCCGATGACATCTATTATTCCTGCGTATGACTGATCGATAAACTCAGAATAGAAAGTGAGTAGAGCGTAAGCCGGTACTCATGGATATATATCGCACCTCTGAGGGTATTTTGGCAGTACAAAACACAGGATACATCATGACGCCTTTAGAGACCTGGTCGTCAAAGGGAGGGTACGTGTGTTCCTTCTCCTGACGCCGCCTTCCGCTCATCGCCCTCGTAATTACAGGCATCGTGTCAAATGTAGAACGCCCGTCGATATGATGGCCTCCAGCTTTTCTCGACCAGAGCAAGCCCTTTTCTATCAGGATGCGGGTGCCAATCCCGATGATATCATTGAAATCTCTCAAAAACTTGGCCTACCCGTGCTATTGCCTCTACATTTTCATCATTGAAAATGTGGACGGAGCGATACGAGGAGCTTCAAAAGGCTTACTTAGCCATTTACGCTACCTTGGAAGAGCTTCAAAAAAGAATTCACGAGTCAGAAGAGGCTAGGCGAGCTGAAAATGAGCACTCCAGAGCCACGATCCAGCAACTTGAAAAGGACTTTTATCATCGGGACCGAACCAAGGTCCCCTCTATCTTGAGCCCGCAGTCTTCGACAGCAAAGCACGCTGCTCCTCCGTTCTCTGAGGGCAAGGTCCACGGTGATGATAACGAGGAGGAGGTCTGATAGATTCAGGTCAATTCTTAGCCTTTCAGAGCGCTTGATTTAAGGTTGTCGCGTTATTTTGCGTTTAATGTGACGGAAGAATATTTCACCGAACACTCTGGTCATCCCATCTGGTAGATATCTTATTCTATCTATTCTATCTAGTCCTCACACTCATTCAATAGTAAATTTGTTTGGTACTATATTAACAATATTGATGCTTTCTTGGAGGTACGCCTTATACCCAGAGTTATGCTAAGGTTATGCCGGCTTCACATGATTCCTGACTAAGCCGAGAGAAAAAAACAACCGCCAACTTTTCCTGCTCGGACTCTTCCTTCCGCAGAATCGTCGGCTTCAACTTCGCTCTCGCTCTCGCTTCCTGTTGTCTCTCTCTTCTCTTCTTCTTCTCTTTTCCTTCTTCTTTCTTGGTCTTCCGCCCTTGTAATGCTTGCTGTCTACCGCTTTTAATATCTATCCTTTTTGGCTTCATTTCTTACCTCCTCCGGGTCTGCCCAGAGCTGCCGTGCGGACTAGCCCCTATTCCACCAGGCACTCGCACCGCGCCATTGACGGCTTCTCTGCTGCTCTCGTCGTCGCCCTGCCTTCCCCCCGGATCATCACTCCTTTGATTCGCGCCCCGGCTTTGGTCTCCTTCCTCTCGCTGCCGTCCAGACACCACGCGACGTAATCATAATAGACAGGCCGTCCCGGCTCCAGCCAGCACCATGTCAGCCAATCTTCTCTCCAATATTCCCATCTCCATCAGCGCTCCTTCGATAGATAGACCGTTTGGCCTCCACCTGTGGCCCATCTTCGATCATGTCTTCAAGGCTGTCATGGGCTATCCCGCCGAGGACTTTCGCTTCGTCGTCGAGGAGACGCCCATGTCGACTCTCCGGGCCACCACCATCGCCTTGATCTCCTACTATGTCATCATCTTCGGTGGACGCGAGCTCATGCGCTCGCAACCCGCTATGAAGCTCAATGGTCTTTTCATGGTCCACAACTTCATCTTGACCGCCGTCAGCTTCCTCCTGCTCGTGCTCTATGTCGAAGAGCTCGTGCCCACCATCGCTCGCCGGGGTATCTTCTTCGCCATCTGTGACCACGCTGGTGGCTGGACCAAGCCTCTCGTCCTGCTCTACTATGTATGTCTCTTTCTGTCTTGCATGAGGAGATATTTCTTATGTTGGTGATATCAGGCTAACGTGCTATTAGTTGACGTACTTGACGAAGTACCTCGAGCTAATCGACACGGTCTTCCTCGTGCTCAAGAAGAAACCGCTCACTTTCTTGCACACCTACCACCACGGTGCCACTGCTCTGCTCTGCTACACCCAGCTCATCGGCTCCACCGCTGTCTCATGGGTGCCCATCACGCTCAACCTCATCGTCCATGTCGTCATGTACTGGTACTACTTCCAGAGCGCCCGTGGCATCCGCATCTGGTGGAAGGAGTGGATCACCCGTCTCCAGATCGCCCAGTTCGTCATCGATCTCGGTATGTTTTCGTCCGATCTTACTGCCTCGCTGTCCTGCTGCTGACTCTGTTAGGATTCGTCTACTTCGCTTCGTATACCTACTTCACATCGACGTACTTCCCATGGATGCCTAACTCCGGTAAATGCGCCGGTGAGGAGTTCGCTGCCTTTGCCGGTCTCATCATTCTCTCGTCCTACCTCTTGCTCTTCATCTCCTTCTATCTTGCCACCTACAAGAAGGGTGCCAAGTCCGGTCGTCCACGCCGAAACACCGGCAAGCACGCCGTCATCGCGATGAAGGACATGGAGCTCCCCTCCGTCGGAAGCGGCAGTGAAGCTAACGGCTCTGCTAACGGAACCGCTAACGGAGTCGCCAACGGAGCCGCCACCACGACCGCCCGTGCCAACGGGCCCGTCACCCGGTCGAGAAAGGCATAGTTTGGCAGCTTTTTCACACCCTGTTCCTTGGCCTGGGGATCCAGATGCAATATATGGATCCCTGGGCGTGTATTACTATAATATTGGGCGGGAGGCTTTTGAGTAAAAGATATTGACACGAGTAGAAGACCAGCGAGAAGAGGAGGCGGTGTTGGAATGCTGGCTCGCCGATGGCTGCTTTTGGTACGGCCACCGGAACGACTTGAGATGGTTTTTATATAAGACGAACCCGTCCACCACACAACTACCCACGCACACGCAGACACACACATAACACACATCCTTTTACATACACCCCCACAGCGAGGATCATGACTTATCGCTGTCGGACTCCATAGAAAAACACGGCATACATATTACATATTAGACGAGAAAGAGAGACGCACCCAAGAACGCACCTTTTTCACCATCTTTCCCCCATCCCCGTTTCTTCTCTTCCCTTTCTTTTCTTTTCCCCTGCTACAATCATTTAACTACCTACTAATCACCCCTTCGCTTCCCTCACTTGCCTTCGAGAGTTGCATCTGCGCTTGCATTACATTCTTCCCTCTTCACCGCTCTTGTCCTGCGTACCGCTGACTTTCGCTGATTGGTTCCTTTCATCGTCTCCCTCCTCTTCCTCTTCTTCCTTTTTCCCCCTATTCTTCTCCATTACTTTTCTTGGGTATAATGACTATGGAAACCGAATAAATCATCTTTACCTCTTAGCTCGACTTCTCACTCGGGGATGGCACACAAGTATATATAAGTGTATAATATAAAAGCGCCAGTATATGTTTCATCATGGTCCCCGGCTCTTAACAGGGGCTGCTATACATCCACCCACTCTCCATCGAACGGCCAGACCTTGTCAACGCGGCATCTTAACAAACTCGACATGCTATAACAAGCCAATGACTCTGCTAAGCTTCTTGGTCTTCGTCCCCTGTCGAGCCATCTGCATGACCCGTGCATGTCGAGGCCAGCGCATGAAAAGTATGCAATCTAGTCTAGGATGAGAAAGGAAAAAGAGAAGAGCAAGACGGGCGCACACTGACTGGAGGTAACGTGGCAGCGCGAGGCGGGACGAGGCAGAAGACGGACACTCTGGCCTGCGTCAGTGAGGCCACGACAACCACACGCCTTTATTTGCCCTTCCGCTCAGCACAAGACGAGCGACCAGAGATCAGAGCAATACGAGGACTTCAAGAACCGCTCATGGAACTCCTCATCCATGTTCACTCGACATTTTTATGCTCTTGGTCCGGTTCCTGTTGGTGCAGGGGAGGCGTCTCATCATTGCAAGGGGGTATACTTATGCTCAGCGTCACCACACACCACACCACCACTGTCGCCAGCACCACGAACAGCTACAGATGAAGATACGCACAGCTATATAGTCTGAGAAGACAGAAATAGACAAACACCAGAGAGGAGCACCCGTATTCGCCTCCCAATGATAGCCCCAACCATCAAGCTAGCGCCCGATCCAGCTTCGCTTGCACCGAGAGTTGAGACTAGCAAAACTCCCACCCTCAGGACTGGACGCATGACCTGCATGCATCGCTCACTCAACCGTGAGTTATGGTGACACTCACTCGCTGCAACGCTCGGTCGGTTGGTCGGTGGCGGCGTGGACTCCCTCTCTCTCTCGTGGCCCAATCGTGCCCGCCGGACCTGCTGGCGGATCCCCATACATCAACCCTCCCTCAGTCAGAATGGCCGGGGGGGCTTGAGCGCCTGCATCCCACCTGCATCTACAGTACGCTTGCATGCTACATGCATAGCTGGTCTCTCATTGCGTGCGGTATAAAATTGCGCTGGGCCCTGGATAAGTCTTGTCTGCTGCACTGCAGTGGACATACATAATCTCTTGCAGGCTGACTGATGGGAGCAAAAATATGCTTGCAGGGACACGGAAGGCCACCAGATCATGATCCGACCAGGGAGCCGTTTGGTTCCTGTGCCTGAACCTAATTCTGCATCTATCAAGAGAGGGAGGGGATAGGAGAAGGTCAAAATCCTACTCTAGACGACTTAACACTCGACTATCTGCTCGGTATCCATCTGTCCCTCGGATCGGTGGGCAGAGCGAGAGAGAGAGAGAGAGAGAGAGAGGCCGTCGATCGCCCCTCTCTTTCTTCCCATCGCAATCATCGCATCATCGCCAGCCTCTTCTTATCTCAGCTCATCTTCTTCCAGAAAGGATCAGGAGAAGAGGAGGGCCCTGTCTGTCTGCTGACTGGTGAAGTCGCATGTTTCAAACCAATTTCACTCTTATCGCTGTTAATAATCTCAGGAGACCTTCCCGAGCGAGCCTGGGTTCGGTTTGATACAAACCCCGTTCCTCTCCCGCCGTGCCCGCTTGCTTCCTTCTCTCCGGTGCTAGAGGTAGAAACGTGCTTCTCATCTTCCTGACGATAAGTCTTCTTCGTCATCTCTGTCCTCACTCTCGCTCTCTCGCGTTCTCACTCTCACGTTCCCTCGGCCCCTCTTACGCCTTTCGCCTTCGTCTATCCGGAGCAACTAAGTAAACGACTCCCCACTCCCTCCCCCCTTTCGCCGGACTAAAGGAATTTAACCGCCGACGTGTTGGCGTCTTCACTCTACTCTTGCCTCTCTGCTTGCAGCCCATTTTAAAAGCTTGACAATATCCTCGGTAGGGGCTGGGCGATAATTTCTATCTTAAGAATCCTCTCATTCCAACACCTAGACTTGGGGTTGATTTGGGGGAAGAGAGGCCGTCTCCTTGTCCGCCCGAATTCCGGGGCTGGCTGGCTTCGGTGTCTCGCAACATCCACACTATAACACTCACTTATACGTCCCCCCTTATTCATCTTTCGTGATTGCCCGACATGGCCACCAGGCCGTTTCACTCATTTATATCTAATGACTCCTGCGAGAGGGAGAAAATCGGCACTGCGCTGGCGCCTGTTTCATTGCACCTCCATCAACCTGCGATGCAAACCAAGTACGAGTCTGATGACGAGGAGGAATCCGAACTAGATATACCCGCCGCCACTAATACGATAAGCACCCAGCTAACGGCAGAGGAAGGGTTCGGATCTAGCATGTCGCCTGCTCAGCGAGGGACCAATACTCCTAAACGAACTTCAGTCTATACCGTCAGGCGTATAAGTGGGTTGACCCTTCTGCCGCCTCTACAGACCACTTCAGACCAACAGCAGCATCAACCTCAAAAGATGGACGGAAGCGGGTCGAGAAGTCCGTCGTCTACTCCGCGAACACGAGCCGAGAGACCTGCGACCATGATCTTCGAGGCTGAAGAAGTAGAATCTATCTATTCCGATACGCCATCGGACTACGGGGACGACGACAACGGCGACGAGAGTTGTGATGTCAGCGATCATGACAGCGACCTGCCCGAGGGAGGAGTTATCGATGAACTCTTCTTCGTCGCGACGCCTATAACGTACCATCTTCCGAAGAGTAGGCCGAATTTGGTGTCGATCTCCCCGCCGCCCTCACATTCTGGCCGCTCGCCTCAACTTCAGTCGCAGCCGTCGCCAGAGGAGCAATTTGCTAGAGCGCAGAAGAAACAGAAGAAGCAGCAGCAGCAGCTGGGTTCGGAACTGGATTTCGAAGAGACGGACGCGAGCACCAGACCAACTTCCACCACCGGCGGCAACATTAGGAGAAGTCTTAACATCAAGGCAAAGAAAATTGACACTCTCAGAGAATCTACTTTTATTTCCCCCGAGCCTTCGCCTATGTACCGATCATCTGCCTTGAGTACAACTTCAGTTTTATCCACGACACCGCCTGACTCTGCAAAATTCTTCACTCACCCTACGGAGCCTCAGCAGCAGCAGCAGCCTCCGTCCGAAAAACGACGACGATCGCTCATCCCAGGTCACCTGCGCAGCAGGCGGGACCGAAAGTCTCCTGAGCAAAGCCCTCCGCAAACCGACTCTGAGCTGCAAGATGCTGGTAACGGCTCTATGGGTTATCGGCAACAGACAGTCGAGACACCCCCATTATTCAACGCAGTAGCATGGAGACCAGCTTCGCCTCCCACGTCTCCTTCCCAGTCCGACTTTGGATACACATCATACGGAACTAGCACTCTCCCAGCACCTCCAAAATGGCCATTCAATCGTCAGAGCACCGCCATCTCCGAACCACCCTCTTCTCCAGGCCTCCAGCGGCACTCTAGGACCTTCCAAGGCCCACCGCCCACTCATCCCGAGAGCGTGCCAACCCCCCACTCTCGTGCCCGCACTCGCTCCATAAGCAGCATAGCCAGCAACGCAAGCAAATTCAGTCTTCCTCCTTTCGACAGTGCCTCTCTAAAAGCAATTGCACAGAAATACCAGAATAGGTCCGCTCATTCCACCTCCGGAACTTCATCTCCGACCCCATCAAGTCTCCGCCCAACAACCACCTCTGATAGCCCCCCGCCTCGTCCATCCGACTGCGAGAGTACAGTTTCAGAACGACCCTTATCGCACCGCAGTCAATTTCTCCGAACAATGTCCACAACCAATCTTAGTATGCTTATTAATTCACATGATACGATTGATGAGGACGTGGTGGGCGATCCGCTTCAGAAGGGATATAATACCCTAGGCCGAAAATCAAAACGGTACTCTTCCACCTCAAAGAGTTCAGCCAGCACGGCGAGTAATTCGCAGCACATCCGATCCAAGAGCATAAAGTGGCTCCAAGGGACGGGCGAGAGCATGTCTCTTGCGGGTAACAAGCTGGGATCGATGCTACGAAAGAAATCCGTGGCGATGCCTACTATTTCTTGATATATACCCTTACTCATCTCTACTTTATTCTATATCTCAACAGCAAAAAGGCGGGAAGGCGGCTTCTATATCACTTTTTACACATATTTCGTGTCACTCGCTTTCGACATGGGAAATCTTTATTTTACTAATTCTAACACCCAGAAGATAATGACTGTTATTATACTTAATGTCTTTTCCACTTCGTTCTTGTTTTATCAGCGTCACTTTTCTCCAGGCGGCCTTTTGTTTGTCTTTTCGATCATTCTACATACTTGTTCTCGTCTCTCTCTAATCATTTTTTTTCTCTGTTTGGGTTTCGGATATTCAACCTTTTTGACGCTTGGTTACTACAACTACTTCATTTTCTTTCCTTCTTACTCACATTCACGCCTCGAAACAAAATAGCACATAATCAGATGTCATCCACCCATTTGAGCATGTTCCTGGCGTCCGAATGCCGCCGAAACGCCCGTCCCGAGCAGGGGCTCTTCCATGCACCACCTTTTGCGCTAACTATCCTATCTTCAAACTAAACTTCGGCCGTTCCCGAGTATCCGCCGGTCTAAGTTTTTTTCGCCGAGATTCTTCCTTTGCGTTAGTTATCCTACCTCCAAACTTCTGGCGTCACCGGAGGTTGTTCCGTTCTTCTATTTTTTTTTAGCTCAAGTGGTTTGAAATATCTTCCGCGCATATACATGGTGCTCTGTCAGTTATCTATACGAAACATTCACATATATATACCGGCTACCTCGGCCTTTTAAATATATCGGCTTTTGGAATCTTCTGTACTCATCAGACCTGTGCTTACCCCTCTAATTGGGACCTGGGTGGATTTATAAGTGGGCAAGGAGACCACCATGTCGCCCCCCAACGCAGTGACAAGCCAAGGCGAAGCTGAAGTCGAAGGAAGCCAGCGCGAAACCACCGAGTCCCTCTCCGACGCCGCGCTACTGGTGTGTATCTCCTAGGATCATCGCTTCTATGTTCCCGAGCAGATTGGTATAAGCTGACAAGTACCTCGTCGCAGGAAACGCTTGGGTACAAGCCGGTACGCAATTCATGACAATTAATATGCAAGACATGCATAATTGCCCGAGGTTTTGGATTTGGAAGCTGATCATCGTCAAACCCACTGATATAGGTTCTTCATCGAACATATACCTTCTTAGAAAGTTTTGCGACAACCTTCTGTAAGCATACACTACGTGCAATCCGCTCTTTATTTATTTTTGGCAGAAGTTCACTAACGAGTATTCATGCGAAAGCCGCTCTGTACTTTGTTGGCGGAGTGCGAGTGACATTCAGCACTGGGATAGCGGCTGGAGGCAATTTGGCGTACTGGTTCGTTCAGTTTCGTTGATGTTCACGGATACGCGAAGGATGCATGCTGATAGTGTCGTTCAGGACAAACTACCTGGTCACAGCTGTATTCACAGCAATTACTGCCTCCGTTATCGCGGAGATCTGTTCTGCGCTGCCGTCTGCTGGCTCAATCTATCTTTGGGCTGCTGAAGCCGGTGGCCCGAAGTATGGACGTCTTTTGGGCTTCACAGTTGCGTGGTGGAGTACCACCGCGTGGACTACGTTTTGCGCAAGTATGTTCTATCATCTATACGTAAATGATGCTTGTGGGGAGTTAAGTCGCTAATTGTAGGAACATAGGCAATACTCAGTCTGCTGTAAATTATATATTATCGGTTTGTTCCCCGTCTTTCGGTTCAATGTACCGCATAAGCATTACTTGACTGACTGATTCTCTTAGGAACTGACTGTGTTCGACGTCGATTTCCCCAAAAATGTCGATGACATAAAATTCAGAGCCGTCCAGTGGATATGCACCGAAGTTCTGCTCGCCTTAGCCGCCATTGTAAATTTCCTTCCACGTATGTTGCTGTCCCTAAGTGCACTTACTGTCTTGAAATACGACTAATAAAGCCTTGATACTTCAGCGAGAGTGTTCAGATATGTCTTTTACCTCTCGTCCACTTTTGTGCTTCTGGACTTTCTCCTAAACGTCATTTGGCTACCGATTGGGGCGCATAATACCTGGGGCTTCCGCACCGCAGAAGAGGCGTTTTTGACAACTTACAATGGTACCGGCGCTCCAGCTGGTTGGAATTGGTGTCTTTCCTACCTTGCCACTGCTGGAATCCTCATTGGATTTGACGCTTCTGGTCATATTGCTGAAGAAACGAAGAATGCATCATTGACGGCCGCCCGGGGTATTTTCTGGAGTACCATAGCCAGTGGAGTTGGCGCAGCAATGACTATTGTTCTTTTCTTGTTCTGTGCTGTGAGTAAAAAAAAATCTATATCTCAAATTGTCAACTAACCACATTCCAATAGCCTGACCCGAAGACCTTGTTCTCATTTGGCTCGCCTCAGCCATTCGTGCCTCTTTACGCCGTTGTGCTGGGGAAGCGTGCGCATGTCATAATGAACGTGATTTGCGTCATCACCTACTGGTTTGTACGTACTATGGACCCCTTTTCAAGATTTTTCTCTAATTTATACTAACACCAATAAGAACACTATTATCGCTATAGTCGCCGCATCTAGACTCGTCTTCGCCGTCGCGCGTGACGGTGTTCTGCCATTTTCAAGCTGGGTTTCTCGCGTGTCGCCATCTGGTCAACCCTACAACGCCATCAAGGTCGTCTGGGGTGTCGCATCCCTCGTGACGTGCACCATTCTTCCATCGAACGTTGCATTTACCTCTCTGGTTTCCGCCGCCGGTGTCCCATCTGCAGCCGCGTATGGCCTAATCTGCTTCGGAAGAGTATTTCTCACGCCCAAGAAGTTCCCCAAGCCAAGATGGAGCTTGGGTGTTCTCAGTAGGCCGTTCCAAATCATCGGTATCTTCTGGAATGCATGGGTGGTCGCCATATTGTTTTCACCTTACATTTTCCCCGTCACCGGCCAGACGTTGAACTGTAAGGATTCTCTCCCATTTTGGCATATTGATTTAACTAACAATTGAATCCAACTTAGATGCGCCCATTATCCTGGCTGGAGTGACCATCATTGCGCTGATCTCATACTGGGTTATTCCTGAGGAGTCATGGTTTCCAAGTGCGCGTATCTCTAAATTCGTCGAAGGTGAACCCCAGGACTCTTTCGCTGTCGTCTCTAAGGAAAAGTAGTTTCATCATAATGAAGAAAACAATCTTCACAAGAGGGTCAATTTATCGACCTCAGAAGAGCTTGCTTCCTTAGTACAGCTATTCTTCGGCAGCTTTACAAAAGTAAAATTTTAAAGCACTACAGCTTATTATAAAGCTAGACTCTATGTCTTATTAGTATATTAATGTCTATTTATTTCACTCGAATAAAAGCTGGACTGTTTCTATGCTCAATTACAGAATACGAGCTCTATAAGATCTAGATGTACAGTATTGGCTCAAAAGTATCGTGACATCTAAAAAAGTAAGATTTTCTAGTATATTTAAATAGCGAATATCTTATTCGAATACTCTAGTATATAGTATCTATAATATAGAGATTATTATCTATTAGTATTTAGTATACTAGCCCCTAGCTTTTTATATAGCCTTTAATCTTTGAGATATAGACTTAATAAGTTTATTAATAGTACCCTAATTAATCGAATTCTATATATTCTAGATAACTTAGTAAAATTAGATCTAATTAATTTAAGACCTTCTATATAAAGCTAGCTTAGACTAGAGCTTAAATATTTTATACTTTAAGAGATTCTAGATATATTTAATTAGATTTAAATTAAATAAATAAAAAAGCTATTCTATAATATAAATTCTATAATTGTCGAAACAAAATAAAGACTATTATATAATTTTAAGTAGAGAAAAGGGTATATAACTAGCTCTAAAATTCTATATTTATAGATATCTATTAATTCGTCTAATTAGTTAGAAATCTAGACCTTTAATTAGCTAGAGAAATAGCTTTAAACCCAATATATATCTATTATATATTTAGTATCTAAGTATAGCTTAGTATTAGAAATACTAAAAATCTCTATTTACTCTATTTATAATATATATAGTATACTTAATTATAGACTTAATTAGTAGTTATTACTAGAGAGAGGGGGGTATAGGGGGGTTCTCTCTTCTAGATTATATAGAGATAATAATTAAATATAGATTACCCTATATACTCGTTTATAGACTCGATTATAGATTTAATATTATCCTTAGTTATAGGATTTTAAAGAGTATATTTTAGTACTAGATATACTAAAATCTCTACCCTTTTTCTATATATCTTTTTATATACTTTTCTATATATCTTTCTATATATTTTTCTATATACTAAAACACCTTCTTATATATTTTTAATTAGCTTTCGAATTAAACTACTCTAAATTATTAATATAATATTAATCTATAGTTAATATTTATATTATATTATCTAATTATTATTCTATAAAATATATTTTAACTATTGCTTTATATTAAAAAAGCGCTATTATATATTAATAGTTATATAACTAAATTTTTTAAATACTTCTCTAAATAACTATTTTTAGTCTACTAACTTCTTTATTTGAGTACTAATACTAGACTATCTATTCTAGATTTAAATATTATATACTCTATTACTATAATTATATCTATCTCTAAATTTCTTTATCTAGCTACTATCTCTAATCTATTTATTCTAGATTTAAATATTATATACTCTATTACTATAATTAAGTCTATTACTATAATTCTATATATTTTTAGATTTCTTTATTTAATTATCTACTCTAATTAATCTATTCTAGATTTAAATATTATATACTATATTACTATAGTTAAGCCTATACTTTATATAGTATTTTAATATTCTATTAACTCTATATTTTTTTAGATAATTATATATTAGTATAACTATATAAATATAGTTTATTTATTATCAAATTTATATTAATACTAATAAAGTCTCCTCTCTCTATAATATACTATACTAGTATATTATAATTTACTATCTAATTATAGCTAATATAATTAGTCTATAGAAGTCTTCCCTAGAGTAGTTCTAGACCCTTATCTAAATTCTCTATCTAATAGCTAATCTTTATATTTAGAAACTATACTATCTATTTCCTCTAATACTTTGGTAACTAGTATTTATATTCCTTTAAATAATAGTAGTCTATACTAGAACACAATCTTATAGTCGCTATAATCTTCTTTAAATCTATATTCTCCCCTCTCTCGCTATTAAGGAAGACTACAAAATATAGAAACTATATTTAGGTAAGATAATAACAATATTAAAGACCCCAACCCTAATATTATAAAAGCTAGTACTATATTAAGTAATATCGAGTAGACTAAACTAAAAGAATTCTATAATAATCTTGATCTAATCGAAATAGAACTCTATAATATATATTATAAATAATAGTTTAGGCTATATATTAATAGATAGAGTTATTACTCCTTCTATTAGATAATATATATAAATAATATCGCTCTTAAATATACTACTACAAATATAATAGATCCCTTTCTAATATCTACTAATCTATCTAAGCTTATATAGGTAGAAGAGATAATAGTTATATATATAAATATTTATATTTAAGTTAAATATATTTATAGTTAGTAATACTAGTATAGAGACTATATTATTTATTTTATATAAAATATTTAGAATATTATAGATTATCTACTCTATTTTTCTATAAATTTTAATATTATTATTATCTATCTCTATAGTATTAAGCTTAAGGAAATTTATAGTATTTTATATAATAATTTTTATATTTAATAGAGAAATATTAAATAATAGCTTAACTATCTATATATAAATTATTTAGACTATAGAGATATTTATATAGATATAGCTAATATTAATATAATATTAGAGAATAATAATATAATAGATATACTTTTTATAGTTAAAATAATTAGAGAAGAAGATAAGGGTAAAAAAAATCTAGTTAATAATAATATAGTAGATAACTCTCTTCTACTATTAGTCTCTAGAGTTATTCTAAACCTTATAGTAAATATTATAGAATATAGCGACCTTCTTACTAAATATATTAATATAATAGATAAATCTATTATTAATAGAGATATTTTTAAAATACTATCTATATATTTAATATTAATTTATAATCTTAGTAACTATAATTATCTCTACTCCTTTATCTTTTCTATACTCTTTTCTAAGAGTATTACTAATTTTAGATTACGCCGTCTATCTAAAGTAATATTCTTAGAATAGTTAAACTATTTTTTTAAATATTAGAATAGAAGATTTATATAATATCTAGAATTTTATTATATTATATTTAATTAAATTCTATAAGAGTAAACCTTTTATATAATTATTTAGTATATTAAATAAAATCTAGAAATAGTATAATTTATTTTAAATAATATTAAAGCTACTATAAATAATCTAGACTTACCTTTTCTCTATAATATAATAAAAAGAGGGGAGCTACTTAAAGAAACTAGACTATTCTAGAACTTAGAATAGTATAAACTAAAGATAATTATATATTAGTTTAATATTAATTACTTATTTATTATATTTAATATAGCTAATATATAATAGAAGAATCTATATTAATATATATTAAATTATATAATCTAGTAAAAAGCTACTACTAACTAGAAGAGATCTTATATTATATTAAAAAATTTATAAGAGAATCTTTATATTATAGTAAAATATCTTAAACTATAATTTAATATATTTTTTAATATTATTTTTAAAGGAAAATTTAATATTTCTAATACTTAGTAATAATATAAATAGTAATTAAGAAGTAGTAGTTATATATATAGTTTTTTTTAATATAAGAATATATTCTACTCTAATATATCTATATATAAATCTTAGTAACTTATAGTAATATACTAGTCTACGTTTCTTTCTGCTAAGAATCTAAACTTCTACTAAGTAGTAGAGATATAGTATTTATACTCTATTCTACTAAATAGCTAAATAGATTTAAATTAAAGTACTCTATAAATAGCTTCTCTAATCTACCCTTAGCTAATACTAATAGTTTAATACTAAAGAGGCCGCTATAGAGCTTATAAACTATTTTAATTAATATATAAAATATAGTAAAGTATATTGCCTCTAGAAGTATAAATAGACTAATAAACTCTATTATTATTTTAACTTTCTAAAGAATATCTAAACTATTTCTATAATAACTCTATATAATACTAGTAATATACCTATCTAGGAATTTTTACCTATATAGAATAATATCTTACTCTAGTAGTATAATTCTTTAGTCTTAATAGATTAGAATACTAATATAAATCTCTCTCTATCTACTAGTTTATCTTAGATCCTTAAGTATATAGTAAAATACTATACGAAAGAGGAAATAAAATCTATATTATATACTAATATAGCTATAAATATTTACTATAGTATAGATTAAATATATTATAGTAGAGTTACTATTACTATTATATTAAAGCTTCTAAACTCTCTTATTAGTTAGAGAGACTAGTCTGCCTAAAAAATCTATTATTATATTCTTATTAAAGAACTTATCTATATAAGCCGCAAGATAATATATCTATATTATACCTCTAATTAGGTAATAAACTCTATAGTAACCCTTAATAAAGAATACTATATTCTTTAAAAGTTATCTCTATAGAATAAATATATTTAAAGACTAAAGGCTTCTAATAACCTAATACTCTTAGAATATTTATATTATTATATATATAATTAGTAATATAGATAATAACCCTATATTAAACTTCGATATATTAGCTTCTACTCTAAATATAACTAAAACTCTATATATTAAGACTATAATAATTATTATTAAATAAAAATAATCTTATACTATTTATATAGAAAGGAGTCTAATCTTCTATAGACTCTAGGTAACAAGGAGGTAGAGCTTATATAGGCTAAGGCTTTTATATAGTATTAAGTAGAATATAAGCTATATCCCTTTAATACTCTAGACTAGTAGAATAAGGCTAATAAGGATAAATTTAAGCCTATTATAGATAAGGCTACTATCTAGAACAAGGCACTTCTACTATAGTTAATAGAGGCTCTAAGAGTAAGAGGAGGCGATGAGCTTATAGAGTACTCTAATAATACTCTAAAAGATAAAGAGGAAATTCTCTTTGTCCCTTAACTACTTAATATAGACTATAATTAGTTATTATATATAGTAGATCTCAAGGTACTCTCTAATATCTAGTAGTATAAAAAAATCGATATATTTAATACTATTAGTAAATCTATTATTATATTATCTAAGATACTTTAAGATATTTAAAGATTGGTATATAACTATATTATCTTATATTATACTTACCTCTTTATAAATAATAATAAGCCTTCTATATATATTAATATTAATAGTACTAAGAGAATAGATAAATTCTACCTTATTAACTATATTATCTCTTATTTTAAAAGCCTTTCTTAGATAAATAAAGATTATTACTCTATTATATACTTAGCTCTAATAGGTATTACTATCTTTAATATTAATAGTAGAATACTTTATAGTTTACTATAGCTTCTAATTAAGGCTCTATATACGCCTCTACCTATAAATACTCTTACTACTCTATAGAATATAGTTTACTATATAAGATATATTATTATTAATAAAAAATCAATAGTTAAGCTTAATATAATAGCTAATATTAATAAGAGATTTAAAGAGCTATTCCTATAATTCTATAATAAATACTTTAGTAGATATAGTATACTTATCTTTAGTAATTTCTACTAACTACTATCTATCTAGAACTTAGTACTTTTTATTCCTCCTTCTAGTAATAGAGAGAGACTTATAAATAAAGCTTAAGGGAGGAATATATACCTATATATTAATAAAATAGTAGTTCTTATATAGATAATAAAATAGTAAAGTATAGATAATATCTCTATTACCTTCTACTATATATTAGAGAATCTAAAACTCTTTATATTAACTAATAAGAACTATATACTTTTTACTATATAATATTAAAGTACTCTTATCTAGAAAGAGATAGAATACCTTAGAGATACTATTTAACTTTACTCTATAAAAAAGGTAGTATGCTAATATAATTACTTAATATTATAAAACTATATATATCCCATCTTAATAATTAATATAGAGAATCTAGATTACTAAGTAGAGAAAGTAGTAAATATAGAAGAGGCAGAGAATCTAGCTATAAAAATCGAAGTAGTATAAGGCTATTAAATTATACTAATAAGAAATATCTAGGTAGAAAAGGGGGTTATAAATAATACTATAGGAATTATATATAATATATTATAGGAGCTAGGCTATAATATAAAAATAAGTATACTATATACTATTCTAGTAGAACTAGATAAATATAATAGGTTATCTCTATTTAACTATAAAATAGATAATAGAAGAGTAGTACTAATCTTTCTAATCTTAATTAAATTTGATTATAAAGAAGAAAGATACTACTATTAACAATTTATATTAATAAGTTTATATATAGTTATAATTTATAAAAGTTAAAAAATAATACTTAAAATAGCGATATTAGATATAATACTCTATAACTTTTATACTAGACTTAAATATATTACTATTTTAAGAGTAAAAATATTAGATAGTATTATATTTAATAACGATTTCTTTATTCTAGACTTCTCTTCTATATATAATAGTTTTACTTAATATTAAGCTATAGATAAGATTAAGCAAAGGCAAAATATATTATAACTATTATATCTATTACTATAATATAGATACTTTTCTTAATATAACTACTCTAGAAATAGCTTCTATAAGGTAGTAAACAAAAGGTATAATATATTAAATATAGATTTTTTTTTTATTTTCTATTTATATAACTAATTTAAAGCAATATCGCCCTTTATACTTACTACTATATAGTAAACTAGTTTATTAATCTTTAGTAGTATAAAGCTAGATTTTATCTTTTTTCTATTTTTTAATTTTTTAATCTCCTTTATTAATATATTTACCCCCTATCTTTCTAAATTAACCTTACTATCTTTATTTCCTTCTATTATAAAAATTGACTTATTTATCTCTATAACTATACTAGAGATACTCTTTTAAATATTCTTAATTACTTACTATATATTAAATAATTAAAAAATATAATACTTATATACTTTAACGATTCGGTTTTAATCTAATTACCTAACTCTATCTATTACTTACTAGATTATAGCCTCTAATATAGCTATATTAAGAAGGTAGACGTTTCTATACTTTACTTAGAGGTTTATACCTATACTATTAATAGAGTATAAATAGATTAGTACTATAGTTTCTACTAACTACTTATTAAACCTTCTTACTAGCGATATTTACTTACTAGGAGTTATAGCCGTATAATAAATATAGATATCTATACTAATAAGTCGGAGTATAGCTAATATAAATACCTACTATATAGAAAAGAGTACTTAGACGATTAATTTTTTATTTAACTCTAAAACCTCTTCTATAATAATAGATAGAAGTATCTAAAGGTAGGGGGACGATCTTAGAATAGTAGCGAGGATAGCTTCTTTATTTATACTCTTATTAAATTCTTAACTACTAGCCTTAGTAATTATTTTAAGCTACTTCTATAGGAGTATTTTTCTCTTTATAGACTATATAATAATAGATATATTTTTAGATTTAACAAAGATATAAATATACTAGAAATCTAGCTATGTCGTTAGTAGAATAAGCTAATAATACTTTACTATATTCTATACTATATAACTATTATATAGTCTATAAATTAATCTTCTATAGAGGTTAAATAGAAGATTATTATATTAAATCTACTTTATTTTAGAAAACTTTATATCTATAATATAGTACTAGAATAGTAAAATATCTATACTAATTACTCTATTAGTAACAAATAGAACTCTAAAGGTTAGAGTTTACTAAATAAGGTATTTCTTCTATACTATCGCTAGTCTAGTACTAGTAGTACTTATACTAATTCTCTCTCTCTATATAAAATTATCTAGAGCTAGATTTATTATTATAAGATATCTATATAAAAAGTTTTTAAAAGGGTTAATTTTAATATTAATACCTTATTACGCTACTTTATTATCTATAAAAACTATTAGGCTCTAAAATCCTCTAAAGTTATAATATAAGTTAAAAAGAGGTATTATAGTTAGATATAGATAAAAGTTAGTATATAGTATAATAATTATCTAAATAATCTATATAGAGAGGTTTTTAATAATATAGGCTTTATCTAGAATTATCTCCTTAAATAGACTATTAAAGTTATATTTCTAGCTTCGGCTATTCTAGAATTATTTATATAGATAGTCTTTCTATTATATAATCTCCTTTAACTTACTATATTAGATATTAAAGCTTTAATAGCTTATTAATACTATATATTTAGCGTTCTCTACCTTTCTATTAAAAATCGGATTAGAATACTAGAGTCTATTACTAGATATATTATATAGTTACTTTCTAGTATTACTATAGTAGACGATAATCTTTAGATAAAGGGTTATCTTTTTAATTTTAGCTTTCTATTATATAACTAGAGTTAGAGGTACTATAATTAAGATAAATTTTACTACTAGATATAGTATAATTAATAAGAGAAAGGTACGAAAGCGCTAAGATTATTAATATATAATAGATAAGGCTACTCTAGAGATAGCTTCTATAAGGTAGGCTTAAAATTTATATATAGTAGATAACCAATTACTACCTATATTTTACTAAGATCTACTATATCTACTAAGATCGCGCCTCTAAAACTCTTTTATTAATAGAACTTTATAATAGTTAATATCGCTAGAGGCTATTAGAACTTTAGAGTAATAGATAGTTATATCCTCTATATTTATAGAGTATTTAAATTAGAAATATCTAGCTATATATAAGTCGCTAAGAGGTTTTTATACTAGTAGTTTATATTATTAAGCTACTACTACTATAAATTAAATAGATTAATTAATTTATCTATAGATATAATTATTAGTATATTATTACTATTTATTTTATTTATCTAGTTAATACTTTTAGTATTTAAATATTAACTACTATTAAAAGGGTTCTAAGGGCTTAAAGACTCTACCTCTTTATTATTATTTAATTATATTTCTACTAAGGTTAAAGGGTTCGCCGCGATTATAGTATAAATAACTCTCTTTATAAATATAAACTACTAGTATAGCTTATTTAAGTTTAATACCTTATTAGTAGCTAACTTTAACTTAGATACTAATATAAGTACTTTATTAATCTAGTATTACAGACGCCTAAGAGTTATAGTAGTATTAGAGAGTAGAGGTAGACTACTCTTATTAGAGTCCTTTAAGTTCTCTAATAAATTACTATTATTATTACTTAAGCTATAGTTTTCCCTTAGTATAATTTTATAAAGTATAGCTATCTCTAGTATAGAACTTATTATAGAGGAATAGGAGGTATTAATAGAAGAAGGGATATTATTAAGTATTATTATAATATTCTATTTAGCTAAAAGGGGTCCTATATTAGTTATTATAGTATCTCTATATTCTAATATATTAATTAGAATCTATAACTTCTTAGTTCTATACTTAGTACTACCTATTAGTTAGTCTACTAATATAATACTACTATTATTCTAGTATAGTCTAGATAGAGTATATTTCTAGAGTAGTAGATAGTAGAAGAACTAGATAAATTTATCTACTTTTTAGTTTAAGAGATTATAGCTAAAGAAGATTCTATTCTAGTAATTAATATTAAAAGTTCGTATATAATATATAAATAGTATAATATAGTTAATACTATTAAATATTAATTTATTAGAGTTTAAGTATTAGAGCTAGCTACTCGATTCTCTTTAAATAATAGCTAACTAAATATTAATTAATAATAGTCTATAGAATTAGGCTTTATCTCTATATTATACCTTTAACTAATTTAAATATATATAATCTAGATATAGATTAGTTTATATTAGTAGTATAGTAGATCCTCGAAGGAATAGTTTTAGACTATTAGCTATATTAATATTATAGACTTCTATTAGGGCCTTTTTTAATAGAATAGTAACTACTACTAAATTACTATTAACTTAAGATAGTATATAGTAAGGGGAAAAATTATACTAATACTAGTCTTCTTCTTTATCTAATAGCTTATTATTATTAAAAATCTCTATATTTCTAATCTTACTTAGAGCTAACTCGTTTTTAGATCTAATATCTATTATTTACTAGTCTACTATAGTACCCCTAATATAATTATTAGTATATTAATAAGGCTAGTCTAAAGATAGCTTTCTAAATATATATTCAAATTTAATATATTTAATAAGGCGGTAAAGCCTATCTATAAATAGCTTCTAGGTTTTTTAAAATACCTATACTATTTAGATTATTCTATATTACTATCTAGAAGGCTACTCTAGAGATTGCTTTCTACTTATAAAATGTATCTAATTCTAATATAACTCTTTAAAACCTCTTAAGAAGAACTACTAGTAGTTCGATTTTAATAATTTAAAATATATCTAGGGTATTTTCTTAGACTAGAAGGAGGTTAAACTACTTTTACCTTAATTATCTATAACTAGTACTAGTTTCTTACTTAAAGAGAAGGGGAGGGCGTATTAATAAGAGGTTAAATTTAAAAGGTTTTTTTTAAATAAGTAAAGTAAGTAATATATTAGCCTTAGAAGGTATTACTAGGGTACTACTAGTAACTATAGTAAGCGTAGTAAGTACTATTAATTATATTATATTAATATTTTATATTATAGATACTTACTAGAAGAAATATATAAAGTAGCTATAACTATATAGATTAGTAGAGCCTTAGTTACTATAGTTACCTCTATAACCTTAATAATTTTAATAATCTTAAAGCGTATATAGATTATATTAACTTATTTATTTTATCTACTTATTCTATATATTTTATAGAATTCTATAATATCGACTTATATTATATAACTTATTATTATCTAATATTTTTAGTACTTTATAGATTATCTAGATATAGAGAAGTATATTTATTATATAATCGTCGAAACTTCGTTCCGATATATAATAGAGAAAACTCTCTTTATAGAAGAAGGTGAAATCGTACGATCTACTAGTATTTAAACTACTCTTTTATCTTTTTAGCTATATAAATTTATATATTATCTTATTAGAATATCTAGCTAGATTTATAGATTAGTAGAAATATCTATTAAAGGCTAAGGATATAAAACTCTATAGTATAACTATTCTTCTCTAAAGAAGGGTCTCTTTCTATAATTACTAGTTTAGATTATATAAAATCGATAGTATAAAGCGTATAATATAGAATAGTAAATAGTATAATAGTAATAATATATATTAGATTAGAACTATTTATTAAAGAAGAGAAGAGAAGAAAAAAAATATACTATATTCTTATAATCTATATATAAAGCTAGCCTTAGCCTTTATATATTTAACTCTAGATCTAATAGTTACTCCCTTTTTTAGAGAACTTATCTCTAAGCTTTAATATATCTATAGTCTATACTATATAGTATATTATATCTATATATATAGTACTAATATAATACTCTATAATTTTTTCTCTATATTATAGATTTTCTATATAGCTCTATAATATAGCTTTTTAAAATATATATAATACTTTATTAAATTTACTATATATTATATAATTAGTATATATAGTAGAGTAATACTAATATAATACTCTATTAAATTTCTATATAATATAGTATTATATTATAGTATATTATATATTCTATATTA